>JACXIT010000193.1:837726-852542 GCA_014737525.1 Bombus difficillimus | reverse complement strand
AGCAATTGCCGTCATTTTAAAAATTCCATTCAGCCTTTTATTTCCTATTTTATTCTTATACTTAACAACTTTTGGATAGGTATTATACCTACAATTAATTATGGAAAGTTTAACTCTGGAATTCTCTGCAATTCAAAATCCAAATTTTTAATTTCTGTATGATGAAAATATTTCTGTTGCCATAAAGATTCAAATCTTCAATCCCAATAGGTCAAGAATTGCTCCCAACAATTGCCGTCATTTTAAAAATTCCATTCAGCCTTTTATTTCCTATTTTATTCTTATACTTAACAACTTTTGAATAAGTATTATACCTACAATTAATTATGGAAAATTTAACTCTGGAATTCTCTGTAATTCAAAATCCAAATGTTTAATTTCTGTATGATGAAAATATTTCTGTTGCCATAAAGATTCAAATCTTCAATCCCAATAGGTCAAGAATTGCTCCCAACAATTGCCGTCATTTTAAAAATTCCATTCAGCCTTTTATTTCCTATTTTATTCTTATACTTAACAACTTTTGGATAGGTATTATACCTACAATTAATTATGGAAAATTTAACTCTGGAATTCTCTGCAATTCAAAATCTAAATGTTTAATTTCTGTATGATGAAAATATTTCTGTTGCCATAAAGATTCAAATCTTCAATCCCAATAGGTCAAGAATTGCTCCTAGCAATTGTCATCATTTTAAAAACTCCATTCAGCCTTCTAATTTTCGATCGTGTTTCAAAATGTAAGATCACTCTTGTCAAAGTTTCCCGATTTTTTCTTTCTTCCTAGTTTTCAAAATTCTCCTTTCTAACTCTCGTATTAACGACTTTGACGAATTTCGAAATTTGCATGAAACTCACCCGACTGGAAACTGTTTCCGCTCCATTGGGAAGCTGAGCTGAAGTTTGAAAAATCGGAATCTCCATCGTGTAACTTTCACCTTTTCTTCGCGTCGCGTGGCAACCTTTTTAAAGTTCAACCGCAAACTATTTACACGCGTAATCGGGTTTCTTCTACTTTCTTCTTGTCACTGAGATTTTCCGCCATCTAGAACGTTACGAATCGAAGAGATCGAAGAAACCGATATAAAGCGACTTTTCCCTTATGGTTATCAAACTTTTTCATTCGAATTGAAAGATTTCTTCGAGGCATTGTCACTAAAAAACACATTCGAAATGTCTCAGAAAAGAATAAATTTAAAATCAGTAATAAAATTTTGTCGTACAACATTTCGTTTTCTGGTAAACCGAACTTGAGAATTTAATCATTCGTAAAACATAATACAAAAATAGATTGAACATGAAAGTAAGACAAAAGTATAGCATACGATCTTTTTACGTTTAAACTGATAAGAATATCTTTATCGATGTTGCATCAAAGTCACAATTTTAATATAAATTGGCTTTTGGAAAAATAACAGCCAATAAATTAAAAAATATGTATTATGTAATACTGAAATTACGCGGTAATATTAACATTCCCCTACGTTATTCTAATTTCTTAATTAAGTCTTTTAAAAGGTCAACGATAATTAATGTATTTATTTTATTGCAGTAACTATAAAATTTCAGATTATTATAATCATTTCGATATCGAAAGTATTCGATATCTTCGAAAGAATTATGTTCCCTGAAGGCCTGTACAAAACGAAAGATAGTGTGACAGATTAATTGGTCAGAAATCATTGAAGACAGCACAGTCTTGACAAATCACCGAAACATATACTTGTTCTTCGTATTTTTACCTTTTAATGCTATGTTACACGTTTTGAATTAATTTTTATCTTCGTTCAATTTGTTCGGTTTGATAAAATAAAACTAGCGTCGAAAAATAACGATGATTTTTCGCTCGTAATAAATGAATCAGAGTTAAGAGGTAACCAGGCACGGTGTTATACGACGAAATCATACTACTTGTCCTCAGATATAGTTCCACCTATCATTTGATCGTTTCATTGAAACTAAGTTTAAACAGCGAATATAAATAAAATATTAAGATAAACAACTTTCTTCGAAAGAATTCACGAACCCATTCTTCTTTCCCTATTTTCTTATCGCATCGACATTTTTTAATCGTTGCTCAACAGTTCTGATTTATTCCGTTTTTTTGCAAATATTTTTTTACGTTTCTTCTTACTTTTTCTCTTTTTTTGAATATTTCAAGCTCCGTTGAATATTTTAGAGAGAATCGCATTATTCTGCATTTCGATTCTCTGATTTCATACATTGTCCTTTGCCACTATGCCACGGGTAATTTAATAACAGATCGTTTCGTGGGAACAATCGGGGCTCGTCCCCTTAGCACACGCGCGGAGAATTTTGTCGAACAGAATAGGAAACAAGCAATTGTTTTCAAACTTCAAAACCAATTATCAACTCCTTGTTGCTTCGTTATACGCTACACGGTTTCTGACGCTTCGTCATTTTTATTTCTGCCAGATAAATCATTCCCTGGAAATTTTTACCGACTCACAAAGTTTCTGTTACTTTTCTTAAAAATATTTTGAATTTCTCGTACGAGATTTATCCCGTGTATTCCAATATTATTATTTTATCACTTGGGAGAATTATTCTAAAATTCAGGTAATCTTAAAATGCAAAAATTCCTGAAAGATCATCCGATCATCGTGTTATTCACACTATCTTCGTCGACAAAATTCTTTCTAAAAAATTTACCTTTTTACAATACGATATGATCGCGTCGTGAAGAAATGTTCGATCGTGCGAATAATTTTGCACAGTTCATCGTCGTGGGATATGTAAATCTACCGTTTTCAAGGCGAACTGGCGACAAATTTCAGTCGAATTAAAACATTTCGTGTTAATTGCGCGTCATACCAAGAACGTTTAATTGCGCTTCTGGCGATCACGAACAGATTTATCCATCGCGAGACGTAGCCGGTTCCGCGGGCTTCCGCCTGATCGAAAAGCTCGATGCATTATAATTATTGGCAAGCTGCCCGCTTCTAAAATCGGAATGCAGCTCCTTTCGCACGTTCGCCTGTTGTTACAGCAACAACCGTCTATTGACGTGTAAATTATCGTCGCGTGGACGAAAAACGGCAGGAACATCTGTCCAGATTTGCCAAGCTAAAAGTATTTTTCTCTGGTGAAAATCGAAAGTAGTTTTACGAAAGCTTTTTTCTACGAAGCAAAGATTCGCTCACGAAAATTCCACTTTATTTGTAATTGTTGTAATTCTGTTTGGTAGAAATATTTAGGTTTTATACAATAATTGTATAATTTAGTATAATTTCAATAACTTTCTCACGAACAATATTTCAAATTTATTCCTACGAATAATTAATTACCCGATTATTTACATCAACATTAAAATATAACTGCTACCTCCTAAGAAATTCGATTTAAATGGCACTACGAAGCTATAGAACCTTTCCTCATTCCGCTTGCAGCACCATAAATCCTATATCTGCATATTGTAATATCTTATCGTTTAAAACCATCAACGCGCGTTGATTCCTCCATCTCCGAAAAGGCAGTAAAAGAAAAGAAAGAAGAAGTTGTACCAAGCAACACGAGTGCCTAAGCTCCTCTTAAATGACGATAAACATCTCCTAGAAACCTGTTTGCACGAACAACAGAACTGGATCAGTAAACCACAATAGCAATCCACGAATTGATCAAAGCAGATCAAAACAGAACTCAGTTTTCGATAGAAACAGGCAAACAAACAAGCAAGCAAAAACAAGTATGCAAGGAGCTGCAGTATATTGAAGCTCGATTATCTCCAATTATGAGCACAGAGAAAAAGCTTAATTAGTAATCAGGAAAAGACGTCAGAGTCGTAAATTCCCGTTACGATTGTAGCGATCGACATCACGAGCAGGTCGATCCCCTTATTTCTTGTAGGATAATAGGGGTAGTTATCGTGGAATAAAACTGTAGTCTACAGTTTTATAAATATATATTTTCCAACAACTTATACACACAAATCTTACGTCGATTAGTTAGATATATATGACAATGATTAATAGGAATGAACTTGATAGTTGATTCGTAGAAGTATAGAGTAGGAACAAGAGGTGACTGGTATGGACGTTACGAGTATTACACTAAGGGTTTTTTTTTTAATCTTATTTAGTCGATTATTTACAAACAATTCTTTTACAGAATTTTCAGTCAATTTTTTTGGCGTGGTTCTGTAGCTTGGATTATAAAAGTTTATAGCGAGTTTGATTCTAGTTGAATCTGATGCTTCGATCTACGGGATATTGCCTTTTTAGTCTGCGAATCTGATCCGTCTTATCTAGTAATTGGGTAACTAATGGGTTTTGGTGATTCTTAACTCTTATATAATATCTGTTTCTGAACTTTGAGATTTCTTCTTTGACTCTGGGTATCTTAAGATCGCGATGTATCGTTTCGTTGCTAACATACCAAGGTGCATCTATTAGGGATCTTAGAGTTTTTGATTGGATACTAAGGGTGAACGAATACTTAAGATGACTGCCCGATGGTTGCAAGAACAGCGAAGACACGTCTCGTATTCCTACGGAGGAAAGCTCGTGATGGGTGTGTCTAGTACATGGGACTATCGGATTTGTCGATGACAATTTTGGTTAGGAAAGTGAGGGCAGTAGACATTGCTTGGGATTGGATATTAAGAAGGTTGGTGGACTAGGAAGAGTCTTAGCCGCCCTCGATAGGAAATTGCTAGTGGGAAGCCTCGTACGTGAGAAAACTAACTTTCTCGTGTCTTCTCCTGTTAAACAATAAGTTTTAGAAAACGCAGTACCGAAAAGAGGTTTGTTCGGTCTGAAGGACCTTAGCTAAAATTCCTGCGATTTATGGTCGATCCTTAAGACTATCGAGGGTACGCAGTAAGAATGTGTAGACATCTGGATACCATCTTGCCCGCGGTGAGTGGCCTGGTTTAGATAGAGTGTCGGCCGACGTAACAGACATTTTTACTTATTCTTTTGAGTCAAAGGGACACTTAGTTCGACAAAGCAATAGATCGTATTTGATGAAAGTCAAAAATAAAAGTCGGAAATAATAATCAAAGCAATGTACGTAAAAGCTGTACAAAATAATAAGCTCGTAATTCGCTAAAAGGAAAGAGAAAAAAGATGAATCGGAGATCTTGATATTATTATATAAACGATACGAAACAGAAGAGAACTAAACAAACACTCGTCAAAACACGAATAGAATCGTCGGGAATTCATCGATATTATCCGGATCACCCAATCGAACAGGCGACTGTTTGTCGAGACGATACAAAACAATTAGCAGCGTCGTTCCACGTACTGAAAATCCCTGACTATTGAAAATTCAGTAGGACGATCCGATATTCGGCGCGCCTTTCATTGAAACGCAATATTTTCCACGCGTAATTAATTATTCAACGATTTGTAATCGGAGCATATGGTTTGTTCTGGCTGACGGCGCAAATACAGCTCGCCGTTAATTGGTTTTCGCCGAAAGCTTTGTTGCGACCGGTTAATTAAAATTCGTTCTCGTTTCCACGCCATTCTTACTCTCTGTTCTGGTCAGCCACGCGTGGTCTCGTGATTTATGCTATGCATATTAAGCATAGAGCAAAGCTGCTTCAAACTCTTCTTCTTTCAACGATCCATAATTCATTTGAAACACGAATTCCGCGAAATAGAATCTGAAAGTTCATCGGATGAGTTTCAACTGATCTACGATAACCTGCAAATAATATTTTGTATGAAAAATTTGTATAATTTTCAGCATTTCTCGTGCTGTGCTAAACTGATCAAAGAGCAGCATCCACGCGAGTCGTTTCGAGTTTGGCGCAAGGTCGGACGTTTTGTACGCGTATCGGTATCGATGCACCAAACGAGGTGGTTTCATTTTGTCACATTCTCTAGCAGATGTTGCCAAATATCTGGTAAAACTGGAATTTGTATTCAGGAATTTATAACGAATCGCGTTTAACGGGAGATAGCAGAAATCTATGTTATGGCCAAAACAGGTGACGTTCTTACTCTGTTAATGTACGTTGGTCCATGGAACAACCTTAACCCAATCACATAAACAGCGTTAACGTTCGATTTGCATATGCGAGTAATAATTCATGTATTCCGTGTTTTATAGTTTCTCCTCGCTTCAAGTTTTAACGTCCGTAGTGCGCGAGTTTCATAGAATGAAATATCGTTCGAGACATCGACATCAAAGTTCAACATTTTCAGCATGTTATTTTTTTGAACGACCCACGTGTATACAAGAGGCATCGTATTATACATATTTTACACGACTATTCCAATCTAAATTTTCTAAGAAAGGCAACAAAAGACCTACATCGGTGCTTTCTATTTACCTTTTAAAGGTCAGCTTCCGCTTAGTCGCATTTAAGCGTTATAGAAGATACCAAAGGAGTAGTGTGGCTTCGTGAAAAATCTCGAAAAAATGGTTAACGCAAATCGAAGTTTCATAGTAATCAGTAAGAAAAGCTTAATCACAGAGTTTCGGATTTAGACTTTATATCATGTACGATAAAGACGATGTATTCAGTGTTCTCTTTATTGAGTTACAATTTTATAAAGATGTACGTACGATACATATACAAAATGGACCTGCAATTGCAGTCCGAAAAGTGTCTTTCTTTGGCAAACGTGTTTTTTACGACAGTGCACCTTCGTACAAACCAAGGATCGTACGTAATTCGATAAAATAATATAAAAGAAAAAACGTTGTGCGTTTATTATTTCCTCGTAAAACGAAAGAAACTTTTCGGACAAGCTAATATATCACGTCGCCGTTCAAAAGATTCACGAAGAAGATTCTTTGCTCGTTTATATCCTGATTCGATTCTTTTCTTCTAAATCGACGTGTTCATCGCTGATTAAATCCTCGTTAATTACACTATATGTTAAACAATTTTCGTGTACTGTTCATTTCTACATTTCAAGACTCTAGAGACGCGTGCTTTTCCATAGATATGAGATTTGTTTTCCAAATTTCACGACTTTTAAACTATTACACACGAATGAATTAAGCAGCGATAAAATAAAATTGAAATTGCAATGAACTTCTAGTCCATCCTGTAATAGCGTATTAGGTAACACGATTTTGACGAGATCGTTGGCAACTTACCGAAAGAATATCGAACGAAATTAAGATCAGTGAGCTCTAGGATGACCTTTGACCGCGTACTATATGATTTTTCGAGTCTTCGATCGATCATTGTAGAGCTGGAATTATTACAGTCGAAGGAAAAATAAAACTGTCTTCCTTCTCTGTAATTTTCTCAGCCTTAGCTCGTAAATAAGCTGCGTATCCTGTCCCACAGTGATTCTGATCTAATGAATAAGCGCTACGGTATAATGATTCTAGAACACAACCAGTTTTCGGCATGAAATTATAACAGTAATTAGTCGGACCATCGAACGACTCGGCTTGGGCAAATTCTGATTCATCGTTGAAGTTCTAAAATTCGAGTAAGAAACTCCGAAAGATTTAATTTATCGTAAATTATATAATAAAGTGTATTTTTTTTATCGTTAAGTCGTAAAATTCGAGTAAGAAACTCCGAAAGATTTAATTTATCGTAAATTATATAATAAATTGTTTTTTATCGATCTTTGCCCCTCTACGGATCTTTCATTATAATTAATTATTCATAATTGTATCCTTATTGGTAATTTGTCGTAACTCGATGCTTTTGCCCATTTCTTTTGCCACAGATTGAACATTGAAAAATGTTGTTCTCACGAAAACAGACAAATACACGAACGATATATTAATCAAACAGTTCTGCTTGAGCTTAATCGTTCAACGATATATCATAAAATTTCGAAAACGGAGCGTGTCAAGGGAAATTCTGGATATCATTAGACGAAAGTTAAGTTTTCAAAGGCTTGAAGAACTTAATTTTGCGTTTGAATAATTCCAAGTGTAATAACAATCCAATGAACTTGATCAACGTTCATAAGACGCGAACAGCGACTTCAGCATTTACCAACATTTCCTCGAACGCATAATGTGTTTCAGGATCAATTACTAAGGAGAAATTATCGGAAGATCGATCATACGATATCCCGAAGCAGATATGTTGTCCATAGACAAGCAATAATTTAAATTAAAAATAGGAAAAAGGATTCGGGCTAGTGAGCCAAGAATGATATTCTGTAATGTATTCTGATGACATCAGACTCTGATAATGAACGGAAAATCTCTAGCGTATGGAAAATATTTGTTTAGTCAAAAATAAATCCATTACAAGTTACGTACGCGTATAAAAGGTTGTCGCCTTTATATTTAGCCTTCTTCGTAAGAAAAAGTATCTCAATATAGCCGGAAAGGAGGAAGAAGTCTGGAACAAAGAAATGAAAACGATCATAGAACTTCGAACGATACGGGCCGAGCGAGATTTCTTGATTAAATCAAAAAGTTAACTTTGTCAGTTAGGCTAAATGTGTCGGTAGACTAAAAACGTTTACTCGTTTATGGATTAGGATTAGGATTAGCTTGTGAAACGAAGGCTAAAAAACGGGGAAGTATATAAAATCAGTCCGACGTATCCGTTTTCATTCTTTTCTCTGCAACGAGATACATTTCTCTTCTCAAGTCATCTTTTATATTCCGATTTCTTACGATGTTATAACACAACAATTTCGCTCGTAAATCGTCGTATGGATTTTTAAAAATGTTCACCCGTCGATTCGCCCGGATGAATAAATATGTTAAGATAAGCCTCGGACATAAAAATTCAATAGAAGAAAACAATGCCCGTTCCAGTCACAATTCCAGTCGACTATCGTCCCACGCTCGTATTTTCCATATCGTGTACACGCTCTGTTTTACGATTATTTTCACTCAATTCGGAAGAAGTACGCAGTCATTTCTAGAAAAAAAAAAAAAAAAAAACGTTCGATCGCGTGGACGTAAAACCTTGGATAGCCATAAACTTTCCCTTAGCATCCTAATCCCAAAAATATGCGTTCTTGACTTTTTCCCGTATTCGTAACACCGGAAACTTATCGTTGATTGTACGCTATAAATTTTCTACAAGTAACGAATCAACGAAGCGTCGAAAATCTTCGCTATTATTATATATCGTACTTAGGATTCACTTTGATTCGATAGAATATTATAGTATCCGAGAACGCTAACTACTTGACGAGCCAATTAAAGTAATACAACGAAGAGGTGCATTGAAGTTGTGCGCACTGAAATAATCCTGCTTGTAACCATTAATTACCATAGAAGCGTGGGAGGTTATTTCGCTCAAGGATTCTATTTCTAAATACCATATTCTACAAACTAAGTTCAAACAATGGTAACCATTAATTACCACGGAAGCGGAAGGGATGATCTTACTCGATTGTATTTCTTAATCAAATATTTCCAATATCGAACGATAATTTTAATGGTGGTAGAAAAGGAACGGATGATTCTACTGAGAAATTACATTTCTAGGTGAAATATTCTTCTAAATCAATTCGAAATAATGGTAACCATTTAAATAGCATGGAAAAGGGACGAGTGATTTTGCTGAGTGAGGATTAAATTTCTAGATAAAATAAGCTTCAATATTAATTCTAGATGATAGTATTCATAAATAACGTTAAAAAAAATGCTATCACGATTATCAGGGCGTTATTTGCTTTCACTTATGCAGTGACCCTTTATGATGCATCGAACGCAACAGGTGACGCAGTTCCTTCGCCGCGGATTAAAATTGGAAAGCAACATAGGTAGAGCAGCTTGTTCATGTTTCGAGCAACCACCGATAGCCGGGGGAAATCGATAGTAATCGGTCGCCTAGCATCCGTTAAGTTAAGTTAAAGCGTCTCGTATCCGAGAAAAATGCTCCATGGATGATCGTTTGCGTTCGATAAGTCGTGACGTTAAAAAGAATCGGGGCCCATGGTGGGCGAGTATACATATTCCGTGCAACAGGTGAGATGCAGCTCTTTTTTCTTCTTCAAATTTTCTTTATTATATAGTTTCACGTGTTTTAAGAAAATTTTCCCAAGCGTCCAATCGTATGTCTTTTTTTCGATTCAAAAACAGCGATTGATATTTCGTTGCTAGACGACTGGAATGGTCTAATATTTGATCGTATGTATTTATGTTGAAACATCTATGATTGAAATATCTCGTGTTTTTAATTACTAATTCGTCAAGACTATAATTCATATAGTTAAGATTCATATGGTAAGAATTTGATGCTATTTAGAGGCAAAAATACTGCCGAGAATTACATATTGTGAAATAATATTTTGGAGATTTCACTGTCAAGGATAGTTTACGATTAGTTTAGTTTTGCAACTAAATTGATATTCAAAGAATTATCGTAACGTAAACGTTCGAATTGCAAACGTGATCGGATACTAACCGTAAGATATAATTATACAAGTTTCGAGAATTTCTTATAAATTTGTTACCAATTGAAATTTGAAATTTGATTATCGCGTTTCGAAAATCGAAGATAATTTTAACGTAACGATACCAGCAGAAACATTCTATTGCAAATATATTCGATTAATTATTTCATATCATTTTACATTAATTATTTCACATCGATATTTTCATATCTGCAAATATTTTAATTTCGACATCCGATCGATTTAAATATAAAGCAGAATTTCCCAATGACTGCATAACTACAATCAGGAATTCCAGTTTTCCCAACAAATAAAACGATTAATAATCCTCTGAAAGCGAGTTGCTGAACAACTATTTACTTCGCAAAAAGTTCACATACGCATTCATGAATGCCGTGCATCCAAACGTTCCTCGCACCTTCTCTGTTGAATCATCCAAATTCAATTTCCCGGTTAATCCGTCGTTCCATTAATTAAATAAATACTCGCACCTTCGATCGATCACCATTTCGATATTCCAGCCTCATAGTAAACAATTGCGTTTCAGTACTGTCATGGAATAGGCTTCGGTTTTATTTATATGAAATATTGGAAAATTGATTATTAAAATGATACGTAATCCAGTTTTTTGGCCAGGTATTACTTCGAAATAATTATACGTTAATTAGCGAATAATTCGACGAATTGTATTACAAGCAAGTGATTTCTCTTCGAATTGTTTTATTATTTAGCTATCAAATGAAATAATTTGGTATTTTGTATATTGAATAAATGTTTTCCGCGTTAACATCTATCAATATTATCAATTGTGCGAAGAAACATCGATGTTATTACACAAATTTAGAAATTGGAATTAAAATTAAAAAAATTCGGAGGGAATGTTATATGCATGTTACGTTGTGAAATAAACTGTTCGAGTAAACTGTTTGTAAGTCGAATATTCGCAAAATACAATTACTCGAAGCTCCACTTAATATTAAAATCCAAATTACTCTATTTCTGTGAATGTAATTCATTTTCATTTGAAATTTATTTACGAGAGTTGACCGAAATAGAAAATTATTTGATCGTAAGGCAAAAGAAATCTGCTTCGTCTGAATATCATTTCTGAACCAAAAATAACAGAATAATGAAAAAATAAGGAAACGATTCATTAGTTCGTTGCTTGTTATTTCCTTGCTTTAGTTGAAATACAATTTACTGAATCCTGTGGCGACGTATCGAGTCAACCGGGGGCGGAAGACGCAGGTGCGAAGGCGGCGCGTTTTGTTGTGAAGACCGCCTAACGACGCTTCTTTCAAATTCTCAGCACCGCCACCGCACGCTCACAACGCGTTCAGTTCTCGTGGGCATCGGTCGATTCCAAAACACGCTGCCTGTGCCAACATCCATGAAAATCGCCAACCTGTCTCTTATCTTTCCAAATATTCCATTACATTCTTCTTTGTCGATTCCAGACGAACGACGCCAATGTTTGGAAAGAGACTCGAATTCATCGGCGAATCGCGGAATTCGTTTCGCGAAGGGTACCTTTAGTGAGCTACGAGTGTGACGAATCGTTTCGGTGTCTTTTCAGATTTTTGTGCTTTCTGTGAGTGTTGTGAAAAAATCGTAAATATTAAATATTAATATTAAACTATTTCGTAGTTATTATATGTTATTCAAATTTTCAAGTACCAACGCTAAACTCTTATTTTGTTTTCATTACATGCTATTGAAGATGTTAAATACTAATATTACACGGCAGCTTATGTCGATTTCTCTTAGTTCTTACTTTTGAAATTTCCTTGCGAACACGAGGACGATACGTCGCAAGGTAGAACATAGAGTTCTTTGGTAAAATTGCAACACTCGTGACAAATTGTTTTCGCGCTCTTCAAAATTTCCGTTCTATGATCGCAATTGTTGCTGAATATATAGCAAATATCGTACAGAGGCTTGTCAGTTCTTCTTCCTTCTGGAATTCCTTCGTGAGTAGAAGTTTATTTTATATCTAAGTTGTACGTGAAACAAAAATCAGAGTATACGGAGTATATACCGGCAGCTTTTATTTAGAAACAATTATTTTGATACTTTCTAAGATTTCTGTGAACGTCGCGAAAGAGTTTTCTTATTTCTCGGGAATCCTTGAGAATTGTTTCGTAAATGGAAGTTTTTAAGTTTGGAAAATGGTAGTAAGGAGTACGCTACGTGTAATAACATATAACTTCGTATGTAACGAACCATTTCGGAGCACTGTAGGATTCCTGTGTTTTCTGTGAATGCAACTGTTGTTTAAAATAGTTGCTATTTAATAAGAGAGTTTGTTGATTTTCTTCCCTCCTCTTTGGAAATTTGATCACAGCTGCAGAACCGTTACGAGTTTAACTCGTAAAATGTAACGTAGAGTTGGTACTATGTATGGGAAATTTCTTATTCAACATATATAAGACACGTAACAAATCGTCTCAGCGCTCTAAAGGATTTTCGTGGAAGCTGCGAAATATAAATATTTCACTCGTTTCTCATCTTGTCCTTATTTTGCAACTTTCTGCATTTTTTATTCAAATTCGAGAATTCATTGGATTTCGGCAATTTTTTCTATCTTCACAACTCTTCGTAGAATTCAAGAATTTATCGCAAGTTGGGGATTCTTAATTCTTAAAATTCTCCGTTTGGAACTTCTTCGTTTCATGAATGGAACTTAATTTTTTATTTACCTCGTAGAATAGAACACGGAACATTTCGTACGAAGAATTCTTTGGTTAACATAAACCACATGTGTCATTCCCGTGACAGTAAACTCAAGTTCTCAAGTGGAACATCAAATACACGCTCAGTGGACAGACTGTTTGATTTCGATCTGACAATAAGTGTCGTAAACAGTGTTATTCTAATATAGTGTGATTATGTTTGTTCGTCAATGGTTGAAGAACAACAATTGGGTAAATTAAGGGTTTCATAAATGAGCGTGCGATAGAGTAGCTCGTCAGCGACTATTGTAATCTTCCTCTATTTCCTTCCGAAAACTGTGCAAAGGAAGGGTCGTAAAAAACAGAGTTCCCTTAAAGTCACCCAAGTACCCATCATACTGTCATTACTAGGGTCTGTTTCAACGAGACGGAGTTCCTTCAGTTAGAATAATGTTCCTCGTCAGCAAGTAAAAAAGAGCAATTCGCGATAATTCAGTATTATCTTCATTGATGTAATTTCCTTTCTAGTTTGTTTTAAACGCGTGTCTCTTTCGTCTTCCTTATCTACATTGTTATTTCTAATTGTTAGAAACTAAGAGTTATCTTACATGGAATATTTATTATATTTATTATATTATTATATAGAGTACAAGAGTGTTGAAGTTAAGTGTTGAAGATATTTTCTTCGATTTTGAAGATACACGAAAACCTTAATTTTTATTATTGATTTTAATTGTAAGTTTTATTCTGTGTGCGTTTTGTATTGATACGGTATATCTGTTATTTTCAACAAAGGAATTATTTTTCCTAGTAGAATGTTTGTAAATCGTTACATAATTTGTTTAACTTTCGATATATAAAAAGTTGAATTTTTATTTTTGTCACTATTGTATGGTTGATACGATGCGAGCGAAATTAGATTCACGAGGATTATTCTTTACAGGTCGTTGTAAATAAATTACGCAAATGAATCGAGGCTTTTGGAATCTTTCTCAAATAGCTCTTCTAATTTCGTACGTTACACCGATGAATGAATTCTATTTTTTCTCTGTCCCCCTGTGGTGGTCGACAAATATCTAAAAAAAAATCTATGACAGCGTCCTTTGTAAGTTACAAATAGCTCTGTAATATAGTAGTCATTTTGTATAATTTTGTAACAAACGGCGCGATCTCTGGATACAAAATTTCTTTCTGTGTAGTTATATCGAACGATACGCGAATATTTTCTGTTTTTCGAAGAAATATAAAAAAGAATGAAGGGAGAATGCAGGATGAAAAGTGTGAAATACCGATAGTTTTTCCTTTTTTGGACAAGAATAAAAGAGTCGCGAAAAAAAAGAAAAAAGATAGCGATATATCTCATACCGATGCTTCTGAACAAGTGAATGGAAATTTTTCATCGATGCAGAATTTTATAACTCTCAAGCTGTACTATGGTACGATTCAACGATACGTATCGTACGAGATATTGAAATTTCATATAAATATCGCTTCCCTGTAAAAGTTCGAGCGGGTACACATATAGTTTCTGTCGTTTATCGTGAACATCATGAATACCAATGATATTGATTTTTCTTCAATTTTAATCACACTAAGTTACTTCGTCTGAGAAAGGAAAAGAATTTTTATAGTGAATATTGAAAGAGATTAATTAGCATCGAGGTACTCTACAATTTTTTGTGCTCATCAGCAACGTTTCAAAAGTATAGGGGAAGAATGAAAAGAATTATTCGCTTAATTTAATGACATCATCTATCATTTTTATTATACCGTAAGCTTATTCTATTCCATTGAATTCATCGGTCTTCTTCTTCTTTTTTTCTTTTTT
>JACXIT010000193.1:798429-837602 GCA_014737525.1 Bombus difficillimus | reverse complement strand
TGCAACTTATGGTAATTATCGAATCAATTAGAATATGAATTCGTCTTGGAACTTTACCAATTTGATTATCAGCCAATTTATTTTCTGTACATTTAATTTCAACTTTATTCAGAATTCTGCTAATAAATTGTATTTCCCTGTACTGTTTCATGTAAATTTATACGTAATAAATAATCTGTAAATTGTTAATCTTAGACGCACACGAGGAATCAACACTTTTTTCTAAAAAGAGAAGTTTTCCTTAGTACGTCGATTCGAACAGAAAAGAAAATCCAAAGAGACATCGAGAAACTCAAACGTCCATCAAATCGAGGCTTGAACCAATTTCGTTTGAAAAGAACTTAACATCGATAATTACAGAAGAGGATCGTATTCCATTAACGTTAAGTGACACACGATTAAAGACTGACACAACAATTATCACGGACAGACAGATTAAATAGATACGTTTGCTCTATTTCCTATTGCTGGAATATTGTCACGTAGCGTTTCTCTTGACACCATTGAGACAACACCATTTACGAGACGATCGAAGACAAAAACATGGTGGATTGTATAATATACCTCGTGCTAGACTGATTTCGCGCTCGAAATAATCTGTTAGATGGGAGAATCAGTTCGCCATTTCAGCGACGGTCAGGAGAAGCGTGGACGATTCGAACGTTGTCGAAGAATGTTCAGTCGCGAGCAAACCGCGCTCTAATCGCGTTCGTGTCGCTAAAGCGAGCCACGCGAATGAACAGACAAACTGGGAGAGTAATTTTTTTCGTTAGAGTCAACCGGTTGATGAGAGAATCGCGAGGCAGAGTTGAACGATACCTTTGAGATTGTTCGGAGGAATTTTTTAATAATCAGCGACTTGATTTTTTGACATAAAGGAATAGTCAAGTTAGAGGGAAAAGAAAGAAGCGAATGAAATTTCTTTTGAACTTATTCGAGGAAACATTATAACAATTGTCCGTGTTATGAAAAGCATT
The DNA here is from genome assembly GCA_014737525.1 of Bombus difficillimus. Classification (NCBI taxonomy): domain Eukaryota; kingdom Metazoa; phylum Arthropoda; class Insecta; order Hymenoptera; family Apidae; genus Bombus; species Bombus difficillimus. The sequence continues at coordinate 836,625 of JACXIT010000193.1, read as the reverse complement.
TTCTTACAAGGCATTTCGTGAAAAGGATTTTTTTTTTTTTTTTAGATCAACCAGATAAGGAAGTGAATGAATTGTTGTGGTTGTAAGAAGCTTGATCGTTGGAATTGAGGTGCGAATCCAAAGGATGTTCAATGCGGTGAATAATTTGATAAGGAGAAACATTTATTTCTGTTGGTGAAGTTTGGCGAGAAAAAGGAAGAATCTTAAACAGGTTTTCGAGGGAAACTTTGAAGAAAATCTTATTGGTTTTATGACGGAAGGAATGAAAAATTTGAAGAGATGTTCTGTATCTATGTGTGGAAGGAAGAGATAAGTCATTTTGAGAAAGAAACAAGAACAGTTCGAGGATGATCGTGAATAATCTAATTAAAAATTGTTAAATTTAATATTAAAATATTAAATTTCAAGTAGGTTTTCATAAAAAAGAAGACATAACTAAATCTGAAGAAGAAACGAACGGTTTAACGATGATTGTGTACAGTTTACTTAAAAATTGATAAAATCCTATCCGAACAGTGAAATTTGAAATAAATTTTTAAAGGAAGAAAAAAATGAAAAATTGTAAAGGTCGAGGCGAACAATTTAATCATGCTTGGGAATAATCTAAATAATCATTCTTAAAATTTAATCTGAACTGTGTTACGAAGAACTAAGTGCATAGATTAATAAAGAAACATAAATTTGAAGTGTAAAAATCGATAATCGTATACCATACAATTACCACAAAACGGAAGAAAAATCTAAACGAAGGTTATACAGCATTTGACAGATTAGTGGAGTTGAAAGAGGAAGTAAGAAGAGAAAGAATTGATGGATAGCCTTGGAAGAGGAGAAACAATTTCCAACGGTCTCACGGAAGTAAGTTTCAGGTAAGAGAAATAATTCATAGAAACAATAAAAAATATTATAAAAGATTGTAAAAGATATTGCGTATTTTATAAAGAATATTCAATTTTCGATAGAAACAAAAAGGTAATTAAAACAAATGACTAATTACTTAGACGAAGAAATTGTTTCAAACACGAGTTCCAAACAACTTACAACTCTGCACCGTCTTTCAATGATCGAGAACCGTTCATTTACGAGCGAACTTTTCTAATTCACAAAGAAGAAACGACACGAAAGCGCGACGAACGAGACGAAACGATTAATTAATCATCTTGTAAGAAGGAACTGTTGAAACGTGAACGCGAAGTGTCTTACGGTGATTGACTTTGACGAACGATCGAAAATGATTCGGTTTTAAGAATGTTTGAGTTTAATTGAACTAAGCACATAGAAGCTAATTGGAATTAATTTATCGTTGAAGGCGTCAATTAAAAGAAAATTCCAGCGAAAATAATCGCCAATATTTTGGTTGACGAAATTATTTTAGTGAGCGATACGATTCGAAATTGATCGAAGAACGAACAATAGTGGAGAAACTATTAAATTTATTGTTCTGTAACAAAGGACATAGAGATGAGTTACATAGTGTATGAAATTTACTTTTAAGCACATTGGAAACGTAATAAAAGATTATCGTGATCTGCAAGCATGAACATGTGCGTGTCCGTCTAGACGAAGCATCATGAAATTTAAACTAGAACCGTATCGTTACGATAAATCAAATAATTTACCGTCGCGTAGTACGAGACAAATTGATACGAAAATCGCATGGGGCTTAACCATAACAGCTATAAATTATCCTCTGTCATAAAATTGTACAGATATCGATTAAAAGCATTTTAATGTTAATTCATCGGCCAAGTATCGTAACAATCGTGGAGAAGAAATCGTAGAAATGTAACTTTTATTTTTATACTTTAACATTTCGTATTTTTCACAATTTCAATCGTTTTCCGTGAGATTTTCGATCGAACAAAACGACAGAAAAACGATTTGAATTGAAATCGTACGATCAATTGAAATGAGATCAGAAATAATCGGTTTACATCGTAAACGAGATAGCTGGACAAATTTAACAGAATGATCGACTAATTGGCGTTAGTTACGTTAATAACGTTGGATCGATTATTCTGATAAACAAAGAAGGAAAAATAAGAGAAGACCAAAACTGTTCGCACGTGCAAACATTTTCAGGCATGTTTACAGTTGGTTGGATAATCAAACGACGCTAAAGTCATTTGTACGGCGTCGCGTGTTAATCGCGTCATAGATACTAATGACATAGAACCAAGAATCGAATTACTATTACACAGAATAGTAGTCGAAACTATTCCGAGGTATATCGAAGGCAACGATTAAACGAACGATCAGTGTACAATTAGATCTGATTCGAACTTGATTACAGTGACACGATTAAGATTTAATTTGATCGATGAATGACATAATAAACAACTAGACGCTTAAACTGGAATACGTAATTAATCAAATTACCTACTATTACGATACGGTAAGTAAAATTGAAATCGTCGAACATTTCCGTCCGAACGAAAGAGAAAATGAAGAAGTAAAGTTTGTACGATTGAAAATTTCCAGAGTTAAATGTAGGAAAATTCCAGGGTTAGATGTATGAAAATTCTGATATACATGATAAGAAAGAAATTCGTAACAAAATCTAGAAAAAGTTTTGGATGAAAATCGTTGAAACTTTAAATTTGATAGTAAGATTGAAAAGACTTGATCTTATTAAAATTAAAAGATTTATACCAGAAGCCGAAAGAAATTACGTTAAAAATTAAAAGTCCCTGATAAAAATGAAAATGATATCGTGAAAATGTAAAATCTCGTAAGAGAAATTGAGATAAAGTTCGTCGAAAAAATGTTAGACTTTTATCATGAAAATTGAAAGAATATTCTCACAAGTTAAAAAAAGTTAGAAGAGAATAGACACTTTTCCTAATAAGATCCATCTTACGGAATAATAGCGTGAAACCAACGATCCAATTTCTGAGACCTACTGCAAAAAAGAACGAGGGCGGATACCTTAGACCGGAAGTATCGTGGAAAGACAATCTCCGAGTGACGACACGTGGATTGTACGCTTAGCAGACCAGAGCAACCATAATAAACTCATCCTGCCCCGTTGACGGTTTTCTATTAATATGTCTCAGCGAAGACCAACGACATATTCTATTCGTCCCTGAAGATACAGTGGTCAGCCATGTTTCGATCGAACGACCGACCTATTTTTAAAACCGCAAATTGATTCGAACGCTTTCAACCACAGAAATCGACCAATAACACTCAACAACTTATCTTCCAATATTCTTCGACTTCATAAAAATTTCGAGGCTAACTTATCGAGTTTAAACGAAGACCAAGAGAGAAGAAGCGCTCTTCGCAAACCACTTGACGCGTGGATTGATAATAAAGACACCACGACGAGTCTGATCGAACCATCTATTCGCGTCGACCTCGGTAAATTGATTGGAATTGACTTAATCGTCCTCGAGGGATACCAAGGGTTCGTCTCTGTCCTTGGAAGTACCCGAAAATGTCGAAGAAAGACGCAACCGAACCTATCTCTCGTTGTATCGTTCGTACCGTTATCAACAGATCTTCAAAACAGACCTTTATGATACACCGAAGCTTGTGAGACTTCAACTTACAAAAAGAACACGCGGTGATTTATCCTTTCGATCGACTACCACATCGAATACGATTAAACGAAAGAGACGAAGGCGATTCGAATTCGATCGAAACGATGGAATAAAAAATTCGCAGAAACTTTCTTTGGCAAAATGTGCACGCAATGTAAATGTTAAAACAATCGAATAAAACATATATAGAAATTTTCGCCGACTAAAATGTGCACGCAACGCGAACGTCATTAATTAATGTCAAAGTTAATTTTATACTAGTCAATCGTTCAGAAAGCTAGTCAACGTTATCCGATTCCACAGAATCTCTCAGAATCACCCGGAATCTCGTCGAGAAGAATGATTTCGTCGAACAAGTCGATCGGTTCGGAAGGATCGATAATAATCAGAGATAGCATGAGGTTGGTCGGAAGTCACGAAGATACGCTGGCCTCTGAAGGTAGATGGGAGAATTACACGGGACCAATCGCCGAATATTTGCAGCAGGAAAATTGTTCGACAGTTAGGCGGGATCCGTTGTACATCGTTTTACCGATCACGGTGATCTATGCTGTGATCTTCCTCACCGGATTAATCGGCAACGTGTCCACTTGTGTTGTGATCGCGCGTAACAAGTCGATGCACACGGCCACCAACTACTATCTGTTCAGCTTGGCCGTTTCTGATTTACTGCTGCTGATATCCGGCCTGCCTCCAGAGATGTACTACATCTGGTCGCATTTCCCGTACGTGTTTGGCGAGGCGTTCTGCATTATTCAAAGCTTCGCCGCGGAGACGTCCGCGAACGCCACCGTTCTGACCATCACCGCCTTCACCGTCGAAAGGTTTGTAACCAATTTAAATTGAATCATCGACTTGAGAATACAAACCGACGAACTCGTAGATTGTTCTTAAATTTAGTATTTCGCTCTTTCTTGTTTGTTATTCTTGGACGTGGATGTTTGTGCGAGTTCACGCTTTTACTGCCATTCATTGTTATTTAGACATTTAAATTTCTTAATGTCCAGATATTTGTTATTGAAGCGACTAAAAAGTAGAATCTAAAGAAATATTTCTTCACCTACTAAAAATTATACCCGAGATTGCGAATGTTTATGCAAATGCATGTTTTTATTGCTATTATTTATCCTTATTTTGGATTTTCCTTTGCACTCAAGGAACAATATTCTTTTTAAATACCCGATATAATGTACGTATGACAGAAAGAAATAACATTATTGAATAACATTCATTTGTTATTACGTAGAAACTTGCGGTCGAATTAAAGTTTCCGAAGATATGTAAAATTTGTTGTGGTCTGTGCGTTAGTCCCGACCCTGTCGAAATTATTGACATAGAATGATGGTTGTCGAAGACATCAAGAGGGTTGAAAGGGTTAAAGAGCCACGTGAAACGGTTGTAGTCTTGTTTTACTGTTTACCATTCCTTCCAATTAAACGATCGATCGAACCAGTTGCTCTTAAGGATCTGTTCGCCTCAAAACGTCAATCTAAATCGCCAGGTGTTTAGTTCAGTAAATGGTGCAGTCTTGTAGTTCATTTTACGTAGCTAACATCGTTTCTTTGTTTTTCCTTTTTTTTATTTGGAAGAATTTTACAATCAATTCTCATTGAGAATTATAAGTAAATTATTCTGGCGTGGTACTATAACTTGAATAATACGTGTTTATCGTATGTTTGATTCTAGTTGAATCTAATGAGCTAACATCGTTAACAAAGTTTTCGTTAACGAAGAAAACGTTAAAACTTCTGATTTTAGCTCTATTTTACGTGAATTTCGTTACTTTGTCCACGTAGTATATAAAATTTTCCTCCGAGCATGATAATTAATTTTTAATTAAATAGGTTAACATAATAAAAGAATGAAAAGGATCTTCGATCCCAAATTTGCATAGACTTGTTAATCTTTTTCTCTTTAATATCATCTTTACGATAAAAGGAAGATAGAAACGGATTAAAAGAACATTTTATTTTCAATTTTCTCGCAGCATTTAATTTTAATTTTCCAGTCTTACATGTACTTCTGTTTCTTTTTTTTTTTGTTTTTAATATCATCTTCAGAAAATTTTTCATCTTCTTTCTAATAAATCAGGGATTTATAAAACCGCAGATACGTAACAGTTTTTTTACGAGGTTCTGAATAAATATCGCTGTAAATTAAATCGCTTTCGACCTTTTCAACGTTCTCGCCTGAAAGCGTCAAGCTTTCAGGGTGTATAGTTACATGTCATCCCCTTGTCACGCGGAAATTCCCAGAACTGTCTAAAGTAACCCTTGCTGGTTGACACAAATAAAGCGTGTCCAATTCTCTGGGACCTTCTTTTTCTTATCTCTTATTTCTGCCTAAGTAAACCGCTACGATCTTTGCTTTCTCGATCTTACTGTAACCCTATTCTGTGACGAATGATTGCGGAAATCGTGATAAAATGGATGATAGATACACTCGAACGCTTGTTAAGAGACAGATGGACACCTTCCTCAAATTATGATTAATATCTTGTTCAACTCAGCTAGAATCGTTTTTCTTTTTTACTTTGAAATGTTTTACATTATTAAAAATGTTGCATTTTATAATGTTCACAGTGATGTTTTGCGCTTCTTTTCTTTTTTTTCTTCGTCTTTTAAGGTAAAAGTGATACTCCAGAGGGTTAAAGCACTTCCCTCCCCTTTTTTCTGTTTGCTGTAGCTTTACTTATATAAAACGTTTTATCTTCGTTAATAATTTCTATCATGACAAGTTGACAGAACCTCTTTCTGGATACAGAAAAGCTTCTTCCCTTGAAAGAGAATATTCTTGGAAACGCAAGTAACAGTCGCTTGTCTACAAAGATAGCACTGTTTCTTCTAGAAATCAGAATATTTACCTTGAATACGTATCACATGTTTTACTGCAATACAGCTTTCCTTCTACTGGTATTGGAATTGGAAAATTCTTAGTAAACTTGAAACTTGAAATAACAACTTCTATTGGCCCTGTTAATTATTTCTTATAATATTATAGATTCTACATAAACCTTTTCATTGTACAAAGAGAATTTTGCTCTTTTGTTTCCTACCTTCATTTTGTTCCCTTTAAAAAAAGGACTACAATACGCTGTCTATTCCATGCAATTGGACAAACTTGATATTTTTACACAAAACGGTTGTAAATTGCAGAAATGTCGTCAGCTGAAACGAACGAATATAGAAGTAAGCGTATCTTGGAGTTAACTGTATGCATTTTTATACATTCGAAATGTACGATCGCGTTTATCTAAATGAATAAAACAGAAGCAAAGAAGCAAAGGTAGAAATTGTTAATCAATAAGTTTTTCGTGCAGGTATTTATTGGTTCACTCAGATTTGCTTTGTATAATCTGTATTTCACTCCCATGTACAAACGTGCTAACGCACCGGATACACAGAGATAATTAAAACGTGGACGGTGTCTAAGACAAAAGAGCGTCGTTATAAGTCGTACCAACTTAAGTTGTAGGAACTAGTGATCATACCAACCCACTGTTTCCTCAACAGAAGTAGTGAAAACTCGAGGCAATCGTAACGAATTCGTATTAGTTAAATCCGTGAGTAAACGAAATACCGTACTATCTACGAAAAGTTGGTACCATGAAAGTGAAATATTCAGCCCAAAAAACGCTTCGTTGCAAAATAAGGATACACGAACGCTTTTGTGTAGTCACTTTATTACACAATAAATGTTCCAAGATCGACACAGTACAACGATAGATGCAACAATAAATCCGAGAGTAACTGCAATATTTACATCCGGTATTCCTCAGTGAATACACAGCACGTCATCCATCATCGCACATTTATCTCCATTTTCCGGTTCGCTAACGTGTTTCCACAATGTCGACTTCGTTAAAGTTCCTGATAACAAGCGGCACCCAAAAACCGTTCTTTCCCTCTATTTTTTATTTTTTTTTATTTTTTTTTTAATTTTTTTATTTTTTTTTTTTTTTGAAACTTGATAGAAAAATGGTGAACAACGCGTGTTCCACTTTCAGGTACGTCGCGATCTGTCATCCTTTTATCTCGCACACGATGTCGAAGCTGTCCCGGGCGGTGAAGTTCGTCATAGTAATTTGGCTGCTGGCGCTATGCCTGGCCGTGCCACAGGCGGTTCAATTTGGCATCGTTTACGACTATCGCAACGGCTCGGTGGTCCTGGATTCGGCTCAATGCTCCATCAAGTGGTATCTGATGAAACACGCCTTCGAGATATCCACCATGCTGTTCTTCGTCCTGCCAATGACCATCATCACCGTTCTCTATGTACTGATCGCGATCAAGTTAAGACGATCCAGACTGTTGTCAGCTACTGCGAAGAGGAACCATTTGTCAGCTGGATCCATTCACGGCGATAGCGGAAGAGGAAAAAGCGCCGCACAGAGGAACGTTATCCGAATGCTGGGTAAGTGGAACGTTTGTTTAATTTTATCTTTTCCTTTTCTTTTCTTTTGTTATGAAACGTGACAGAGCAGTCGAAGTGACCGATTGGTTTGTGATGTTTTGAGAGTCAACTGTCGATTAATAGCGTCGGACCATTGGAGATGATTTAGGTTAAATTAGACAACTTTGGAATTTTTTAGTTTATGATTGATTTTTTTTTTTTTTTGTTTATTGATCTCTATCGCAGAGGATGTAAAATACGAAGTAGAATGGAATAAATGTTGGTAATCGAATATAAATCGATATAATCATCTGTAGCATAATATTATTTATTTGAGATTTAATACAATAGGAATGAGGGTCTGTTGAAATTCTCAAGGGGAAGATAAATGAGGGTATTTTGTTTGGAATATTTAGGAATTTAAGGATGTCATGAAAGTTTCACTTGTGAAAGTTTTCTATGAAAAATATTGTAGATTTGCATGGAAATTTTGTGTAAGAGGTACGACAGCTATAATCGTATTTTCCTTCTAAACTTGATATAGATTTTTTATTTATATTTAATACATATTACAGTAGTCTATATTGTATTCAAAAATTTCCAAATTCAAAGTTACAACTATATAAATATATCAAAGCCAAGAACCGGTTATACGACCATATATTAAATACAAAATTCCCCTAAGAAATGTCATCTGCATCGATTAAGGATTCCATTTGCAATTTTATTAACGATGTGCGATAATAAACATCGAAATCTATCTCGTTACACACAGACTTGAAACCGGTTTGAAAGATGGCGTAAGTTTGACCAGTTGCTAAATTAACGAAGAAAAGGAAGAAACATACGTAGCCGAGATTCGCCTGGATAGTTTCGAAGTGTTTGGTCGACTTATTGTTCGTCGATCTGCGATCACCAGGAGGGAGGAAAAGCATAATACGTTCGATACCGAGGAGATTCGTAGGTTTACGGTCCTATAAAAATAGTTTCTACTATTGTGATAAATTCTTTTACGAGTGTCGAGGCGGTTTCGTTTGACGCGAAAAATGTATCATGCCAGGATGCGCTTACCGTGTCTCGAATTGTCACGATTATCGCTGTTCAATCAGAAATGAAAGTAACATAAAGAAACGGACAAAATGGAGTTTTTTTTAAACAGAATAAACAAATTTAATGTCGGTTTATTTAGAGTTGTATCTTTTCCTGTAAATATTCAGGGTCGTGAGTATTAAAGTCACCTACTGAAGATCAATCTGAGAAATGATTGGGAAATTCTTCAAACTTTGCAGCAACTTGTTATCTGATTTGGAACTTTTAAAGATAAATAGGATCTGTAGAGATTATAGGATCTTGAGATAAATAAAGAATTCTGGTATATATATTCAGTGTTGCAATAAAAATATCATTTTTATATATAGATAAACGTAACATCGATAACACTAAATCTCTTTTCATTCATATTCATTAGGTCTCTTTGAAATGAAGTCGTTGCTTCAACTAATTCTGCAAGCCAGATTAATTTTTCTATTGTATCTGTTCTTACCTAAATCAAAATTTTGGTTCAGATTTATCCCGCGTAATTCGTATAAAATTAGTTCAGTGAAACTTAGATTACGAGACTGTAAAGTCTAAACGCATACGATTCTTAGTACGTCGTGTTTCTCGTTCGTAATTCTTGTAAATAGCTGTACAAATTTTTGTATATTTTGCATACAGATAAAATCGCGTTTGGTTAGTCGTTTCCTTATTATTTGAATTATCGCGTTTTACATAAAACCAGGAGATACTCTATTATTTATGAACGAGAACGTACACTGTACAATTGTACACGTGGCGTAGTTTCGTAACACGATTTTTTATGTAGTCGAACTTTCGTCAGGGTAATACGCAAAACGTATCGATGAGAATAGACGAGAAAACGCTATTTCAAAAGCAACGGAGATATTCATCTGTCATTAATCTTATTTGTTTTCTACGAAAATCGTCCTTCATGCTATTCCTTCCCATCGGATGTACGTATTTTTGAATGACGAATGCATTGAACAAAATGTCACACAGAAAGAACGGGCCATTTTATCCTCTATCGTTTTATATTGAAAGCGTGAGAGTTTAAATTTATGGAAGAATGTATTTCTCTGGCGTGAAATCGTATCTCTGTGAGAGTATCGCGTTTTCACATTTTCACAAAATCGAGTTTCTGTCGATTCTTTATCGAGTTACCGTAATAGTTGTTGTCATTCAACTCGCATACGGTCTCCGATAGTATTTTATCGAATTTCTCCGTAGAATATTTATTCTTATAGACACCTTGTGAATTTCTTGCGAAGTTGCCGCAAAGTAGCCAGTAAGTTTCCCAAGAGAATTCCTTTTCAATTTTCATATACATCAAATTTTATTGAAGTAATTACTTCTAGGAAAACTCTACACTTTTCTTTTGTATCGCCACTATATGGATACACTACTACGTGGAATTTAGTGAAGTAAAAAAATAAAAGAAAAGGGAGGTCCGTATTATTGTGCCCTTGAATATGAATGTTGTTTGGAAGTCTAGAAACAAAGAGCTATAAGTAGATTTTTATTGACTGTCTCTTGTAACTTTCAGTTAGAGTTACATACAAAGGTTAATTTTTTTGCTAATGTCCTTTGCTGTAAATATATCAGCGTGCTCCTTATCATCTTCGATCGTAATGTAACACTGCTAGAGCGAGGATCTGGATCAGTATACACTATACTTATACTTATTTCAATATTTTTCTATTACACATTCATCCACGCGTTCCTTTATAGCGCGTTCCTCAACAAATTTCAATAGAGTTCTTAGAAAATTCATGTACAGTTCTCTTATAGCTATAAGCAGATTTTACTAGAGACTTTTTAGAAGCTTCCTTTCTTTAGTAATGCTTTTTTAAAGCTCTCGTAGATTTTCTATCAGATTCGTACAGAATTAATGTAATGCGTTCTTCTAAAGAATAATTAATAGAACTCTTTTGAAATGTGCGTAGAGTTGCTGTGGAGTTTTCATCAAGTTCTAGTAGAGTTTCTTCAATTCTTCTAAAACTCTGAAAATTTCTATCGAGTTTCAATAGAGTTTCCGTAGATTTCTGTTGAAACTATCGTAGCATTTTCGTTGAATTGCTATAGAATCTCCTCTCAAGATTCTGATTAAGCTCCTAACGATCTATCGTTCGGATTTTAACAAAAATTTCCAGCAAAGTTTTACTTTTTATCGAGCTTTCTTGTACTCTCATCGAATTCTCCTTTTATTCCGATTAGATTCTCAACAGGTTTCGCGATCGTGTCTACCTTATTATTACGATTCTTATCAGGTTTCCTTGTCGAATTCTCATCGTGAATCGAATTCTTCCATCGTGATCGCCTTCTAGAAATTCTCATTTGCGAAAAAACGAAGCAGAAAAATATCACCCGTCCAACTAGTAACCAGCAACATGTTCGGCGATTGAATCGGCGGCCGTAAATTCGATCGACGCAGGTTCCGGATAACTATTCCTCGAAACCTTTTCGGTCGCGCGTGCACACTCCCATCAAGATGCCGAAAAGGTAGCCTCGTAAAATCGTACGACCTCGTGATTTCGGTTAGTTTATGGGAATGTGTCAACCACGACCCTCGTAGTCTGGTTTATCCATATCGAGATGAATGAATGGATTCATAACCCCTTAAATGTACAAGACCACATAAAGATCGAGTTCGTTATGTCTCTTTTAATCTCTTGATTAGTCAATTATTCAATTGGAACGTTCGCGAAATATAAAGAAATTAGTTCTCTTCTAATTTAATAATTAACTTTTTCGAAACTATACAATACCTCGTTCAATTTTTCTAAATCAGGTTCTTCGGTGCAACATAGTTCCTGAAATTCATATTAGCATTTTTATTATCCCATTTTAAATTAATGTTCTTAATCATTTGTCCTATTATGGCGAACAATACGACACAGTGGATCGGGGTTATCTCTTTTGGTGAATTTTCTAGAAACGTTGCACGATTTCCTCGATATGCTCAAACTTTTCGGCTGGACACACGGATAGAAGATAATTATTTCTCTACCACTTTCCTGCTGGTAGCGTCTGCTTACCAACCTGCTACTATCACATTTCTTTCTTAATGTAACTGCACCTCTTTCCCGCTTTCGACTTTCTTAACGATCCAATAACAATTCGCTGAAGTAGAAACACTTTAACCGAAACTAGCACGAAATTCCTTACGTCAGTCCAGATCCAAACTTGAACCAGTGCCATCTTTTTAATGAAGTCAATTTCGAGCACCGATTAAATATCAAGAGTCAAGTAGCACGGTTAACGTTATTAGCAAACCATAGAAAAAGACAAGATTTACACGCTACGGGAATCAAATATTTTACGAGACACGCGTTACCACAAAAATGATGCGAAATGAAACTGCATCGAGGCAAAAATATATAAAATATGTATTTCGAGCACGTGAAGCCACCGGCTGTGTGCATTGCGTCCATTTTACATGCAGCTTTCATGTTTCTCTTATAAATATTGCAATTCTACTTGGTCACGCACTGCAATATTTATATCGAAATTACCGAACGAAAGAGATTGTAAAATAAAGAGTTGATGTATCGTATAAAAATATTTGTTTCTGTTCCATGGAATCGATTGTAATTTCCAAATATGAATCCCTTCGTCTTTATATTTGACATCGGATTTTAAGATCCGTAAGATCCAATGAACTTTAAATAGTTCGACTCAAAATTCTGTGTTGCATTAAGAAATTCCTTCGTCGATGGTCTGTCGAGGCAAAGAAAGTTGCTATTGCTGTCTATAATACTAATTTAAGTAGAAGACATAGAATCGAATTATGATAGCAATTTTAAATTTGTTTTAGCGGTGTATATTTGATTTGAACAAAACAATGACTAATTTAAAAAATCACAATCAATACTATACACTATGTACGATATTATTGATGATTATACGATACGCAAAGTAAAAGTGTAAGTGGAATCAATTTACTAACTGCATAAATAATAATTTTAATGAAAATTGCTGTTTCAAATGAATATTATATGATTCCACATTTTTCACTACATATTATTTGATTTTTTCCTATCGCTCGTATTTCTTGGAATTTCAAGATCATCTTCGATATTTAAAATGGTTGTTAAAAAGATTTGTTCGTCAAGAGAGTCGTAGATAATATTACAGGAAAAGTTCTACGATTTATATTAAAATGATCATTGAACGACTTTTAAAGAGATCCGACTACGTTTCTGTCGGTCGACATACTTCCGCTATATTTGATATTTCGTCGCTTATTATATCCCACTTGTAGATCGCGGAAGATTCTACTTCAGTGGGAACGCCGCTGCTTAACGATGTCGTTTGTTATTCCCGTCAGAATGGCCGATGTTGTTGATTTCAAGTTTGCAAATTTGTTCTACATTATAGACTCCCACGTATATCTTAATTGGCAATACTTATCAAGAGGGATGACATTTTCGAGCTAGGTAGTAATTTGTTTTGAAGGGAAACATCTTTTAATAGGATTTTGAAGAATTTCCTGCCGTGAAATTGTAAAATTAATTGGGGAATTACGTTTGAGAATTTATATTTGAAAACTTTGTAATAAAATTGATAGGACTCTCCTTTTTCTCCATTCTCTTTAGATTGACTTGAAATTCGTTTCCACGTAGTAAGACACTTTTTAATCAGATTTTCTTGGATCCTGCAACTCGCAACTTCGTTTTCAATATGCATTGGAAATACGATTACTTACTTCTAGGACAACGGATGAATAAGTCGAAGTTCCATCTTGCGTTAAAACTCGGCTGAAACTCGTGACATCTTTCCATAACAGTTGCACGTTTGAAGGATTCGACTCGTTTAGGAGCGAACAAAATTTATGACAATCGTTACGATATTTTCATTGCAATGATAGGAATGGTTAAGCATCGCATGAAATAATAAAGTTGCTTTCTTCTCTCATAAACGTTGAATTATAGCCGTAGGAAACTGTGGCTATACCTCGTAACTATTCTCGTATCAAACTTGCATTTCTATTTATAATGTTTTGTGTTTCATCAGAGTATTTGAGTAAAAAGCCTTGAATTTTAGCTAATCGATCGTGCATCGTTCAGTATAATTTGAATTTGACTTTGCACAGAAATTTATTCGATAGTGAAAACAATTACTTAAAAACATTTTTATCTTCGTTTATCACTGTAACAGATATCTCTGATACGAACCTCAACACTCAATGATAAGGCTTGTAAACTTAACTTCCTACTGTCGAAGCCCTTTTGACGACATATCAATCTATAAACTACAAAATGACTCGACGAAAATTAACGGAAGACTCGTGTCATTAATTCGAATTTAAATTGCGACTGGAAAAGTTCCTACGAGTTTTACGATTCAGTTTTACGAAAAAGTTTTACGATTCATTTTAATTTCTCCACCTGAAATCTTTCTCTTAGAATATAATACCTTCCCACTAGTAATCTATAAACGCAAACCGGAAGTCTCGTGTATTCCTAGTTTCTAACTTCCTGAATGAACTAGCACCACGGAAATCGCTCAAACATTATTTCAACTCGTGATTTACGAGACATTTGTAGTCAGAGTCCGAAAACACCGCAAACAGACCATTAAACGCCACCTTAGTGCGACCCATTCACCCTTTATCTCCTTTAATCCCTTGCCAACTGTTCTTTTAGCTTTTTACCGTTAAACGACCAAGTCATGTACTCGTTCTTTTCTGAAGATTTCAGTCGCAACCCGCTGCCTTTTTATACTCGTGTTAAGTGAAAATCGCCTTGTCTATACTTTTATACTCGTTCGTGGATTTACGAGGTGTGGCGCGTGCAATCGATAAACGACCACTTATCGTCGATACACCACGAATAGATTGCATTTCATTTGCGATACTAAGCGATTTATAATTAACCCACCGATGAACAATGTTGCAATTCGATATTTTATTGGGCTTTTTCTTTGGTCAACGTAGAGACATTTGGGAATTCCTTTTATTTAATTTCGTATTAACACGGCATTTACTTTGGAATTTATAATGCAATTTAGAATTTCTTAATTTAGAATTTATATTCAAATATTTCTCAGTTAACGATGTCTGATTTGTAATATTTTTTATTTCACCTAGATATTCTTGAATTTATTTGTTTAATCTCGCATTAATGCAATATCTCATTCGCAATTGCACGTGTCAATAAATATCCCCGAATGTTTCCTTTTATGGCGATTAACGAAGTATCCATAATTTCCCCTCCCTCCTACGTTCAATTTAAATTCCATGCGATGAACATTGTTTATCGGTATATGTACGTTTTAAACAATACAGCTAAAAAATAATTATCATCCGTTTCCTCGTAGTAAATTCGTGGAAAGATTACCACGTTGTATTTGATTAAAACAGGAAGTGGGAATTATTTATTATGAACGCCTGCCAAAAAGCGTATCTAAAAAAAAAAGCATTCTTTGCGTCTCATTTAGAAAGACGGGACCTTGAAATCTTTGAAATATCGTCGAAAAGAATTCATACCCTGCTGGAATGATATGTCACGCTAAGATCGTTTAATTTTATTGTTGGAAAATTTATTTCTACCTCCGATCGTATCTTCGGAGCTAGGAATTCCATTCGGTTTGTTCGATTTACAACAGTGAGAACGGAATTAAGAAACAGGAATATGAGTTCGCGAAACACAGAGAGTTCGCACACGGTTAGTGTAAGCAGATCGATCAGGAAATAGATCGTATTCTAGCATGGCCTCGTGGAATCTTATACAAACCGGCTCTGCCAAAATACAGCTGTAAATAGATGCCTCGAGATGGTATGTTGCTGCTTGTTACGGAACGCGTTCGAGAAATTGTCCGTTGACATAACGATGGCGATGCTTCCTTGCTTCACCAGACTTTATTCTTTCACGCACGATGTATACGCTGCCTTGTATTTTAATAAACTAACTAAATCAACCAAACGACAAATATATCTGTATCTGATAAAGCAAAGTTCGAGCTTTAGTGCATTATGTCTTCTTTATTAAATCAGACGAAAGATGTGTTTCTATTATCCATAATTAAATGTTTGGCATTATTGCTACCTTGTATTTTAATAAACTAACTAAATCAACCAAACGATAAATATATCTGTTTCTGATAAAGCAAACTTCGAGCTTTAGTGCATTATGTCTTCTTTATTAAACTAGACGAAAAAATGTGTTTCTATTAACCATAATGAAATGTTTAGCATTATTAAAATAACTTTTAGTATTGGGACGAGTTTTTAGATATTGGAACAATCCTTTTTACGGTTGAGCAAAAAGAAATGTTTCGCTGAAACGTTGCGAGCTGCACAATATTTATTATTCTCTCTAGCCATTTTGCAATCTCTTCTTTATTATTCTGCACCTGTTCTTACAAATAAATAGCTCTATCTTTAACATAGATTTGCAATAATTGTAAAATAGAAGTAAAATAATTGTTTCATCTCATTGTTACTTAGGAGGGTGACTTTTCCTTCCCGCCAAGAACAGATTTGCTCTTCACATATGGAGAAACTAGCTTCGTCCAAGGTTTTCCTCTCTCTTTTTCTTTTTCGTTTCTGTTTGTGTAACTTGGTCGACAGGAATTCACCAGTTTTTGGTGAGTTTTGATCGTTGCCGATGGTAGAGCTGCACATTATACTTAGAATAGATACACACTGATGTTGGAGAGAGGTTTACGAGAGAGATACTGTGCGCTTTATATTGAGAAATGCGAACACGAGATCTCTGTATATACAATGTACATGTACATATATCCTTTCAGTGTAAGTTTCGAATATATAAGATTGTTTTTCACTGATTTATTTTATCAACTAAATGAAGCGTCGTACAGTGCGACATGCAATGGATAGGTCTCTTCTTTGTTAGACTCTGATCATTATCAGACTTTGATCTTCTCCCAAAAATCGATAGATGATTAGTAAAAATCGTTTGTACATCAAAATCTAATTATTTGAAGATTACCTCGCTCGTTCGTTATATTAGGTCGTCCGAAAAGTTTCTTTCGTTTTATAAAGAAATAATGGATGCACAATATTTTCCGTTTCATATTATTTTCTCGAATTACGTATGATCCATTTTGTTCTATCAAAATAAATATCACAACGTTCGACAGATTAGGTTTCATGTTTGTATAAAGATGCGTCGTTCTAAAAGACGTGTCTGTAAAAGAAAGACACTTTTCAGACAACCTAATTACGTTTCTGTTTGTTGATTCTTGTTAACCAGCATCTGCTGCATCTTCAACATGGAGAATTTGAGCAGAGATACGTGTAACTTTAATTTCCAATTAAAAAATATCTTTCTTTCTTTAAAGGGCAATTTAAAAGCATTGGTTCAATCCATCCTGTAATCTTGATTGTTCTATATCAAGGAGACATTTTAGTAGATTGCCTATATAATTCTTTCCTCCTGCGAACTGCTACATTGGATGTTCTTAATCGTTTTAGTGAAATTTAGTGAAATAGGATTGGCGTTTGCCAAAAAATGGGAAGATTGTTTCTGGCATTGGCAGTGTTTATTTAAATGTCTGTTTCATAAAATGTTTGTTTTATAAAATGCTTGTTCGAACGTCGCTGTGTTTGGTCAGACAAAAAAGAAATAAATATTCAAGATATTTCAACCGAATCAGTGAGTAGGGAAAATACTAACAAAGGTTCGTTAAACAGACTTTTACTCGTCTCAGATTCTCTCGTGCCCAGTTTCGGGAAAACCGCGTATTACATGTATTTTTTATCTTTGCTCCGAATCCTCGTCCAAATGTTGCACTCTGCATCACGTCCATGATAACACGAGATGCCGTGAGTTCGAGAGAAAATTAGTATTGTTACATTAACGATGACTTAATAATGTAAAAAGCTAAAATTCACGAGATTGCTTCAATACGATTTAAGAACGAACATCCAACGTGAACACATTTGACAAAGCTATTTTTCCAATGGCATCAAAAATCCACGTTTATTTGAAAAACACCTATGTGAACTAATTCGTTACACAGTTAACTGGTTTTTTCGATAGAAAAATCTATCGAATCAAATACTTTTCCACGTCACTGTAACTTTCTTTATCCATGTAAAAACTAACGCAACAGCAGAATGCCTGAGGTGGCAGGAATTTGGTGACCAGACAAGAACTAGTTCTTTCTACGAACATGGAAAAAATCTAATAGCGTGTGAGGCAACCTAAGCCGTCTCCCTTCTTGAAAGGTCTTCATCAGAATCTAATGATAATCTCATATCTATAGAGAATTTAATAAAGTATAACCATAAGAAATACTTTGCAGGATTAACAATTGTCGCGATATAAAATAATTCGATGAAAACGATTGTGTGTCAGAAGAAGAAGCTAAGAACGAAAAATTATAAAAATAATATTCGACCGTTGTCTCTTAGAGATTATTCTTTTGCCGATATTATTCTATTGTCATTTTCGAAATACACGTGCGATATCTAAATACAAAAATGACGAGTCTATATTATAATAAAGTCGCCGAAAGTTTGATTATTAGAAACACGTGAATTTGCAAAGACCATGGTTCGTTTCGTTTTTTGAAATAGGCGATAGAAAAATAATTGACCTCGCAAGTGATGAACGAGACGAGTCTTAACTTGTGTATAATAAATTACAGTGATTCGTCTGAGAAGATTCACGATTAACTTAATACGAATAATTCATTCGATTATAAATCTGTTCTAGCTATTCTATAAATACACCTTTGTCTCAACGTAACTACATTAGTTCTTAAGGAAGAATAAAAGACAAGATAAATTCATTTATTACCTGTTCATTTACACGTAATAAATTAATTTATACATCATTGGTGACGTTTAACATTTATCAAATTTTGTCGTTGCTGCAAAATGGCTGGCGTGATACAAAGTTCATGAAAAATGAGCGAAAAGGCAGAGAAACCTCAGATAAGTCGGCTTTCCAAATTTACGAGTGCTCTAGGGGACTACTTATCTTCATCCACTATGTATTCGCCAGTGAAGAGATAACCATGACAAAAATTCCGACCATCAAATGTGAAACCGGACCGTACGATAGATTTTCACGTGTCACGCGGATGAAAAGGTGAAATATTGTCACGAAATAAAGGTCCCTTGGCGCGGAAGCATCATCTATCGAATATCGATCATTTTTCCATTTAGTAACTATCCAATATGGAAGAACAAGGTAATTTAGATCTCCACTCTTGTCGAAATTTGTTTTTCTTTTTCTTCTTTTTTTTTTTCAAATCGATTGGCGTCCGATTAATTTCTATTTCAATTGAAATTCCCGATGCAAGGATTGTTCGATATGTCCAGGATAAAAGTTTCCCGATTCAAAGTGGCTTACAAAAATAGATTTAAGTGTAATTCCAATTTTTACAAATTGTCACGTGATTCTAATTTTTTTAAATTACTGTCGAATGACAATTTAAGTATGCGATGATTTTATTTTTATTTTTACTTTGCTCAACTTAAACTGTTTCTTAGGAAGAATATTTTTCATCGAAGCTTGGATGCTTGCCACTAAATTATTCTTTCAAAAATCGAATGTCCATTTATCGTTACTCTCTACTTTTTTACGTCAACAAAAGAATTAAATAATTCGCAATGTCGCGAAGGTAACACCAGTAGAGACCAGAAGACTAACATTGAAAAATTTGCGCGTATGTATTTGCTCGATATCGATTCTTGCAATTTAGTAGATTGAATTCGCGCGACGTAGAATCGAATACGGTCAACGTCCAGCTGCTCGCCATTTCCCATGACTGTATAAATCATTCTCTGTCAAATATTTGCCGTGCAAACAAGCACAGTTGGGCGTGTGTTCGCGAAAAGTTGGCCGAAGAAAGGCGAGCTCGTTTGAAACTCGCAATTGAAATAATCGAGTCACTCTAGCGCGTTGTTCCTTTCATTTGATAGCGGAAAAATCAAGTTAAACAAAGAGCAGATGTTTTCAGGCGAACAGTGGGCATTAAGCTTGGAAATTTATACGACTGTGAAAGATTTATGATTCTGAAACAGTTATTGATTCGAAACCATTTTGCAATGGGCTTCCTGTTCGTTGTAATTGAGGAAATTTCATTAGAGAATTCGTGAGAATATTTTTAATGATAAAAATCTACGTTGTTGCAGAAAATTTTCTAAGGAAGAAATTCTTCGTGCAAATAAATATCTTGTATCCTTGTATTGCCAACAAATTTACTGAACTTTTATTAAATTCTCATAATTCTAAGTTTTCTATCGCTTCGAGTTTAATCAAATGTCTAACATATTAAACGACGTATCTTCATCGACGACGAAAAATATTCTTCAGTTGCTATTTTTGTTTGAAAGAACTTACGAAACTTGTATCAAATTCCCATTGTTCCATCTTTTCCATTGCAACGTCGGTTATTTATCTTTTGTTATTTATCTTCTGCGTTAACTCGACGTACAAAATGTTTAACTCGTAAAACAAGATATCTTCGACAATGGGTAAAAATTATGTTTCCTGCAGATATATGAATTCTCACAATTCTTATACTAGGATCGTTGACAAAAATTATATACTTTTCTTACTAGCGTATCTATCACGTTCTTTGCTTCAACTGGGAAAGAAAAATCTCCAACGTGTAGAACGACGTACCTTTATTAAGAGACATAAAAATTCTATGTCCATTTAAATTCTCCTGATGCTCGACTGCGAACTCACGTTCTCCTTTAATTCATATACAGCGTTATTGCACTTGGCACAGTTTACAACGCCTTAAGTGTTAGCCTGTATTTTTTAGATGACTCGCGCTAAACATCCTGTCACGAAACAACCAACGTTAATTAGGAGACTGAGAAATTGCGTAAAAGGAGTATTACTTGAAAGTTGAATGAATCCGGATATTCTCTCGATTGTCTATTTATAGGAGAAACTGAAATTCAAATGAAAACGATAAATCGTTCATGAAAATGGACGAGCAACAATGTGTCGTTCGAGTTGGTAATATATCGCATCGCATGATACGTCCACTTAAACGATAGATGTTCCTACGATGACGATCTTCCGTTTTTGATTTGAAGTTTATTTCTAGTTTGGTCATTTTATAATTTATTATCGTGTCATAATTCTTTACACATCGATATCTCGATTGTATCTCTATTACATTGTCGTTGTTCCTATATTTAAACGTTTGGAATTAAAAATCGAAGGTTTCTTGTTTCATAGTGATAGAAATAAAAGGTAATCTAAACTGAAAGAAAATAAATCGGAAAGAAGAAGGCAGAAACGAACAGCGGAAAACGCTCTTAAAATTTAAACGAGCCCAATAAACGTTCAAAATAACCCACTGAAATTTATTTCTCCATGTTGAACAACAGCTTCGTCGAGCATCCCAGTATCGATCGCAAATTCGAGTCTCGCCTTTACCGATACCCTTAAATGTAACACAAAACCTTCTAGTTTTCGCTACAATTCTTCCAATGCCATCGAGTATCGACAAACGAGCACACGCTACCGGTGAAAAGTTTACATTGTTAAGTATTTGATAAAATTTTGTAAAAGTAGTCCGCATACATGGAATTCTCTTGTTTTAGAAAAATCTTTAGACGACGATCTATCAGAATACGAAAAAAATGTCGCGCTAATATATTTTTAGAAAACATTAAAATCGCTGTGTGTTCTATAGAATCAAAAATTTTTAGAAATAGCTCGCACAAGAATCTTCCACGAAAGTTCTTCTTCTCCTACTTAGCTCCTCTTCTTCCCTATATTAAAATAAATATAAAGAACATTTTCTACGATCGTTGCGTTAATATCAAAAGAACGATAAAATTGATCAAAAAAGATCAGTAAAGTACAATTAAAAAAACCATTCCAATCTTTTGACCAGCACTACGTATAAATACGTATCAGAGGAAATGCGTGTGCGTATACGATTGTTGGATATTTATTGCGGAAACGCCTGTTTCTCAGCGTTTTCCATGGCCTGTACAATCTTATTCTGTTCACGAAGATCAGGGAATGATGGATAAGCGGTCTTTTTTTATGCAAAGTGGCCGACTGGCGAAACCACGACGTCAAAAGACGATAGCGAAGGATGGACTGGAACGCGAAGAAAGCTTTCGAGGTCGATAAAATCGATCGGAATTTCATTTCAGGAGTAAAACGTCTTTGATGTCTTTCCACGCGAGTCTCGAGCGTTCGAGGGATAAATAAGCTAATGTAATCTGTATGTCTGGTGAATCGAAAAGTGGACGATGCAGTTCAGGGTGTTTATGGCTTCTGTGAAGTGATTTATACATTATTGAATTTGTAGAGTGCCGTGGATTATTGAATCTACATTGATCCGAGATTTTGATTATTGATTTGATTATCGATAGTAGGGGAACTTGAAAAACTTCAAATTTGCTTTTATTGAACAGATGATCTACATTATCTTTTTATTCTCATCATGTAGAAAGGTATATTTATAATACCATCAGTTTTTTCGTCAGAGAGGAAAATTATTATTTATGCAACCTGGATTTAGTTTTACAACATTCGGTTCGTCTTCGGTTGTTTCGTGACGCTGCAAGTAGATGGTTGTGTTGCTTCCGCGAATGGTGGCATATTTTGTGTTAAATCAGCCTTGTAACGTCGTTGAGACGACTCACGAAGATTTCCTCGCAAATTTTGAAAAACCTCCCTTCTAAAATTTACATTTTTTTGAGTCGCGTCACTATCAATGGCAACGAAAGATATGTTTCATAAGGATACGAAAGTTAATGTTTGTTTTTGACAAATCAAGAGTTCGAGATCGCTTTTGGGAAATTATTGTAATTAATTATGAATTACAAACTTCGTGTTGGTTATTATATTGTACTGAATTAATACATTTATTTAGTAAATTAAAGATGATGAACGTCTCCTTCATTTTAGAATTATCACTGATCACACGAATTCAGCTACATCGATTAAATGATACATTTATTAATAATTCCATAATACTAGCAATAATGCTATAAAAGGATAAAGAATAAAATTCGCATAATTCAATGAAATATCCGTTAGAAAAGTATAAATGCAAAAGAATATTTCGTACATTTTATTCTTCATGACCAATTTTTTTTTATAAAACGCAATGAACCGAACGCAAGAAATGGTCGAAGACTAATAAAATGTTGGTAGAGAATCTCATATCGAATATAAAATATTCAAAGAGACATTGTTGTCGTTTGTAAACGCAATAACGAAGTGTCAACAACAGCATTATTTTTCACGATAGATCAGAATTATTTGTACTATATAAATTACATCGAAACGGATGCGAAAATACTCGAAAACAAACAACGTTTGAATCATCGTGTTCACTGGTTTTGTTTAATTCACGAACGAGATCCGATTACTTGTTTGATAAACGAGTTGACTGGCGATTATGTGGGCGCCCACATTTTTTCGTGAAATACGAATATTTGATCGTTGCCTCGAAACCGGCAACTTTCGCCTAATGCTGAAGCGTAGTTGATCTTTCAAATGATTTAATGGCCTTAATTTCATATCCAAATTCTATTGCTATTTCAATAAGTGGAAGGATCTTTAATGATTTTTTTTAGAAGAACTTCAACGTAAAATTGAAATAAAAAATACTTATCGATCGATTAATGTTTTCTTTAAACTTAAAATATTTTTAAAGAATGGACGATTAACTCGACAATGAGTGAAAGAACGCTTAGAGTAGAAGTATAATCGTCTAAGATTTCGAGTAACTGGATATTAGTTCAGATTTTAAACAATTTGATTTAAAACAGTGGATCGTTTATTCTTTCAAAATCGTAGGTTATTTTGAGGTAATTTAAATAATTTTTTAATTTATTTAATATTTCACATCTGGGTAGAGTATACGATAGAATCAATTTATAAACCAAAACTTAAATTCTCTTTCGTAATTGTACGAATTGTGTATCTCGTAATTATACAACCCGTATGTTATATGTATTGTTTTTTGGTCAAAAAGAATATCGTATTCTAACCTCTGATCTTCCATAAATAATTTACACGTGAAAGCGATTTCCTTTTTATCAAAATCTGTTATTTCACGGATCGCCGATTCGAAACAGCTCATCATAACCTGCATACTGTTTCTTATCCGAAGAGATTTTATCTGGAAGAATATGTTTTCTTATACAATGCAGTTTAGATGTAGATACAGTGCATTATCATTATAAAAATATTAAATTGGTGCATATATGCATGAAAAATGTCGTTCTTGAATTTCAATGTGAATTTCAATTCGAACATTTGAATTTGTGCCAATACCATTAACTAAATTTTATTCCTCTGTCGATTGTTTTATTTGAACGTCGTACGTATTAAGCAACGATAAACGAGCTATAATACACGGTTTATATTAACGAAATTCATCATAAAAATATTAGAACCTCGTTATTAACAGTTACGAATAATCAGTATATTCGCGTGATTTATAAATATGAGTTTCAGCTTGGTCAAAGTACTGGAAAACTTGTTGAAAGCATACATACATTCTCAACTTGGGGACGATTATGTAAATATTGGAATAATTCAGCGTAGGTTCATGAAATTCAAGGTTGGCGACTTTTCATTAGGGAATCAACCAAGCTGTGTTTTATGTATCAAAATAACTACACAATTCCGAAGATTAAAACATCCGAATCTTTATTAAAATATTCTTTGAATCCTTCCTGATTCTCTTGCTCAAAAACCTAGACAATTTTTAAACAAATAAATTCTTTCGAAGTAACGAAATTATCGAAACAATATTTTTCAATAACTTTTTCATTCTAGAACGGATGCTTCTAAGAAATCTAAAGCAATGAATGTTGTTTATTATTAGGGAAACAATCGTAAAATTATATGAAAAATATACGATCGAATATACGTATTTAGATTAGATTTATTTATAAAATCATATTATTTATCTTGTCATTTACTTACGAAATCAATATCAGATTAAATATGTTACGTTCTTTAATGTACTTGTTAGATGGTATTAACGTTTTAATTTAGGAAAACGATATTTCATATTATGCGTTAATCCAGTACAACGCTTATCTAATCATCTGATCATCTTTATGGTTCATTAGTATTCAAGTATTTGAATTAAACAGGATCCTTCGAACGCTTAACAGTCCATTGAATCGGACTGAATCGATCACTTTCGAAAAGGTAGAAGTGCACAGACGTGAACCTAATATATATTCAGTTATTCAAGGAATCTAGACATTTAATTCTGTCTGCTTGCCATAGAACTCTCTTTATTTGAAAAGGAACTTCCGGTGAACGAAGAACTAGCGATTTACCGACGTAAATAATAAAAAAGTGAATCAAACTAAAATACTTGTAGATTTCCTTTCAAATAAAATGGTCGTGGGAGAATCCACTCTTTAACAGAGCGAGCAATTAAATTAGCAATACGTTATTACTTCCTTCGAATTATTTGTTGAATAAAAAATTTCACGGATAATTAATATCGTCTCTCTTTGTTATCATCAGGAGAATTAATGATTAATTATTTGAATCTACTTTTTTCATGAGAAATATGTCGACTGTAAGCAGAAAAGATACAAATTTGTTTCCCCCTGGTAGCACTACAGAAGATCGAAACGTTAAAAAGTCGGAAATGAAGGCAAATGGCCCCGACGAGGTTTGAAAAAATTTACGAGCTTTCCTACCGTGCTGTTTATTAACGTCACCTTATGAATCCATCGATTTATCTACCAAACAGGCAAAAAGCGAATTTTGTTTTGCCTCTTTATTACTATCCTTTTACTATAATTTTGCATTCTGTATTTTATTTTTAATTTTACATTTATATACAGAGTGATCCAATTGCTCTAGGCCAAAGTACGTTCTGTACTCATAAGTCGTATCAAGATAAGAAAAAATATGTAAATCAACGTATGTCACTGGAAGTTATAGATAGTTAGTTATAGATGTGCATTATTAGGATAAAAAGTGTAAATCATGAAATGATATAAAAAAATCAGTGAAATTGGATTTATTGTTCTTTGAAGTTCTCCTTTATTAATCGTTGAAGTAACCCTTTTAACGATGCTTCTAATAACATATATTTATGTGACGTTTTCTCCTTATCTTGACTTATAAGGCTGTGCTAACATCGTTCGACCCCAAATAACTGGGGCATCCTGTATACTATTATCACTGTCCGATCGTTTGTCACAAATTCTTCCGAAATTTGCATAAAATATTACAGTTCCAAAAATTGAAGGATTTATCGAAACAAATCTGCCTTAAAGCTTATGGGATAATACTTTAATTAGAGAGAAGTTTAATACCGACACAAATTGCTTGTGGCGAGTTACTAAGCACGATACTAATTATTTTCAGGGGTCTAAAATTATAGGCAAATATAGGAATTTAGTTATTTCCAAAATCTTGAGTTTATAAATGATTTCATTTATGTTATACGAATACCTACTTTTATATTTGATTTTAACTCCAAAAAAGATCCATAATATTGGAAATTTCACGCTGTAAATATTATCATACGTAACAGAATTACTAATATTTATTTACAAAACCTTAAAAGTATATATACTTATTGTATCCGATACCAACAACGCAGGAGATCTCAAGGATAAAGGTATAATTATTTTATAGATCGTTTTTGAATGTTTATTTCGAATGTTTCATAATTTCGTTACATCCTCGAATAATTAAATAATAATAATCCATGCAGATCTAAAATTCCCAATACAGACAGTATAAACTTTAACGAAATCGTAAAGACTCGACCTATTAACCGAGCAAGACGAGTTAACTCGTCATTTTGCTTGATAATTTCTTTGGGCGTAACAAATAATTTTCGTGACATCGTAATTTCTTCATTTTCAAAGTTCCTTTATTCTTTCACACGCGGCTTCGTTTTCGTTAAAAATAAAGTCTGCCATATGTACGTCTGCAAGAACTAAAATTAACATCAATGAAAATAAAATTTATCTTTATTAATTTTTATCTTTAAAATCGTAATTTTTCGTTTAAAGACGATTCGATTAATAGGTTAATAGGTCCGAGTGTAAAATTATCTGCTGTAAATACCAATAATAAACGCATTTATAGGAAAAAAAAAATGGAACAGAAATTATTTGATCGTTGCAGTTGCAGTAGTAGTGGCGTTCTTCATCTGTTGGGCACCGTTCCACGCTCAAAGGCTGTTGGCTGTGCACGCAAAGAATACCACTGAACCGAAAGACGCGTTAGTAATAGTCTACACCATCCTCACGTACATGTCCGGGGTGTTTTATTACCTTTCCACGACAGTGAATCCACTGCTCTACAACATCATGTCCAACAAATTTAGGGAGGCTTTCAAGGTAAGTTATCACTTGAGAATTTTGAATCGAAATATACCTGTCAACGATCCTGTTTCAATTATCAATCATCCCCCAGAGTAACGAATAACGAATGTATCTTTGTATATTCTTGTTACATTTTGACCGTGATTTTAACTTTACAAATGAATATTTCCGTGATTTTTCTTTGCATCCTTTATGTTTTCTTCTCTGCGCTCCTAAAGTAGAAAACTACAGAGCTTTACAACGATCCTGAAAAATCTAAGATACTACAAACGAATAGAAAATCTGCGCGAAGTTAATTTTCTTTCCGACAAACTACTTGTACCGATCGATGGTACAAGTAATCTACCGACGAAGATGGTAATTAACGAATGATAATAACGTTGTAGCGTCAAAAATATAAGAAGAAGAGATATAAAGAACTGGAACTCGCTATTAACGACTTTTCACCCAAATTATGGAAATAATAAGTGAAAAAAAAAAAAAAAAAAAAAAAAAAAAAAAAAAAAAAAAAAAAAAAAAAAAAAAAAAAAAAAAAAAAAAAAAAAAAAAAAAAAAAAAAAAAAAAAAAAAAAAAAAAAAAAAAAAAAGAAAAAAAAAAAGAGAAAATGAGAGTATTACAGTAAATACTATTACAAACGTAAAAATTACAAAAGAGATCTGAAAATTAAGAAAAAATCGAGCCCCCACCCTCCCTCCCCAAAAGATTGCGATGGAGTCTGACAAAGTGCGTTAAACAAACTGAAGTTAACTTTCAGTCGATGCTGTCGAATCACTGCGGGCGGAAGTGGTCTTCCCGCAAGTCAGTACCACGACAGCCGACGTACAGTAGCCTCTCGAGGTACGCGAGGTCCACGTTCAGGCAGACGGATGATCGTCAGAATTCGCCGTCGATCTCCGTTAGCGACGACAACCAAAAGCTGAGAACGACCAATACCACCGAACTTATCGGATTAAACGGTCGAAAGGACAATGGACGAAAGCAGTTCGACTCTGTGGCGAATAAGATCAATCATCGAGAATACAGCAGAAGCGTATCCAGAGGATCGAACTCCAGTCAGTTTACCCTGATGTCGTCCGTTAGCAAAAGTTTCAACGAAGGCAACAATAACGTGACTGCGACTTACGTGAACATTCACAGAGCACCGAGAGTTGTCACGCTCGGTAAGTCAGATTTTATTTGTTACTTTTCATTTTTCTTGATTGTACGAATACATAAGCCTCGGTTAGATCAATCAAATCACCTATAGGTATTTAATGACGATACTGTAAAAAGGGCGTAGAAATATTCTTCAAGTCGTCCACGTGAAGTCCTGCATCGTTTATCGAATATTGATTACGTCTAAATGAGCGGTAATTTACAAATATCGGAAATTGACGAATCTATTCAAAGTTCATGGCCTTCGGCTAACGACCGAAGCAATCAGCGTGTAATAGTCGCGTTAACGCGCGATAAAGGTTAATAATATAAGAATTGGCGAAGAAAGTAATGATTTTAAGGATCGATCAGCGTAATTATTTCCACATCAAGGGACAGTATAATATATAATTGTCGATCGTGTCTTTGACGAATTATTTCGCTGGATACAGGCTATAGCTTTTTAAATTATAATTAATCTGTTTCGAATTACGAGTTTCTAAGCTATAATTTTCTTAACTTTCTTTAAACAGGGATACTCGCCGGCAGATTGAGATTAGGAACCAAAGAGCTATTTTCGCCTCAACAGAAGATCGTAACTAGTTCAGCGCCGAAACCGGAAACGAGGACAGTGTTGGCACCGCGATTCCAAAGTCATCCGAGTATAGAGAATGCAAACACTATCAGTAACTCTAGTTTAAAGGACTATGACGAGACAGAGTTTACTGGTGTGGAATTAGCGCGATACATGGGTGAACTGAACTGTGACTTAATCACTTAACGTTCGTTTAAGGAAAAGCGTCCCTTCGTTGAACGAGCGAAGCATAAGTACTTAACAAACTAAAAAGAAAAGTTGAGAAATTGAGGCTTTGAAGTAAGAATACGTGTATGCGAACTTCTATAGGCAACAGTCAGGAGAATCTAAGAAAGAAGAACATAAGACTTGAAATTTAAACAAAGATACTGAATATGTATGTCTTTTAAGAGGAAGTATATTTGTAAATCTTACATTGTAACCGAACAGCAGGGGATCTACGAACAAGCTGATGTAAATCGTATTATTAGTCTGGCATAAATGCTTCCCCAGTGTATTGCGAAAACGCCCACAATGAAAAGATCCAAGATCATCGAAATTTAATATTACCAATTAACACTACTGTGTTATATACGCCCTTTCCGCGTGTTCATTGATCCTTTTCGCGCGCGCAAACATCATTATGAATCACCGAAACGGTGAAAACTGTAAGAAAACGATTTCACGGTTCATTTTTCGTAAACAGCAGCGCTTAAACAAATTTTCTAAGAATAGATACAGGAAGAAATTGAATAATACCGTGAAACCATGATCTCAGACGATTTCAAATTTAATTAAGGGTAAATGTTATTATAGCGATATTAAACATAGAGCAAGGTCGTTTGGAAATTACAGAAAGTCATAGAGATCGTGTAATATTTTAAGGAAACATCGTTCATAAGTAGTACAGTGCGAATTGATTATGTGATTAATTATAAAATTTGCTTTGTATATTCTTGTACTTCATTTCACTGAAAATACAAGTTCACTGCTTCGCAATTACAAAAGGAAAACTCTTGAATAAATATAAGCGATATTTATTTTTCTACTCGTATCATACATAACAATTTGTAAAAACCATTCATCTATCTCATCTATGCTTTCACAAACGTGACTTGAAATTTGTATAAAATATAAAATGTAAAAGAATCTGCAAGTACACTTGCAAGGAAATAAACCAATCAACGAATCCTGTTGAACTCTAACGCACGTAGAAAGTCTCTAAGCTTAAAACATGCTTTTGGGTCGGCTGTCGAGATAAGCTTTGATGTTGGGTAGCGACCTGACTTTCTCTACCAATTTCTTCAGTTCAGGGTGGTCTTTGTTGATGTCGTTTTGCAGCATGTTGGACAAGGTCTCCGATTGTGCGGTATAGAAAAGATCAGCCCATGTCAACTACAACGACGATTGAAAATGCGACTTAGAAATAAGCTTAAAATTACTTTAACTGGTATTAAGAAAGTCAAAAATTAATCGACCCCATTTATTGTAAATTCATTTACTTTTACTTTGCTTTTCATTATTGATATCTGGAAAATAGACTCGGATGAAGATGAAGATTACAAATTTAGAGCAATAATTGAAAAAAAAAAAAATTACAAAATTACAAAGAAAATCTTCAGTAATATCACTCTTTTCAACTATCCAATTTGTGGTCGATTACTGAAGAAACAGCTTCCGAGCAGCTAATTTCTAGATTTTGCAAAACAAATAAGCAATTACCTTTCCATTGACAAAGTGTCCTCCGTTGTTCTTCACCTGCTCGTTCAACTTATGGAGCATGGGAAGCTTGTTGTCAGCGTTGGTCTTCAGCTTGGCCTTGTATCCAGGGTCTTGTTCCCAGTGGTACTGAGAGTATGCTATAAATTATAAATACAAAATCAATATATAAAAATTAAAATATAAATTCGAAATATTCTCTTCAAGTATACGTATGTCTTTGTGCGGACTGTTCTTCATTTGAAAGAAACAATAATCATGAATCAAAGAATGACAGAACAAGTACTGTTAAAGTGAATTAACGCAACGTAATAGACGACTACCTGCTCTCACGTCATCAATGGTGTCAACGGTGGCATCGACTAGGAAAGCTTCTTCATCGTTGGAACCATAGAGATTGTTCTTCCTGGCGAGCAGGCGAAGGATTGCTTTCGATTGATAGTAAGCCTTGCCGTCGATTTCCAAGACGGGTACTTGACCAAGTGGCATACCTGAAATATTCG
This sequence comes from Bombus difficillimus, assembly GCA_014737525.1. Taxonomy (NCBI): domain Eukaryota; kingdom Metazoa; phylum Arthropoda; class Insecta; order Hymenoptera; family Apidae; genus Bombus; species Bombus difficillimus. Next base: position 805,415 of record JACXIT010000193.1, on the reverse strand, counting down.
CGATCATCAATAATCAACAAGTTATTAATTAATATTACATGTGAACAGAGGAATTCAAACATTGATCAAAATCAAAGCTCTTGACTTTCTCTTTGGGAAACATAGCGCAGAGATTACGTATCTTCGACAGGAGTCAAATATGATATCGTTATTTATACAGTTTATACGGAAGTCTTAAAAAAAGTTTAAACACTTCCATCGAGACCTCATTGGACATTTATTAATTTTCAATCAAGTATTCGTCAAATTACATTTCTTATATAATCTGAACTTGTATCTTAAAAGTTCTTTTGTAACATAAACTGTTGAAAAGCGTAAACTTCATACGATAAGTATGAAATTAATATATTAGCGTTTTGAATTTTTACCTTTTTTAACTTCCGGCCATTCATCCTGAGTGAGCCTCTTATCCTCGAATTTAATTCCACTTTGGTGCAAAAGCAGCCTAATTGGTTCAGCAAGGCCAGTGATGTTGAAGTAAGTCAATTTGTAGCTAGGCATTTCCTGTATTAAACAAACATAATTTGTTGTACTCAAATTTTCTAATATTATTTTGTATTGGTTTGCTTCTAGAGTAATGTACGCATTATAATAGAAATCAGTTTCAAAATTTTGTAATAATATTTCCAAATATATATATATATATATATATATATATATATATATATATATAATATTCTAAAATTTATTTATATAACTTTATACGTAGGTAATTGAACAGTTTTATTTTGATAATATCATGAGATGCAGTATTACTCGTACGTCCGATATATCTTTGCCCGTGATTCACGTTATATGAAACACGCAATCGCTGATGGCACAATAATGTTGCTATCTAAGTCTCGTCACTCGATTATGTACGGTTACCTTCGCAAGGTAAACATCTAACGTATATTATGAATTGTATGAAGTGTTATGTAAGGTATCTATGAATAATACTCTGCACTTCACTGAAACGCTACTTCGAGTATTTTTGAAATAAAAATTAAAAAGTTAGAAAGTTAAGAAAGATGACGACCGAGGAAATCGAAAAATTGTAATATTTGAAATTCGTGGTGCTTGACAATTTAAATATTTAGAAATTGTAGTATTTGTAAAAGTAGAAATTTGAAACATTGAATATTCTCAGGTTTAGAAGTTGAAGATTCAAAATCAGCGCAACATTCATTAATATTTTCTAAAAGAAACCTTGTACTTAATAGTTTTCAACTCACTATTACGTTGAAATTCATGTTTATTATCCGTGACATTGAACATGATTAGCGAAGTGAAGGTTCGCGGTTTCTAACATTAGTTCCGTTAATCATACGTGTATAACGACTAACCGGCTAATAAAATTCATTTTTTTACGTTGACGCATACATTACTATAGTTATAACGCCAATAAACAGAAAGGACAGCTAAGCGATAAAGAACACATGCTATCGATTGATATTTTAACTCATTTACAAATTTATTAATTTTATTAAAATGTCTGTTTAAAATTTATGAAACATATGTAACAGTCTATTTTTTATCACTGATATTTAAAAATCATAGAAAAACAATTGACGAAATTTGCAAAGACTGGAGAACACCTATCAAATTTTCAAGTTTCCTACTTTTTTAAGTGCATGACTGCGTATTGCGCAATATTGCGCAAGAGAGTTTTATGAAACTTCAGAGTGACTCTGAATGAAACCTGTCGCTTCTCTTCAGCTAAACAAACATGGATCAATATATCCAATGAAATACTCTTGACTTCCAACTGTATTATATAAAATCAAACATCATTCGCGAAGTTAATTACCCTCGGCTTCTGTCAATGTCGAGAGAGTACAAATTATAAAACTTCCTTTGAAAATACGATTATTATTTGAAGTTTGAAAAGAAAATTATTTATCACGCAATATCAGCATTTAAATGAAATTTCAAATTAATTTAATTTTTAACTTATAATAGAGTATAACCTATTAATAAATTTCGAAAATAAAGCGTGATTTTACATTGCCACGATGCGAATATATCAAAGTACAAACTTTTACAGAACCTTTATCGCGTGAAAAATGGTATAGAGACATAAAAGACTTACGATGTTTTATACTGGAACGTGAACCAGACGCGTTGATCTCTCGTAGAATACTGCTTGGAATTACCGGCCATGAGCTTCATATAAATAGTTCTTACAATCCTCCGAGAATATCGTTTCCCCCACCATGTTGAATGATATTCGTGTGATAAATCGCGATAGCGTACATGGCAGAATCAACTAGAATTCCTTGATAGAGTAACATCCTTCGTGGCACAGCTTTGTTAATAAGTAAATCACTTCGTAATGGGTATCATAAAAAAAGTCTATGAACTAAACGATCTATTGGGGCGTTGAATGACGTCCGTTACGGTTACGAGCAATATTTATTGTAATTACATTGTTTAGCCCGCTAAAAAGACTGTCATTGTTTGAAAAGGGAGGTAAGATTCCACTTCTCTATACTCGGTTTCACCGGCAAGGCTAAATTTTCTAGTAGATTGCAAATTATTTATTTATTGCGCACACAACGATAAGTCATGTGAAAGATGGTTAATTTCAAAGTTAACAAATTGTTGATGATAGGAAATATGTTTTGATTATAATTTGATGAAAAGTCAATGCCCTCTTTTTAATTGAAAGTAATAAATAATAAAATTGGACGAATTGCAATAATCTAATCAGCCACTTTCTAGATTGAGGTTAGGTTAGGCCTATTTCATAATGTCAGATTGTTAGACTTCTGAAGCGGTAAAATTCTGCAAGTCATGGGGATAGTAAAAAATCAATAACCTAATGTTACACACCATAGGATAACTTTTAGAGTCCTTCGCGAAAAATAATTTCGCGTTTACGATATCTCGATATTTTATGATACTTTTCATGTTAAAAAAAAAATTAAGTTTATTGGACGGGTTGTAATACTTCAGCTTTATTTTTACAAGAAATTTCGGAGTTAAAGCTGATTGTTATAACAATTTAATAATTAATAACTAAAATGATTATAAGTCGTTAAAAATCAGGCCACGAAAGATTATAAATCTTTAAAAAAACAAGAGATAGAAAGCAAGATAATTATTCTCGTAATCGTTTATTTTGATCAAGAAGTTTTGTTAGAATGATAAATAACATTGATCTGTGGAGACACGTGTTGAAATGAGATGACTTTCTAAACAAAATTGCTGGTACAGGCCAAATTTTTAAAATTAATAATGTCAATAAGAATCTTGTACAGTCATTCTTTCGTAAGATGATTTTAACTTTATCACTGGTGTAATAATATTTGAAGATAATGTTATCTATTTATTTATATGTATCCAAATAAGGCAATATCGACTGATTCTTTAAGTAAGCAGTAAAATATAAGTAATTACTAGATATCGATTGCGCAATCTTATGCAAATCAATGTAGGGTAAAAATAAAATATTAAGAATATTTTACTAACTTTTTTTCTCTCGTTTTATATTTTGAAATAGAGCATAACATTCGTGAATTAACACGAGCTTAAGATTTTTTGAAAAATGTACAAGACGGAACACGAAGAATAAAAAAAGGATGTTAAATACAAAAAATAGATTGAAATATAAAAAAAAATGATATTGCATAATTTACAATTATTTACAATAGCTTACGTCAGTATAAATTATTCAAAAACCATTTAGACATAATTTAGAAAAACAATAAATTGTGGAAACCGATAGTTAAAACTCCATACGACCGATACTCCAAAACTCTAATCCTAATAATTACTCAGCAATAATTATTGATACTTCATGCTGATTAATGTTTGAACCTCGTTTTTTTCTGTATGTGTATACAAATTTCGTACAGTTTGATAAAGCGAAATTAAATTATCATTTTTTTGTACTGCTTCAAACATTGAGATTTGTCATCTTCAAGGCCGATCACACATAGTTTCAGACTGCGGAGTTGCATGGGTAATTAATTTTGCAATCGGTTTTCCTTTGATATAGATGTGAATACAAATAGCCATTGATTAACAATATATCGAAGTAATTCTAATTTAATTTGAAGTCATCGATCCTTTGATATCTTTGGAAGAATAATAAAAATACAGAAAACGAAAAGAAAATGGTATTAACTAAAAAAATAGCTGCAATTTATCTGATAAATATTATTTATATATCATTTGTAAGATGTAAGTGACCAAGATATCGAATTATTAAAAAATTGTATGTAATGATTAATACTTTAACGTTACTTACATATATGTACATATATGTACATGAAAATTTGATCTTTTATTAACTATATATATATTATACAAAGTTATTGATCGATAAAATGACTTCCTACGTAATTCTCCGCCTTGTAAAGTGCAAATGATCCCACATGAACTAAAATGCATATTTTTTTTACACAAGCCTTATCTGTAGCTAGTCACGAGCAAGCAGATTAATTCCTTTACACACGGTATCTTGTTTGTTGTAGGCGAGTTCTCTCGTGGAATCAACCAAGTGCTCAACTTTAAAGCGATAACTGAAGAACAACATTATTGTATCGATAAAAACCATACTTTTTTCGCAGAGATATGTTACTCGTGCTTTTTTTAAAAGCAAGACTCAGAACGTATTGAATAAAATTATCATACATTTTTTTTGTCCAACATTTGTAAAATACGATATTATCAAGATCACCAAGGAGGTAATGTTCAATTCTTAATAAATATAATAAAAAACATAATTAATGGTTGTTTAATGGTTTTATTATTACCTCTGTAATACAAAAGCACAACATGATGTCAACAGTTTATATAGTTCGTATGTTTCTGTAGGAATACACAAATAATAGTTCTCTATCGCAACGTAATCTAAAGGGAAAACCCTAATTAAATGACAACAATATCGGTATTAATTGAAACTAATGAATGTTAAAAGCGATCAGTATATTTCATACAAACTTCCATCAACGTGATCCGTCCATCATTCTCTCAACACATTAAGATCGCAATCTTTAAACGCTTATAAAACCATAAGTAATCGTGAAGTTTAGTAGTCGCTAATTGGACGCCTCTCAATCCACCCTTTGATGTTAGGCAGATGGAGGACCTTTCCCTCCAGCAGTTTCAAATTTTCGTAATTCGCGATCAGATCAGACTTGTACATAAAGTTAAAATAATCGAGCAGAGCAACGAATGTTAAATCAGCCCAGGAGAGGGTACCGTTGTGGAAGTAACCGTCATTTTCCTTCACTTGCTGGTCCAAACGTTCTAAAACGAACGGCAGCATCTCTTCAGCAGCCTTACGTTTTGCAGCTTTGACTTTTTCGTCCTCCTCATAGTGGAAGGAGGCAAGTTCTGAAAATTTGTTTTCAATTAAACACTATTTGCTAATGTTATACTAATTTGAATACAGTGTTGCGCGAAATTTAAATGATACTGAAGATAGAATTACAATCCTTTTTAATCCTTTGTCTTCTATTGTTGACATACGTGTATCATTCGATTAAATCAAATACTAAATCCGGATTTCAACTAACATTTCAACATTTCAACACATATGTACTATTTGTTATCAAGACTCTTATAAGTTTTATACAAAACAGCACTGATACTCACTATGACGAATATCATGAATAGTATCAACAGTGGCATCAATATGAAGAGCTTCCCAGTCATTCTTTCCAGCTAAGTCATATTTTTTGGCTAAGTAACGGCAAATAGCTGTAGACTGAGCAACTTTCCTTCTATCAGCTACGAGCATAGGAAGCTGGCCATAAGGAGTCACTAAAAACATACAACTAATAGAATCAAAGATTCTATCAAACAAACAGTTTAGTTTTCCAAATGTATTTCTAGAATTGAAAATCCTTAATTCTAATTTAAAACTTCATATAAACAAATATAATTAATTTTCTCAGTTTATCATAACAGATTATATTGATTCTTAAATATCTAGCTTCCTGTTATCTGTTTTGGAAAGGTAAATTTACTTTATTGATAATTTACCAGCGAACAAAGGGTATTGTCTCCTTAACAATACCTATTGTTTTCCCACATATCTCATAGAGCAATGAAGAGTAAACAATAATCTCTGTTATACTCTGCATAACTGTGTTCTACTTTATTTAGCTACTTTAGTTAAATTTAGGAAAGATAGGGTTTAAAAAACAGAATTTCTTTAAATTTTAAGCTTACAGGGCTTTATTTCTGGCCAGACGTCTTTGCTGATGCGTTCATCGTCAAATGGAACACCAGCATAGTTGAAGAGAAAACGAATTGGTTCTGCCAATGCCGTAACTGGGAAGTAAGTCAATCTATAATGTGGCATCTTGCTGGAAGTATAAGATACACAAAATAAAAACAAAGAATCATTGATAACAAAAATTATATTATGTAAATTATGAAGTATAAGACAATTTAAATAAAAAGCATCAACTGCTAACTACTCGCATAACTATTTGTATCTTTATATTTTAATATAGCTTAGATATAGAAGGAATATTATTTTTGGATTTAATAATGTATAAACTTGCGCCAAATATTATAACAAAATGTTGCACTTTCTATCTAAGTAGGATAGACATATTACCGACATTTATCTTTTTTCTATAGCAATGAAATTGTTTATAAAAAAATTTATAAGAAAGCTATCAATTAATGCAAATAACGCATTTGAAAATATTAATTACATTCGCGCGATTCGTTGTCTCTAGTATTAATTAACCATATGGTTCTATACACCCAAGACCCCACCCCCCCCCAACGGTAATTTAATACTATTACTAGTCGTATGTACAATGTATGTATATATGTATACAACTTTCGTAACTACAAATCATTCAGTATGACTATATATTCTTCCAGACTTAAGAAACATTTTCTAATTGCATACTTAAATTTATCGATTAATTATGAACATATAACATTTATTTCTTTCAACTACTAATTTTCAAATCATTTGCTGTTTATTTAATTGAACGACGTGCCGATTTTCCGTGCAAGTATCTTATGTTCAT
>JACXIT010000193.1:460718-798185 GCA_014737525.1 Bombus difficillimus | reverse complement strand
CCGTACAAGTATTCTATGTTTATTATTTAGTTATCAATAAAGAAGAAACATTTTGTAATTGCATACTTAAATTTATCGATCAATTATGAACATATAATAACATTTATTTCTTTCAATTACTAATTTTCAAATCATCTGCTGTTCGGTTAATTGAATGACGCGCCGACCTTCCGTACAAGTATCTTATGTTTATTATTTAATTACCAATAAAGAAGAAACATTTTGCAATTGTATACTTAAATTTATCGATTAATTATGAACATATAATAACATTTATTTCTTTCAACTACTAATTTTTAAATCATCTGCTGTTCGGTTAATTGAACGATGCCGGCTTTCTGTATAAGCATTTCATGTTTATTATTTAATTATGAATAAGGAAAAAACATACAAAATATAGTTTTGAAATGGTTTATTATAAGAGAAACTTCGACTCAGGATATAATTATTATTTACTTACAATTATTTTTTTTTAAGACTTCAGAGTCGAAACAAGCACAGAAAATTTCCAAGCCGGGTAACAGAAACTTGAATGTGACAAAAGTAACCTTCAGATCTCTATATGTTCTTTTTCCCCTCTATTGCTATCACGTAACTCCTATCCTATTGGTGGAGCTGTGCTGATATGTGAAATTATGGCTACATAAAAACATCCGGAAAGATTCATTGAACGATTTCTAGTTTAACGTTAATAAATTTCGATAAATCAAAGTTGAAAATTATCTTGATTTATGAGAACATGTTTTCTGCAACAAAACTTAGTAAAAACAAACTATTAAGCCTTATAGATTCTTTAATGATTATGTATGTATTCATAAACTAGTATAGCATCGTTCGATAAAGCGTCGAACTATACACAACATTGAACCGCGAAATTTCAAATTCAAGGAAAGATAACAAATATTTCGAATAAATGATATTAAATTTACAACAATCTCATGTAAGGAAAAATAAAAGAGATAAAAGTAGTACAGAAGATAGAAAAATCTATAAAACTGGGGGTTGGGAAATAGAAAATATATAAATTTGTTATTAGATTTTTTATTGATTTGCATAAAAGAAAATTATTTATTTTCAATGTTGATTTAGGCGACTAAATTAGCAATGATATTATATGAAATTTCCTATTTTTATCAATCATAATCATATGTGGCGATTGGCAAAATATCTGTTAATCACGATTACTTTATTATCAGCAGTAGTTAAATACTTCTGTCGATAAATGAAATAGAAAGATTATACCACAGATGAAATTTTTCTATATCTACATAAAATATATTGCGACTAAAGTAGTCTTCTTTTGTAGTAGAAAAATATAAAAAAGTATTCGATAAGGATAGTAATAGTGAAACTATTAACGTAATATTACAAGCAATTGGTGAGAAAAATAACGTAAAACTACTCGTTTCTTTATACGACATTATTATTACATTGCATCAGTCGACAACTTTGCAATTACAACGATTCGATACATATTTTATCGTCTTTTAACGCTTAATCGATAACATTCAGTTAGAACTTTGTATTGACTAGAGATATCGCAACGATCAGAAATATCGATACATACATCAATACTTTTATCTCGTAATTCGTAGACTCGTACACTTCATTGTCCATTGTCCAAACCAAATTTAATTCACATACATTAACGTTTTCAAATCCATCTTTTATCTTCGAAGAACATCATACTTGTACTCGGTACTACCGGTAAGTACATATTTCGAGCACGTATCATAAAGAGACGAAAAGAGTATCTCGAGTTAAGCATTACTTAAAATAGTATATAGACATCTAGAAATAACATTCGATGATTTTTCCCTCGCTTTACACCTCTTCATATCATTTTAAGGTTATTTCATACTTTTCATCGGTAAGATATCGTACTTTATTCTGGTATTGTAAAATTATAGGGAAATAGTTAATTCACACGATATTCAAATAATTCGAAATAACGATAGAAGCTGTTTAAACGAAACACAAGATTTAATCGTGCGTTTTATTAAGAAGTTAAGTACGAATAAAAGAAACAAAATTTTCGAGCTTTAAAGAACAAGTTAAAGAGGAAATGGCGCGTTTTTATCTCATGATACTCCATGTTACAAACGTACATTTACTATATATTGTGTTCTTTCAAAACACATAATACCTTTCGCGAAAGAACAAAACTTAGATTAGACTTTTTATAGTTAAACTTTTAACGTACTCGCAGACACGCAATTTTTTTTTTTTTTTTTTTTTTTAAATAAAACCGTTACATTTTGCGACACGCGTAACTCCGAACATTTACCAACACAGCGATACCTGCGAAGCGTACACATAGAGTGTAGATATGTACTCGTTCATCTTTTTTTCACGCGTATATAATTTGGACATTTTTAGAATTCTGTGTGTGGCCGTTTAGCCAGCCAACCAACAATAGCCGGTATCTCATGAACCCTTTTCTTCAACGCTCGAAGACCTGGATAATTTTCTAAAGCCGTCGCTCCAAAAATATTCTCGAAATTTTCAAGGGCCACTGCAAACACGAAGTCCGCCCACGTCGTCTGAAAAACGGTTTGTATACATTTATTTTGTACCTTCTATATTAAACAATTTTTTTAATTTACCTTGAAAAATGTGAAAAATCGAAGAGCAATTTTTCACAGCTTTATTTTAGCGCTCTTTTGAATTTTAATATATTGGATCTTTTAACTAGAGATCACTTACTTTTTAGGAAGAATTTGGATTTTTATTTTACTGCCAGAATTTAATGGATAATTTTAGAAGCTTCAACATTTAAGGTATCTGTTAATTAAAAATGACAAAATTGGTATTATGTAAAAAAGAAGTAATGTGTATCCTGAAGCAATGTCGAATGGAAATTAGGCAGTTCTATAAAAATAATCCTTCTCATGATTCCACAACTTCATAGTTTAATTAAATACAATTCTTCGGCGACATAATTATAAATACATTTACAGGGATTGTGTAATATGATGAATATGTCGTTAAAGAAATTGAAATTGTAAACTCTAGAGTATTCTTTCACTTTCATTTTTGCTATAAACTCTTCGATCGTCAAATATTTTGCAATGAAACACGTTTATTATTAAACAACATAGTCATACTACATTAATTTAATATGACTATTTATTATTATTATATACTGACACAGTAATGAAAGAAATAAACTGGTCAAGTAATCTAAGGAACGATAAGATATTTGTAATTAAGTGATTATGCTTATAAACATCATTATATTGTATGTATATGTGTATATTAGATTCGCCGATTGATATTTCGAATGGCATCATTTATCACTCACTAAACAAGAGTCTCATATCTAGAAAAATCGTTTTACATATCTTAATCTTTGCTTTGTTTGCGATAGTAATAATTTCTATCAAACTTCCTTGATGAGGAGGATACATGAATAATTATCGAAAAGCTGAAAATCTTGGCAAATTCATATGTACATAGTAAACTAACAGGATATTAGCGAATTTTAAAGATACACGCTACTCTCAACGGTTAAAGCTGTCTCGTCGCAACAAAGTTTCAATAATTTTGTATGAACAACATGGCCCAGTTTGCGCAAAGAGTAAAAATGTTAACATTAAATTTGGATAAAAAATCTTACGGTGGAGGCAACGGTATATCCTCCATTTTCGCCAACAGTCTGCTCGAATTTATTCAAGTAAAATGGTATTGTTTCCTTCAAAAGTTTCGCCTTCTTCTCTTCCTTCTTGTAGTGGTCCTCCTCCGTGCGATATTGGGATATAGCTGAAACGTATATGAAGCCAACCGTTACGTTCATTTGTTTTTTCCCTCAAACGAAGAGGAAATAAGTTGCGAAAGAAGGAGTAGCCTCTCATAGTTTCTACAATTTCTTCATTCTCTTTGCTTTCTTCAATATTGCCTGTGCAAGTTTCTGTGGTTCACGATATTTGAAATATACACAATGTTACCACCGTGGAAATTGTCTTGGAAACTTGGAAAATCTTTCAAGAGGAACAACATTGCTAAGTGAGATTCGAGAAAGGAAAGGCAAGTAAATCCTTGCCTCTACTTGGAGCTTTTTTATTTATTTCTGACGAGTAAAGTACTCTTATTGAAGTTTGTTTAAAAGTATCAAGAATGTCGAGATATAAATAAACATTTTTGGAAAGATTAGGAGAAGCAGAATTATCGAGTAAACGTTATGTAACTCTTACTGATTAAGTGGACTCTTACTGATTAAGAGGATAAGAGAAACGAGAAAAAAGTCTTTTATCTAGGTCTTAATAAAGTATACTATATTTATCCTCATGAAAGTATCAAGAATAACAACAAGATATAAACAGTCTTCTAGAAATTGAGTAAATATTACATAATTACATCTTGAGCAACATTTTGCGCCTCAACTTTTGCTTAATGATTATGATAAGCTTATGTATCTGAAAAATTCTTCACAGTCTCTTTGCATTTTCTATATAGATATCTCATGATCATGTGATAACACACAGGAGGAAAAAATAGAGGAAAAAAACAGTGTAAAAAGAAAAATTGCGTAGGAGTATCGTCGCACTACATCGTTCGCCAATTGATGCACGTCATGGCGATCGTCACGGTTTAAAGCAGGCCATCAAAAACACGTTTGTTATCGTATGGAAAAATCTGCGATGTTCCAGCTGTTCAGGTGCATCGAATTGTGAATCATCGGCGGTACGAAGCGAGGCGAGGGACGTAGATAGAGAAAGAAGAAAAGAAAAGAATTCGCGTAAATGATAAAATATAATCGTTCGTTTCTCGTCGATGGCGGATGGATGGCTTTAATCGTGGACGATATCGATGCGATTATATTTTATACATTAGAAACAAATATAAAAGACGAGGAAAAAACCAGAGATACGATCGTTATGATATTATTCAATCGGTAGCCTATTTACCTCGTTTTTTGTTCACCTTCTCTGTCTAGTAATAATTTTTCGATTCGACTGGCGTGACGTTACGTTGGCGGTGCAAAAACACGATTTTAAACACCTGCGGATAGTTGCACGAGTTTCGAGCGATTCCATTCCCTTCGATTTATATTTATGCGATCTACACGCGAATCGTTAACGCATTATGCAGACAGCAGATGTTACGTAATCACGCATATCGTAATTGGAAATTAGTAACGTTATCGCGTACCAGGATCTTCCTGTCTTCGATCATTGAGTAACACTTTGTTGTCCTCGCTCCTTCCGCGGATAACCAGCGTTTATCACATAGAGACAGGGATTTGCAAAGAATAAAAGTTGTGGAACGTTGAAAGGCGTTGAGAGAAACGTGATGTTATCCCGTTACTCGTTAACGTAGTTAAAAAAAATCCCATAGGAAGATCACGATAATAGATAAACTGGGTCGAGTGTTTGTCGAGGGATCTAAAAGATTCTTCCGAGTTGAGCGTTTGAGATTGCAGAGAAGAAAATTTGGAAGCCATCGAATTCGTGATGTCGATAAAAATCTTCAGTTGGAATCGTTGTATCGTAACGTAGTCTCCTTATTGTCGATAAGATGCCGATATTTTTATATTTTAAAGGAAAAAGAGAAAGAATATAGAGACGTATTATTTTAAAGAGAAACGAATTTTACGATCATATTCTTGAAAAGAGAACGATAAAAACTAAAAGTGGCTACTAAAAGTTTCTATCTTCTAAGTTCTATCTGCGATTCTATAATCTAAAAATTGACTTTTGTAAACAGTTTGACGAACTGTAACATCCGCTTAACGGAAAGACATACGTATCTTGTTTGTACTCGTCTTTTCACAATGAATTCTTGAACGTCTGTCTCCGTGGTGAGACAAATGCAAAGTCATCTCGTCAGTCACTCACATTGCTTCAAATCTCCAAGAGTATCGACGAGCACGTCGCACATCATCGCTTCCCATTCGTCCCTTCCCGTTAGATTGTGCTTCCTCGCCAAGTATCGCGCCACAGCGTTGCTCTGCGCTATCGGTTTCCCGTCTATCTCCAGCACAGGCAGCATTCCATAAGGCATTGCTAAGAACAAACATGGCTCGTATGAACACTGTGTAGAGGGAAACGATCGATAGGAAATCACAACACAGCTTCCGAGGCCGTTGCGTTCTTGTGAATAGATGAATCGAAATCATTTCGGTTTTAATCAACATGGCCTAGTAAGGAAATACAGAAACGTCTTCTTCTTTCTTTTTTTTTTTTCTTTTCTTACGATTACGATGGGCAGGATATCGCGTGTTTTTGACTGTTGGGAAGGATCTAAAGGTTTTAAAATCAAGGATAAAAGATCGAGCATAAAATTTTTAATTCTCACGGAAAGGAACTAATCTGTTTGATGCGGTATACTGAATGTACGACGAACGATCAGTATCGTTTTGCGGGAAGACCTTATGCAATGATAGTGGACTTACGATTGCGAATAAAAAATTCACGTCGCATAATACCAGACACGGAAAAAATATTAGAAAATATACACGGTTCTTGTATTGAAAATTGAAATGCAAGGAATATAAATCGAATGTCTCTTGCGAACGTAATTTTGTGTTTTACACCGACAGGATTGATTTACAGACTTGAGTTGATTTTTTGTTTCTCTATCTGCAAGAGACATATAAGATTATATCGAAGACTATGCTGCGTAAAAACTTTTATTATACTATTTACGATACAAATATCGCAACGGAAGATCGAATTTTATGTCCGCTTTGTTCTTTTGAATTTTCAGTTATGTTCTTGTTCATTTCCGAACTGATTTCAATTTTTTATCCTTTTTTCCGACAAAGACTACAAATTTTTTAAATTCACGAGAAACGTAGAAGTATTTTTGTATTCTCCTATTTTAAGTCACCTATTTACGGTTTTCTCAAAATATTCGAAATGTTTCGATTCATTGAAAGCAATAAAGATTGCAACATAAAAATTCGGGAACCGTAAGTGAATTAAGTTGGTATTCGATAAACACGATATTACGGAAGGAAAACTTAATGAAAAGTTCGACTTTATTCCGTATGAAATTCTACTTTAAGTAAGTTTAGCCTGCGCGTGAAACGAAAGTTTTATATACAGAAAAGTTTGAGTAAATGGTAGATATCTGAGAGTTGAACGATGAAAGTAAAAATCGATTTCTCGCACTTACATTTCTTCAATTCAGGCCAACGTTCTTTGGGGATCCTCTCGTCGATATAGTCGATGCCAGCGTATGCAAATATGTAGCGAATATGCTCGGCACGACCGCGGGCGTTAAAGTAGATCAATTTGTAAGTTGGTAGTCCCTCGCTCATTTTTCTTTACTTGCCACCTTATAGAGAAGAATATTACAATTATCTCGTGTAATTAGCAGACTGTGTGCGTGTTTTTGTATACAGAGAACAATTTATTTATAGATGGAATAATTCGTATAATACGCAAGATAAATCATTTAGAAGGCTGAAATATGTATTTTTGAAACAATGAATTATATCGAAAAATATTTCGAACGAGACCTATTCTGTTCTGAGAAAAAAATTATTAAATGTAATTAGTTCCTTTTTACGTGAACATGTTCGCGATATACGAAGATCAACTTTATCTTTTTAAATAGAATCATATATCTTGTTAATACGTTAAAATAGCAGATATTTATCTTCGACTTTTTCAAGCTTATCGTATAAAACGCAACAAGATACACGAAATAATATAATTCTGACAAGGACAACATAAACGCAAGAAGTGCTGATATTGAAAAGAACATTTAATTTTGTATATAATGAATTTTCATATTTAAAAAAGTTTCTGAAATCAGGAAGATCTACAAACAAATAATACCATAAACCGAATGTTTCATGATCCTTTTCTAATTAGAGTGTGTAACAGCATGTGAGAATGTTTCTTAAAAATATGACTTATTGCAATTACTTAATCGCAATTATAAACGATTAAAGTATAAAACTCGTTATATTTGATGAGAGAACAAATCTCTACTTAGGTTTCATTTCGTTTCATCGCGTTCATAAAAAGTGAATTTGTATGAACACATCGTGCAATTTAGTAATTAGGACTGTTGATCTCGCTGCAACATAGACGAATAGAAAAAAGCCATTTAAAACGATACAACGTTGGGAAGACAATTATAAAAATTATAAATGGGACACGAGATAAAATTGCATTTAATTCTTCTTTCTTTTTTTTTTTTTTTTTTTAATCGCGAGTGTTTGCAAACGAAGTTTCAATCTGTTTCCAATGATAGCAACGGGAGGAGGATGTCTATGAAAGTTATAAATGCGATACTGGATAACATTTCTGCGAGTGGGTTTGTTTTTCGTTACAAATGTTTTTTAAACGAATCCGCAATCTGTTGGAAACAACGGCACAGTGACGGGACGACTGATAGGGGAAAAAAGATCACGTTTTGTTTGAACAGACAAGTCTTTGAAATCTATTCGAAAGTCTATTTGATATGATACGAGCTCAAAAAGAATGGTGAAAGTTATAGAGGAAGGGTTAATTAAAATTCTTATTAATCTGTACGCTTTGTATATTAAATATCTTGATCGGTGCCAAGATAACAAATTATTATACAAAACAGTAAAGTATCCACGTCCGACGCTAATATCGAGAATTACTATTACTGTAATTTCATTTTTAACCGATCCTGAAAATCCGTAGAACGTAAAAAGTGTAAAATGTTACTGTGCATTTCAAGATTAAATCCATTGTAATTTAGGAACAGTCATGGAGCGAAAACAAATAATTTATTCGGAATAAGAATTCTACGTAATCGTGTTAAAAACAAAACGTACTTATAACGCGTTTAAACTCTAAATATATAAAGACAATAAGGGGAAAAAATTAAATGAAGAATGGTACTTTTTTGTAAATTTACACAAGATTTTATCTAAAAAAAATTGGCCTGTACCAATATTTTTATTTGTCGCTACAAGTTACGAGGGTATTAAAAAATTGGCGACGAATGGACCAGAGATAAGAATTTATCAGACTTGCTCTCGTAAATTTCGAGACGTTGCATCGGATATTCTTGAAAATCTTTGGACAATGGCCTCGACATTTCGCAGCTTCTATCCTCGAAGCGGAAGAACTCAGCGTTAAAAGCGACAGAACTGGAGAAACCCGGTGACCGCGAGCCTTTCACGCTCTCGACAGATTTCTCATCCCTCGTAATCCTCCCGGTGTCACCCATTTTCCACCCTCGTATTGCGATTTGTTGCTTCCAACCAGGCGACACCTCGTCTTGTGATTTCCTTTTCAGTCGCGTGAAACACGATCGAACACTTGTTCAAACACACAATTCATATTTATCTAACTCGACAAAACGTCGTGTCATTGAAACAATAGCATTCTTTGGCTTTTATGTAAATTCCAATAAATTATGATAATGTTCGTGGAGACATTATTGCTACCTATTTCTTCTGTCGTGATCCAAATTGATTTGTGGCTACGTATATATATATATATATATTTGTACTTTCTTTTATTCTTTCTTCTTAATTTATGTGATCTGAGAATTACATTTTTGAGAGTTCAGTGGAATTCGATGCTTTATTTTTATCAGTAGAATCTTGCTTGTTGTTATCAGAGCGCAAACGTTTACGCGCTTGCGGAAAGTTTAAGGATACAAAAATACAGAAAAATGTAGAAAATATGTAAAATATGGAAAGTAGAGTCCTTCTAATAATATTTAATAGCACGTTTAGAAACAAATTTCTGCTTGATTTTCGTTTCTTTAACTGTGCTCATAAAGATATGAAATTGCGTAAAGATTCACGGTAATTATTGAATTTTTCTTCTCTTTTATCTCCTTTTCTCATTCGCAACTTACATGAAATATGAATTAATATTCAACGACGTGAGCTTTGTGCCACGAAATAAATTATCTCGCGTTAAGACTGCCGCAATTCTTACGTTTGATATTTCATTTGACAAGCAGCCGCGCGTTCCTCGGTTGAAAAACCAGCAACCGCCACTCTGAACTTACGCTGAGAATAATATCAGGAACAGCGAACGAGAGATGATTAGAAAGAAAATGCAAGGGACAGCGAGAGGAATATCACTAGACTGCGCATTTTTGTGCAAGTATAGCAGAATGTTTGGCAGTGTAAAATTTTAACGAATGCGTATAATATGAAAAAATATATGAAATGTCCAAGCTATAGTTTTATTAAACTTAATTTTTATAATTCTTGATAGGTAAAACAATTTTCTATCCAGATTCCACTTTTTCAATTATATTTTCAAAAGTGCTCGATAAGGAGTACAATTTTCTACCCAGGTTGTACCTTTCTAATTATATCTTCCAAAATTCTTGACAGGTGAAACAATTTTCCACCGACGGTTTACTTTTTTAATTGTATCCTCAAAAATATGAACCTGCATAACGTTTAGATATTATTATTTTTTTCGTTCTTACTTGATACGGCTAGCAATTAAATAAAGAGAATAAAAAGAATTGAAAATATCAGTTTTGAAAGAAAATTTTGTTTCTCCTTAAAAAGGTTGTTTGTATAATGATTAATATCAGTAAATATGGAGGGAAGCGTAATCATAATAATTCGTACAGTTTTTAACATTTCATATGTGATATAGGTTGTGTGCGATGTATGTTATACGATTAGTTTCCTGAATTAGACTGTGTGCACCATGTGCCAGCAAACTCCCTCCATCGTGCTTGAACATGTGCGTAGATAAATCTGCCTCAATTATCCCATCAGATAAGAAAATCTGTACTGACCTTCTTAAGCAAACTACATAATGGACTTACATATCTTCTCTTAAGATATAACATTTTTTTTTATCGTTAATTAACAGATCTTTGAAATGATAGAACAGAGATATCATAAAATTATATAAAGTAGTATAATATACGTAATGAATAAGTTTCGTTATATTTTTCTAATAAATAACATTCTCATAAACAAACAATTTCTCATAAACGATCGTTTCTCACAAAACTTTAGTTTCGGCGCTGGCAGCTTTATCTATTTCAGCTCTTCAATTATGAAGGATTAATCTTTACGGAACTTCTGAAACGGCTGAAGATTTCTCACGATGAAACGCGACGAATTCGATACAAACTACGCGGAAATAGAGACAGCTGCGATGGAGGATCGCGGGATTGATATTAATTAATTTATCTGTGACAATCGTTATATCGATTCGTTAGGTTATTGCGACAGGCCACGCAACATTTTATTGCTTCTGTTTCTACAATTTAATTACAAAATATTCAATTTCCCGTTATAAACAAGGAAAAGAGGAGTGCAAGTTTGTACAGCTTTTATCAAGATTACGTGCCATTGAAAATATCGATTGATTGACTTCTCGTGTCTCGTATTAATCGACATCCGATGCATGGAACCTGGAATATTGAAATATTGGGAAGTCAGTTATATTCAGGTGTTCTATAGATTTGACGTATAAGCCGTGTAACACGTACTTCTTCATCAGACGTTTACGAGATACTGAAGGATGCTACGCTTGTAGTATCCAAAGTTTTACGTCGATTTATAATCGAAGATTCGATCAAACTATAGGTAGATTTGAAGATTTTAGGAATTGCATTTAATATTAAGAATTTTAATTGTATAGATCATCGACACAAGTCTATTAAACTGACCCTTTCAACAATTCTACACATACTTTTATTATATATTTTATTTTTTTGAAATAACGCCTTTCATAATTATTAGCATGATCAAGGATCGAAAGTATAAAAAATAATTGTGACAATTCCAGCCGTGAAAGCCTCTAGAATAATATTATATTAATCTTTATAGCGATATTGTAGTATCGTGTCATTTTCAAAGTTCTCAGAATTTGTACTGTATCCGATTTCAATGTCTAATATTCTTCCCGATTCCTGGAAGAATTTCTTCAAAACTATGTTAACCCATGAAGAATCAACCAATAGTTTCTCATAATGCTGTTTTATCCAGGTCCTTTAAAACTCACGAAATTGCAGAATCCAGATGGAAAAAGTAGAGACGAGATAAACGCGAAGATTATCCTTGGAATTGCTTGTCGTGGTCGTAATGTTAATAAATAGAATTCGATAATGCAAATTCATTGGGGAAAAGATGGCAGATGAAATTCGCTAACGCAACGTTGCCCCTTAATGGGCTAAGAATTACGCTCCGTGGGATCGCTCGCTGCATTCTTCGAAACGATCCTCGTCATTCACAGGCTCGTAAACGGCTTCCGTAACCGTAACGAATTTCAATCTTGTTCACGGATCTCTGACCGCTCGTTTCGAGGGTAACGAGGGGGTTGCGTGTTCACGTGCGTGCAACAGAAGGTGTTATCGTGATTGTAAGGCGTGCTCGAGTAGATAAGTCGAATATGCTCGCGGAAATCGTCGAGATTCATTGCCCAACGCTGGCTGATAGTCGAAATTAACTTCGCCTCGTCCGATTTCCGTGTTCACATCGCTTTCACCATGGTTAGGCGTTTCTTTGTTCGTTTCTAACGCTGAGTTTTCCCGTGTCACGGTTAACCCATATTTGGATGTGTGTACACGTTGAACAGAAAGGTGATTGGGGGTTGAAACGCGGACGGAATGGAAAGCGGACTATGGGAAATGCTGAGAAAGAGGTGTCGATGAGTTGGAGACTCGTCGATGCTGAAGTAAACGTGTATTTCTTATAACGAAGGAAGCGAGGATGCGTGTGAAATTTTACAGCATTCAAGAAACGAACTTAAATTGTAAAACGAAAAAAAAATGGTAGCCTAAAGACGTTCCGCTTTCTGTCCCATCGCGGAAAACTGCAAAGACTATGTATCTTGAGAACGGATGAGGACAAGAAATGAAAAGGAGAAGCACGATTTACTATGCATTTTTCGCTATATTTTATATTTACTGTATATTACCAGAGATGAAATACCCATCCCTGATTCTGAAAATCAATTATTCCGTATATCCCTTGGCGAGAGGGAGCGAAAATTAATCCGATTAATTGTAATGGTGGATCAGCTGGATCCTCATATTCCGAACGCCCAGAGACTCGCTAACTACGAAGCAACTGGTCTGTTTGTGACGCCTCCTATTGTTTGCTAGAGATTAATTTGCTGGTAAGCAGCGTCAGAATGCGACGATAACTAAACCGTCCGAAGATCGGATTATAGCAAATGAAACGCGTCTCTGCGCCAGTCTGACCGATTAACAGGGCCTATAGGGGTGGCTTTCAAATTTGCAAGCAAGGAATTACCATGTAACGAGCAACTCGTATCGATTACCCAATGGGTTCATATGGAGGCGAATAGAAACTCGAACTCGAAACGTTTTCGACTCGACGCTGAGTATCGCGTTCATCCTTTAAATGCTACTTCAACGCAGGCAAACGTTCATTTTGGTAATGTCGAGTTTTCTCATTGAATAATCTTTCGTTCGTCGATTTTACACGCTTAACCGACCAGATAAATTCGATGAATTTAAGCAATATAATTAATGTAATTGATTAATTTTTCTTAAAGTGTAAATTATGGTGGAAGATTAGAAACCGTAACATTACAAAGTACAAAGTTAGGAATACAGGGGAACTTTATATTTTCCATTACTGCTGATTAATTTCTTGCTGAACGTGCAACAACTCGGGAAAACTTTGTCCGTTGTAAACTGATCGTAACGTACATGGATCAAGGAACATCACAAATTTCACTTGACTACTTACGTTCGTACAATGAAGAATCCACATAATAACGTACGGTTAATATACCACTATAGAAATCGGATGGTTATACATACGCAACAATGTGGAAGAGGATATTTGCTTTCCGATTGGGAATATCAGGGAATAGAATTGTTATTATGCGAATGACTGACGTTGATTTAATGTAATTAGTTAGGAGTAGAATTACAGTAGAAAACGCATCAATACGATGGAATTGCACAGTTATTATAAAAAAAAAAAAACAAACGATATTACATAATATATTTAGATATACAGAAAAAGTGACACTTCTGTATTCTCAATTATGATATAATTATATAACGTAATTAAGGGTTAAATAATACGAATATTTGTAAATGCTATTAAATTGTTAAATTTTAATCATTTCATCTTCGTATCAAAGCAAATACGAACAATTTACAACGTTGCTAGTTATGACAATAAATTTCTATTTCCCGTGTCAGTAATTTCAAATCTCGTTGGTTGCAATCAAAAATCTGTCGACGGAAAATTTTCACCCCAAGCTTCGACAAATAAATGAAACATCGTATTATTCTCGGTCAATATCGAGTCACTTTCGAGATTACACGAATAAAATCTAAAAAACTTGTTTGATGAATTGCTCGTCGAGGCATCGTTCTGATGTCGATATCGCATTAAACAACTCGAAGATCGAAGTCTTGGTAACGAGATTGTCGCGTCAAAGACGAAGCGAGCCCTGTTACCTAGGCGATGATGGAAGCTATGCAACTATAAAGAGTACCAGCACCTTTTTCTATTTCGATTTTATACGACGCGATGCCAATCGAAGCTCTTGGAAAATATTACAACAAAAAGTCAATATATAAAACAAGAAATAGGAGGTTTTTCCTTAAAACAATTTAATCACTGTTCGCGCAACTTTTATTATTTTCATCTAGAACCGAGCGAGAAAAATAACTATTTTATTTTTATACCTTCTCTATATTGCAATTGTAAAAATTTGTCTGTTTAAAATGCATTGGAAAGTTTCGTCGAATTATAAAGTTACACCGTTGGTTGTCACCGCGGAATCGATTTTAGAATGGATTTCAAAATGACGTAAGAACGATTTTAATGAAATTTTGAGAGTACATATGTACGTACATAGAAAAGCGAATGTAGTTCACACGCTTTGCTACTAGGAATATTTGTGACCTACATAGGGTTTCGGGGAAAATAAATTTCTGTTGCAAATAACGCTAATTACAAATTCTATTTTTTCAAGCTTCGTGGAAATTCACATGAGAAATTAAGCTGCCGAGATTCAACACTTTTATATAATACTATCTTGACAAGTACATTTTAGAAACAAACGAATATTACTCTAATCAATAAAAGATCTCTAAATACTGTGTGATCTAATTTCTTGATTTTTTCCAAACATATGATTCTAAACGTTAAAATAAACTATTTCTCGATAGTTTTTCAAGCTTTCTAAGATAAATAATAGAATCACACGTTGTTCCAATTTCCATGAAGATCCACTGAAATGTAATATCAGAAAATGATCTATTAACAATTTCAATCTTATTCGACGCTTATTTAACCCTTCGCAATCGAGGGCTCCGCTACGAAGTCATTAAAAATTTATCTTTAATCTGTAAAATCATAATTATCTCACGTATTCTTGCAACGAACAGGTAAGATACAATCAGAAAGATAAACCGACGTATTGGCTGAAGATATATTACACTACCAAACAAAATCGTATCGCACTGCGCGATGATAGTGAGTGATTGATGATGAGTGATGCTGCTATGACTCTTCATTCTACGCATATATTTAACCAATTATATGAAAACACGTTCTTTGTACTGAAATTACTTGGAGTATCTGGTAATATGAATAAACGAAACCTTCGAGTGCAAAGATTTCAAACAGAAAACAATATAACATACGATTACTGTAATATTAATATTACTAACGAAAATTTACAAATATAATTTATCAATCGGAATACGTGTATATAGTACACCAAAGAGATATATTATCCATTAACACAAAATTATTTATTATATTATTATATTATCCATTAACGACAGAAAAATTAACAGATATGACCAGATTTAATTGCTCAACCACTATATATCCATACATATTCGAATCCTTGGACAAACACCAGCAAACAGTTCGATCGATGTTATTCAACCTTCGAATTAGCTGTTATAACAAAAATATTTTCCATCGTTACAATGCATCCCGTCCCCAATTACATCGTTAATTTCGTTTCCGAGGTTCCGCTACAATACTTCGCAACGAGCAATTCAATAATTGAGACAACGACTCGCGTGATGCGCAGCAGTACGCTGGCCGTGAATCAATTGCATCGGATTACCTCGATTAATACGATTTTCCAGGACTACGCTGTAATTTCGAGTTAATTAATACGATAAAGTGCAATCGCGATCCGATGGAAACGCCTTCATTCTTATTTTTTCACGCGATTTCACATCGGAGTCTAAGGAAAACGAGCTGCATCTTGCGTCGTTTTGCGGAAAAGCCGAAATTCATAGGACACAGGAAACCTGGTAAACAATAAATACGACGGTGGTTCCACGCTATGGACGCAAAATCAATGTTGGACGCCACGCTAATTCGGTTGGCGGCTGGACAGGTCGAAGCATAGAGCTCAAAGTGTTTCCGTTCCCTCATTCTCCCTTCGATAAATCTTGTTTCTCTCTCCCTCTCTCTCTCTCTCTCTCCCTCTCTTTTTTCCTGAAAACTCGATCATTCGATCTGTGTAACGGAATTTGTTTTGTCTTCCTGTTAATAATCTGTTAATACCAATAAGTTGCGATGCTTTTTGAGAAAGTTTCTTCTCGCAAGATTTTTACGTCTTGTTTTACGTGTGGAAATCTATGTGAAAAGAGTGCCCGGAATTAGGATGAAAAATATGTTTATATTGTCTATGAAATATCTTGGAAGCTATTTGGTTTCAAAAGGTAGTTGCAATTTAGAAATACCTTGTTGAAATTGAAAGATGTAAAAATACGCGCGAAAGTATACAAATATACAAAGTCTAGCAGCTATTAATAGTCAATAAGTAAAATAAATTTCTGTCTAGGTTCTTCTCCTTCATCACGCTCTAGAAAAACATAAATTTAAATAAATATCAACAGTGAGTATAGCGATGTAGTCGATCTGATATTAGAACGAAAAAACTTGTTTAAAAATGGAATCGATCAATTTAACTTCTCACTGGCTCACTTATCAGCGTTTATGTAACTCTTTCTCCCATTTCCTCTGCGTGAAACATGCAGCTTGGGAGTTTCGATTCGATAAAAAGTTGCGACTCTGAATATCCTTTGATCGTAAATTGAAGCATGAAAATATCATATATGTCGTTTTTCGCTCTGAAACTGGATGAAAGAGGGAAATTGACTTGGTTCTTTCGCTGTTCCATCTTTCTATTTTTCCTATCTTTCGGCTATGGAATTACTCTGCCCACGGTGAAATTTGTAAAATTTAGTTCGATGTTATTACGAGATATACGATTTATCGATGGAACGAAAGAAGAGAAATATTCACTCGTTGAAAGCTTAGTAGAACAACGTTTACTTCGCAGATGTGGAACATTTATTTCGGTTACCTATCGGTTGTATCGTTATCGACTTGCCAATCATGAAACGCAGACGCCACCGGCCAGTTTATTCAATAATAAATTATCTGACGCGTCGATTGATCACGAACACACGCCGTCCACGAAATTGAATTGTGTTCCAATCTCTGTATTATATTGTAACGCTCTTCCGTTTTGTAACGATTCGTTTAGTCGTAAATATGGGGAATAAAAACAGAATTTTTACGCACAACTCGATTCGCGTAATAGAAATCATAAAATTAACAAAGGACGATTGCAGTTAGATTTAAGATTAGGTAAGTGGCGAATAATGGCTCGTATTATTGATTCTTCTCTCCTTCTTTGAGGATATCTTCGCCGCTCTATAGCTTCTTTATTGTTGTAAGTGTGTAACCTTATTTTGTATAAATTAGATTATTTAAAACGAAAGTTAATTTAACAATAGCATATGAATTCTTTTCATTGAGATTTTCACACGAGAAACTGATCAGCCTCGTGAAAGAGCTGATCTCGAATATACCACAAAATTTGAACACGTTTTATAAAATTCCCTGATTTAATTATTCAAGCATTGAATTAATATTCAGCATGTTAAAAAACGAAAGACCTATTTTTTCAAATTTACAATTACCTATCGCAAGGAGCTGTAAAAAGTCACAGGCTCCAAGGTAAATTTTCAAAAGCGTTTGTAGTTGTTTTTCTCTGTGTTTGAATTTATGAAGGTGACCGGCGTGGCTCCTGAGCAAATTAAGCTAACAGAATGAAATAATTTCAGTATACAATTTCACTATTTCAATATATAATTACAGAATTTCGATATTGAAATTTAAATTATTATTTAGTGTTACGCCGTAAATAGTATCAATGGTGCTTATTACGCAGAGTACGAAATACAAGTCAACGTATATTATTAAAACTCTAAAATTAAGCAACTATCGCTGTACCAAGAATACCAATTAAGAGTTAATCGCACGGATCTGCCAGAGTGACTAAGGAATTTTAACAATAGAAGATTTTTAATCGAACTTCTCTTTCAAGCTGAGTTGACCGTGATTCAATTCACGAATATCGGAGGGGAAAAGTCGTAGCAGCCTTCCAGTTTCGATTCACTCTCATCTCTTTTCGAGAGGGTACTCGCGATTCGCGGCTGCTTCGAGAACTTCCTGCTGGTTCATCCATTGAACCTCATTCTTCGACGTTCTTTTAATCCCTCGTCTTCCATAGACAAGTCGTAAATCTTTCGAGAACTATTAGGTTGTCTAAAAAGTCTCTTCCGTTTTATGAGGAAATAGTAGACGTACAACGTTGTTGTTTTATATTATTTTGTCGAATTGCGTACGATCCATTTTGTTCTGTTGAGATAAATACCGCGAAATTTCACAGACTTGGTTTCAAGTTTGTACGAGGATGCATTGTTGTAACAAACACGTTTGCGAAAGAAAGACACTTTCCGGACAACCTAATACTTTCTCTGTTCGTAAAAATTCTGCTCTACGTTTATTTCGTTCTTTCATATTAAAGAAAAGCGATACTGATCGATAAGTTACTTGATACGGTTTACTATGTGTAACTGGTTAAAATATAGTACAACTGGTTGTTACGATTTTCCTAGCCTTCAAATATTTAGCGTGTCTCGTTAATCGTACTATAGTTAGGATAAGGTAAAATTTTCTATGTGAAGAAATAGATCGAAAATGTATAGTACAATTTTTTCCTATGACGTTCTTCTTTTTGGGGAAGATAGATTTGAAATATTTTACGTCAGAAATTTATAAAGGTTATACGTTTTACAAAAGCTTCGCCAAAAATAATATTTGGTAGGATATTCTCTCCGTCAAATTTTTTCAAGTATTTTTACGATTTTGTTGTCTCACAGTCATAACTTTACAATGCTACATCTATACACAATTGCTTCATTACGATATAAGGGATACTTGTATAATCAATTAAAATCATGAAGATCAAAAATAATAAATAGTATAATTGAAAAACATGATTTTGTTAATGTAATTTTATCGAATAATGTTAAAAAACGACTAGAAGTAATATTAATAACTACCTTTTAAAGATATCTGAAACGAAGATTAACGGAAATGCAGTATATATATATCGAAATAAAAAATATTCGAAAGTCCTCTGAGCTGTCTTGTTATTTTATAAATTTTTATTATAGATACTATATGAATTCCCAACTATGCGAATAATGTTCCCATTTAATTTAGGAAAAGTTTCATAAACTAAATATATTTCATTACGGTATATTTAACTCTATTTAATTGCATTTATCTATATTTAACTATGTTTAATATAGAACACCTGCACCCCATATATAATATAGTTTATATGTAAATATAATACAGCTTCATTGACAGTTTCCAAAAAATTTTTTTTTTAGGCACGGATTGGCTGGGTCTTTGATGAGAACGTCGGCTATTATAGCCGATAAATTTTCATTATCCCTCGTGTCATCAATTTCGCGGCACGGAAATTCATCGTTGCTCGAGCCACGCGAAAAATATCCAGGCCAAAGGAAAGGAACGAACGAGAGAGAGAGAAAGAGTGTGAGAGAGGGAGAGGGGGAAATGGAGGAAGAAAAATGCGAGAGAAATAAAAGGGAGGAGACCGAAAAGAGAGCTGTTCGTATTAGGTCGGTGAGGTACGTATAGACGACTTTGAAGTGGGTACATGAATAAAAAATATGCCGCTAACACGCGTCGACCTATTTCGGCTTCTTTCTTCTTACTTTCTTGTAACCATGAATATTAAAACGCGTATAGTTCGTGAAATGTTAAGGCCCAGTTATCGAGTAGAAATTTTTAAGGAATTAATCGATACACTGATTCTGTTTTATCTTTTACTTTTCTTATGAATTTCAATAAGTTTGAAGGAAAACAGTCTTTTGTTTATATTTAGATTTAATTAGAAGCATCGTAGTTTAGACAAAAATTATGTTCCATTATGTAATATGGAAATTTAAATTATATCTATAAACATATTAATTTGCATATTCAACTTACAGTATAATCGATATACAAAAGTATTAAGATATAAAAACATTAAGGGATTAATAAACATAAAAGTTTATATTATAAAATAATTCATCTCTTCCAAGTGATGTTTTTAATATGTTATTATTCATGGCAAGTACTGTTTTATTATTATGTTATGAGATGTTTATATTATAAAATAATTCATCTCTTCCAAGTGATGTTTTTAATATGTTATTATTCATGGCAAGTACTGTTTTATTATTATGTTATGAGATGCAAATAGTGGGTGGAAATGACAGGGGATGAATGGGATTATATCATTGAGCAGAACATTTTGATAAGTTACGACAAGAAGTATTTATAACTTCCAACACTAAATGATAATACAGTAATACATGGGAAAGATAAAATGATGAACATTGTATTTTTCTGATTGTACCTTAGAAGTTTGAACAGTGTTTGAGATTTTTTAAGATGACCAATATCCATCCCATTCAGAATACATAATCGACATATAGAATCCAAAATTCTATCTAAAAACTAAATGCAAGCATAAACACTTACGTCCATTTCACTATCAAAAATGTCAAACTTCGGATGAAAATTCTTTCCACAAATGAAACACAAGCGAGGGATTGAAACTTTCATTTCACTTTCCAATCCTAAACTTCACTCTTCATTCACTGCCAGAGCAACAAGTTCGGAGGATCCATTCGTACCACGAAACAGTAGAAAGCAGGCAAAAAAGACCGGACACAAAGTGGAACAAAGGACACGTATAAATTAGAATATATTCATTTTGCTACGATTACTGTCACGATTACTGCACGGAAAATAATCGATTCAAACTGACCAGCAGTCTCCTCGTATAAAAACTGCTGCATCTAATCAGATCAAATAAAAAAGAATCGAACAAAGCAAAGGAAAGAACCGAAGGCGCGCAAAAATCAGAATAAATTCTATAATTATTCGATAGAGGCAATGATCGAGCGAAACTCGACGTCGATGGTTTTGCGTATAAATCCAATAAAAGATGGACGATGCAAATTTATCAGCAGTATCCTCGCATAAAAATTCCTCAACCCTTCGACCAAGTAAGAAACCACACGAAATGAAGAAAAGAAATTACACACAGAAATAAATTCTTGTAGCTACATCTAGCGTCACGATGATTCCATGGAAGATGTGGTCGATTTAAACTCACCGCCAGTGTCCTCGCGCGGATATTCCACCACCCTTTCGAGCAGGTTGGACGAACACTCGTACGGAGCGCGGCTCGCACTGAGCTTGCACGCGAAACGAATCCGGGGTCCTCGTGTTCCTTCGCCACCACTTGCTCGCCTCCCTCGGCTTTCCAGCTACGTCGAGCACGATGCGCAACCTCGGAATATTTATGCCACCATTCCGCTTCCGTTCCAACCCTCCCCGCCGGCCGAACGAGCTGTTCGAAACGAAAATTGTTTCACGACTCGGAAGGTTTCCCTCCTTCCCTTCCGACCTACACGTATCCGCGCCTCGGCTCGTTTCCTCCCCGGCCACCGACAAATCTTCTTTTCTTATGCAAATAAACGAACGATCGGTATTTTGAACGCGGAACTCTCGTGGCTGGATTAGTAGCGTTAAATATGCGAGGGACTTCAGGTTCGTTGACGTCAGGTACGTTCCTTGAAGCGTGATGGTAATTTTAGACTGACGCGAATTGTTCTTCTTAGGCTTGTTTATTCGCAAATAGGCTTTTACGATGGCTGTTGATTTGATTAGCGAGAACGTAAAGTGAGATTTCGGGGAGTGAGGTCTGTTATATTTGAACATAATTACGAAGTATAGGTATTTTATAATTTTATGGACAGGATGTACATGGAATAGTCAGTTTTCAACGAGACGAGTATTCTCTATTAAGCTTCTAAATTATTTTGTA
Source organism: Bombus difficillimus (assembly GCA_014737525.1). Lineage (NCBI taxonomy): Eukaryota > Metazoa > Arthropoda > Insecta > Hymenoptera > Apidae > Bombus > Bombus difficillimus. The sequence goes on along the minus strand of JACXIT010000193.1, from coordinate 776,034 downwards.
TATTCGTACGTGGAGCTAGTCTGAAGTCTATCATTATAAATACTAAATGTGCAGAAAATTGGCTAGGTGTTCGAACTGTATGACATATCCAAGTAAAATCATATATCTAAAAAGACGAGATTCTATGTTTTCTGTTTTGAGAAAATAGGAATAATTTCTGAATTGTTCCACTGGTAATTAGTGATACACAAAGTTGGTAAAAGCTAATCAAACAGATGTTATATTCAAATACGATTGCTCACGTGCAGCGGATGCCTGGTAGCCGCAGTAGAGCGTGCCTGTCTATGGTCAGACGCGTGCAAACAGGTGGAAAACACGAATTAACAGTAACATCTTAATCTTAAATCTTCCTACACCTTAACACATCGTTACAATTCCACGTATTTGCCCTTTCGAGTTCTCATTTATTCCATTAAAAAGTTTCTTTAAAGTTCTGATCATTCAATTAATTGATTATACATAATCTATAAAATTAAATTTTTTTTAACGTTCAAAAAACACGATGTCTTTGTTAAAATACCGTTAGGCAGGAAGCAGTTTCTGCGATCATTATCATCGTCATCATGCGAACACAGCCTCGTGGTAATATACCTCTCGCATTTGCATAAAAAGGCATTTTTAATATTTATTTAATATTATAAATATTTACGATGGATTTTTTTTGCAATAATGTGCTTCAGCAAACCTTAGGTTACTTACTCATCAAAAATTCCTGATTTAAAGACGTAGTACTCCGTTGTGAATATTCTTCGTTCACTCGACGAAATCTTTTCGCTTCCAAAACTATTTATAAATCAAAGATGCGAATTAAATAAAAATCTTTCATCGATATCCAATCTGTCTTGAATAGATCGACAAAATCGCGAAGGTGAATATTTTTTATGGCCCACGAATATAATTCCAATCGAATTGCCATGAATATTTGATCCGTCAATCGCGTGAAGATACTTGTAACTCACGCTGGGATGATCCGCGTGAGCGAATTCATCATCACGCGAGATTCCCTCGCAACGCGTTTTCATGTAACGCTATATCCATCGCGTAAACGTGGCCACGTGAACAGGGGAAGGCGGCGAGTGTACGTTAAATATTATGCCGTAGCTGGGTTGGTTAATTGGTCAGAGCAAGCCAGTTAGTTTCATTACGTTACCTCCATCTTCGTGGGTTTCGCACAATGGAGGCCTCTTGCAGTATCGGGGCCACTAGGCCTGCATGCGTTCTAGAGCCTCTTTATCCGAACGAGACCGGTTCCTCGATCGAATTCTATCGTTCTCCTCTTTATTTTTCGTATTTCTCATATTTCGATGAGACATGTATTTTAGTAAATGATTTTCTTAACGTATTAGTATGACGTATTACGTAAATAAATTGGAATTTCTTATGTAAACTATAACTGGCGCATAAACATGTTGCGTAAACTTGGCTTAATTCCTAGTTTGTGATAATTCATATGTTCTAATTTTACCGATGAAAATTATATCATCCAGAAAATATTATGATATTTAAACGCTGATTTCAGTAACTGTATCTTCCGAGATGACAGACAACCGTCTGTATAACTCATGAACATTTTTATGGATATAGCGCAAGTTTGAGCTAATTCTGACTGCGAACTGAAGCAATTAGTTGCACATATAATAGCAAGTATTTATTGTTTAATATCCACTATTACACTACACATTGTATGATGCGAACAATCGGACGAATTTCCAACTCAATAGCAGTATTGTTTAATCCCAAAGCTGATACAAACGTATTATACATATCGCTGACGTAGTCGACTATACATGTGCATAGATGAAGTATTATGACAGAATTACCGATACGTATTATGCGAAGACAGAGAACACCATTGGAAATGTCATCGCATGTTAAGAATAATATTATATTGCAATAAAGAAAAGACATCTATAAGAAATGAGCTGAATTACAAAAGAAGAAGTTACATAAATCTTAGATGTATCAAATAAATTCCTTGAAACATGTAAGATGAATATATTAGGAACATTCTTAAAAGAAGTTTTTTTCGATAAGCTCGAACGCATAATTTTTCGATTCTATTTCCCAGCCCCTCTCATATAACCTCTTTTCCAATATACAACTAAACTACTCAATCTTCCATTTCCTAGCCCGACTTGACTTGTAAACTGTTTCCCAGCTTCTCTGCAAGCCTCTCTTCCATCGTATAACCCTCTTCAATCCTCTTTTTCGATCAGACTTTACTCGAACACAAAAATTCTTATCGTGACAACACATCGTTATACTATTCGCGTGAGAATCAAATTTGATCGAGGATATTTATGTAAATTTACGCCTTCGTGTATCAAAGACATTATTTAGATAAAAGAAAAAAAGAAAAGAGATGTGAAAAGGCAAGTTTATACTTTAATGAATGATCAACTAAATAGATTGCAAGCAGAAATTTGTTTATTTACCAAACATTCTGGAATATTATAAAAAATACATTTTTGTATATTAGGAGCGTTTTCTCGTTTCTAAATTTCCTATAGATGGATAAAACTCCACACTAATATTTCAATATCTGTGTACATTAATATTTTAATGGAAATTAATATTTTTACATTGGGTAGCTATTAGGAGAGTGTTAATTAAAGAAATCTTGGGATTAGCAAGAATAAATTATGCAAAAGATTGCTATGAAAAATGACATCTTTTTGTGTAGCACCGAATCTATTGAAAAATAAAACATTTTTATGACGCAGTAGTAATTTTTATTCAAAGCTTCTTTAGTTTCTCAAAAATGCATAGAATGTACGTTGCATAACCATCTATCAACCACGCGTAGTAAGTATATGGTAGATGGTAGCAACGATAATATGGAACAAGTTTACTATAGAAAATTAGATCTTCTCGTAGAGGATCAAGCGTTTTAAAAATCAGAATGCTTTCGACATTCGTTGAATATTCTCATTGGAAGTCTTTTCAACCGCCTGCGAACGTTTAAAAATCCACACAGTCTAATGATCGACTCAAACCGGCGAATAACAAAGATCATAACGTTATCTTGCATTTTTCGATCGAAAGAAGAAAAGAAGCAAAAGAAGGTGAACGTAACGAAGGAGAATAAAGAGGATAAGAAGCGCGTGCAGGAGAATTACGCGAGCTTCGAAAGATCGTGGAGGGCATCGTTAATGACCCACTCTAAGTGGCGAAGAATTGCACGCTGGCACGCTCTCCACGTACCCTGATCGAATGCAGGGCCTCTAAAATGCTGAACTACGTCCGCAAGTTTTGTTATCGTTGCCAGAGCGAGGTGACAGAGCTTTAGTGCAAGGTTAGTCGGCGATGAGTGAAGTGGCAATCCTCTGCACGGCCATTGTTCTTCGGTAGCGGCTAGGACCAGAAAGGATTTCGTTCGAATTCCTGCCGTGAGTACATTGCTTCATCGGTACATTGGATGGAATATTTCTAAAAACCGACGTTCCTACGTGTCGATTTTGATTCCTTTCTAGAGACATCACTTACGTACGTAGCGAATCTTCTGGATTTAGAGTTTGTACAGACTATTTCTCATTGAGAATCTCTAAAGGAGTGAAAATGATATGGTGTCTCTCAAGGTTATCGGTTTTCTCTATCCTCGATCGAGTTAAAAGTTTGTCTTAGATATTTTATGTAATGATTCTCGAGGGAAATGTTATCGCTTTTACTTGCAGGCTTTTAGTATTCGTATTATGAAAGTTTAATATATGTAAAAATATATTTATACATTATAAAAAAATGTTAAGCTATAGCTACATCGAATTACTCGTAGTAATTTTTGTTTTGAAACGATAAATTCTCAGTGGTAATTTTCTTCAGTTCGATAGAATTCTGATGTAAAAGTTTTCTAACAGAACACAAAGTGCTGAGCTGACTTTCTCTTAAATTCTTGAATTTTATTACAAATGTTTGATCAATAGTGTAAATAATTATGATTGAAGCGATATAACGAAAACCGTAATAATTTCGCCAATTGTAACGTAGAAACGAAAAATCAATCTGTGTCATTTTAACAGATTTAGTAATCTTAGTGTTGAGAGGGTGGTTTTTTATTTCTTTGTTTTAGCGGGGTAAATATAAGAGAACTGTAAGTCGTTAGCTCAGTGGAAGCACGTTTCGCAGAAATAATTAATGCATCTTTCATTCCATTGTATTAAATTGTGATTAATCGCGACGAACGTGCAATTAAGATGTGTACCGGAGAAAAATCTGCTGCATTTAGCTGCGTGAATTCGAGTTAATCCGAGGCAGCGGAGAAATAATCTTATCGATAAATAATACTTAATTTTGTCATATCTTTCATGTCAGGAAACCTTGTCGATTTAAAAATTGTGATTTTCATAAGTGATAATAAATTTACCAAACGACTTGTTTGTTTCCCATTAGAAAATCGACGAATTTTAAATTCCGAAGGAACGTGTTTCACAAACGATGAAGAATTTTCGAAACAATAGTGACAAAATCTTTAATTTGATCTCTCAATAAAAAAAATTTATACTCTCATTATGTTCTTAACTTCGGTTCACACGAATTTAATGTAACAATTTGTTACTTGGTTCTGAAATAAAGCAAATTTAACATGCAATCTTCTCTATATAATATTACAATTATCAATTTTTCATAGAGAGTATAACGTTTCTTCACTTAAAAACCTAAAGCAACAGTGAAGAGATATCTTCAGTCCTATGTAATTAAAATGAAACACTACAAAATACATTGTTACGGTCGCTTTGAAAATTCAAAACAAAGTCTTCCACGTGAAAAGAGATATAGCACAGATAGGATTAATATTTTAATAATTTTCTAATAATATTTCTAATAAATATAATGTTAGTCTAGTAATATTGTCTACAATTCCAAGAATATATATTTCGGTGAAGATAGTCTCGCGTGAGAGAATTACCTGAATTTAGATACAAAACAGAAACGAAACAAAAATCCACGACGAATCACGTCTATTGTTCCAGCGAATGGATCTCGAAATCGAATTTGGATTGTCCGCCACGGCCACGATTTCCAGGTAAATCGATACATTCTGAAAAGCAAGGAAGCCCGTGGGACGGGGCAACAAAAATAAATTGAGAAGATTAATTGCAATCACCACATAGGTCGGGTTACACCATTGTTTGACCGACGTCCCTCCTGAACTTCGAAACTGGGTTGCATAACGCGGTCGAGGCACGAGCTTAGCCCTGCATCGGGCTAAAATTTCATACATGCTCGCCAAAGAAAGCCCAGACGATGTTAATTGCCATTTTCAACTATGAAAATTAACACGGCAACTTAGAATTGCACAGGATCGTCTCTGTCCATCTATTAACGCGACGTAACATTTCTTCTTCTAGGAAGAAATTCAGAAGAAAAGATGATTGTGTCTAAAAAAAAAAAAAAAAAAAAAAAAAAAAAAAAAAAAAAAAAGAAAGAAATAACGTTGCGTTTATACAACTTTTATGTATTATTTTGCTACGTGGTTCTTAATAAGTTAATTGGCGTCGTGATCAAGGGCACTCGAGAAGCAGAGTCGCGAGAATTCGAGACGTAGAGATCGTGGGAGTCAACGAATTTCTCGAGAGAAAAGTTTATTTGCTCGAGAGGAGATAAACTCTTAAACGACATGTAATTTCTTTTCTCTTGTATTTTCCTAGCGTTTCGTTTATTTTCTCTCCCCTTTGATAAAAAGTTACGATAGCTGACATGGTTCGTTTTAATTTGAATTTCGTACCGATGAAAAGCATTTTGAAAAATCTAATTTTTAATTGACGCTTCTTGATCGAAGAATATTAAATGGAGAACCTTTTAATTGAAAAGACGTTGGGTTTTTAAAATCACTGAAGAGGTTGTTTTAACTTCTGAAACTTTTCGGTCGGGATAAATCTTTGGAAAGTAGTTTTAATTGATACGCTTGTATTTTGCTTAGTACACTACACCTCCTAGAACATCTTCAATTGAATTTCTTATTGCAAAAATTTATTAATATTGAGAAAACTTTATTCTTCTTCATTTGCTTGCCCACCTCATTCTACAAATATTTTATCCACGATAATTTTGTAGCTCACTCCCTTTTACAAATTTGCTCGAATAATTAATGTACGCAGACAGTAGTCAAATGAAATCCATTTGTCACTCTATTCAATTATTTTACAAATTTCCATTTAATATTAAAAGGAAAAATATTTGATTCGTTATTTTCACGATTTATGCTAAGGATCGCGCTACATCAAAACTTTCAGTTCGTAATGTACGTCAATTTTAATGTCATCTGAAGGTTGGAATTATTCTGTATTCCCATCTCATTTAAAATTTAAACTCCACTCTGTAGCATTAATTTGCAGCAGAGACAGCGAATGTATGTAGTAGTCATCTTATCCGTATGCTACAGCGTTCAACGAATTTGCAACTCGTTAATCTAAGCGACGCGCAACAAGTATTTTGTTTTAGCAGCATTGCCATTCATTTCAACTTCATCTGAGCGAATGGAAAATCCACGTTCGATCAAAGGAAATATGGTACGCGAGTCGTTCAATTAATTGTCCTATTTATTGACAGTTTAATTAGTTTTTACTTTTTTTTTATTTTCACCAAGAATTATGATCAATTATAGCCTCCTGATCTAATGGATTTAAAAAAATTAGTAGTTTTATATACAATTTATATAGAATGATAAAATGAGAATATTTTAACGTTAATCGAATAAGCTTTCCTTTTAATCAGTAAAAATTATATTCTTGTGAAAAGTTATGACCATCGATATATTCTACCAATTCACGATATATTACGCGCCGTTAATAACGAATTAAAGAGCTCGTTTTCAAGCATAGATCGTACAAAAATTATTAATCAACCGAATTTGACGAATCTCGAGGCAATTTCTTTTAATTGAAAAAAAGAAACGCGAGGTCTTCTAATCCACCGAGGAGATTATTCGTACAGTTGTTGTAAAATGTCGAATAGATAAAAATTGTACGCGTCTTGTCTTAAGCTCTCATTAGCGTAGGTTGATTCGTGCAGTAAAAAAAAAAAAAAAGGGAAAAATAACTGCTAAATTCAACGAGGCAGCTTTCGTCGTATTAAAAGTTTTAGGGTTGTTTTATAATTATGAGCCAGGGTTTGCGACAACACGACGCAGTTTACGATAGTTCGTCGCAGTTGGCAATACTTAAGCAACGCGCGGAATAACAGACGATGAAGTATAGTCGTGCAAAAAAAACGAATGATTTATTATAACGCGTGTCGTCATTGATCTGAAAACTCATTAAACGAGAGGATTACGGCCATATTCGCGGGTTGTACCCGCGACGAATATAAAGCGACAAATTCCGTGGATAGGTTCGACAACGTCGACCACTTGGACACAATACTCCTTGATTATCCGTGTGATTTTATTCGTGGGCGTCGAATTTCCACGAAAATTCGAAACTGTATGCCACGGTTTCGTAAACCGGTGTTCCATCGCGAAAGTGCTGGATGAAACTGAGTATACAACGTTCAATTCGCGCAATTCTCTTCAATTGACATCATTCCACCCTATGTTGCACGACGTTTACGTCACGTTTCGAAGAATTTGACATAGGAAGGCGCGAACACCATAAATCAATTGTTCGACAGGCGATCGATCGATTTTAAAGTAAGCTTAAACGTTGTTAGATGAACGGCGTCAAGTGAGTTGGCCGTCGTGTCGTCTGCCGGAAATCGAGCTGGCGACACCAGTTTCGCGCTTGTCACGCGCAAGTGTTAGATTGTTTTAAATGGCGTGACGCGGATGACACTTCTGTAATTGTTAAAATTGTTGATTCTTGTCTTTGAGATAACTCGCAAAGAATTGTAAAAGATAGCCTATTGTTAAGAGGAATTTCTCAGGAGTTCGATGGTTCGTTAAAAGGTTCAAGTTGTGCGATTTAGTATTGTTAAACACTGTATTGTGCAACTATTTGCACGTTCATATTATGTATTGATAAATCTAAATGGCGTGACGCGAACTATACTAAATGGCGTAATTGCTAAAATTGTTGGTTTTTGCCTTTGCGATAACTTTGAAAGCTTCCGTGAAAGATAGCGTATCGTCGAGGTTCGAAGTTTTTTCAAAAGATCGCCGGTTTTATTTCAAATTCGTGTATTTTACGATTTTTACGTGGCTTTATGCAACTATTTGGACTTTTAACAATTATAATTTTTAATACCATTCGCGTCATAACATTTAAATTTATTAATTATAAATTTTCACATTACAAAATTGTTTCTTTCCTTTGATTCTTTCCTTTAAGGTAGCTTTAAAAAGCTTCTATAAATGCTAACGTATTATCAAGGTTTCTCAAAAAGTCCGAGTTCTGTTGAAGATTCAAACTGTCTGGTTTAGAATTCTAAAACATTGGATATTTCCTATTTTGAAACATTTTATAGCTGCGTTTTACGTTTAAGATATCCTGAATCTTCATTTATATTACAGATTGTATCGTTATGTCGTTATATCTTTAAATTAAAAAAAATTTTAAGACCGTATCTTCAAGACTGATTATTAATCATCTTAGAATCCCACGATTCTATCCTTCTACTTTTAAATTACGTTACGGTATCAAATCATATTACACGGTAATAAATTTTACCAACTTGTTGAAATAGCTTGTACTCTGCGCAAATCGAAATCGTATTATCACTAAATTAATATACAGCGAAGTTACTGTACGTCATAGCAACTTTTCAAATCGATCGAAAATCAAAAACGATGCGGTTCGTATCGCGGCTATAGTATACCGTGTGTCACAAATATGAAGGTCTTGTAGTAATTATTGAAAGCTATGGAAAAATATATATTACGATATTTATATATTATTAATATTATAACATTGCGAAGATATTCGTTGTTGCAATTTAATTACATTAGGGTTGATTAAATTATGCTCATTAAATGTCAGTATAAGAAGAGATAAAATTACATTTTAAATTAAGAACGTCGATTTCAAAAATCTCGATATTTTTTATTTCTTTTTTTGTTCTCTTAAATATTATAGATCTTTAACTACAGCGCTTTGCAATTTAATATAGTCACGTTTAATAATTTTGCAGAAATCCTAAAATAGAAAACCGTGAATTACAAATATTTAATCTTAATCGTTTCCTAGGATTAATTCAAATAAATCCAGGAAATTCCTCAGAGTCATTGATAATTGTCTTACCTGGTAGTAAGTACTTTAATGATGAAAAAACGTTACATTACATCGACGACTGTTAATGCGTTAACTGAATTATCGTTTATAGACTAGTAAATTAAGTCTTCCTACATAGAAATACAAAATTAGATTTTACGTTGAAAGCATTGATTTTAGAATCTGTATTGGTCGATTTTATAATTCTACGCCTGTACGAAATTCTGGCAACACTATATCGGAGAACGGAACGCTATAGCCATCGGAATAAGGAAAAATACAGTTTAAATTATTAATATCAGAACTACTTCAAGTAAGTTCAGATTTGCTTCTCAATAACATGGTTTTTCCATGCTGAAAAATGATCAAGGAATATGAATAGTAAAGAACCATTTCTTAGAATTAAACGAGTTTCTATATTTCATTTTCCTAATATGAAACTTTACCAAATACCAAAATTAATACACTTGGACTTAATTAACTAGTATGATATAATAAATACAATGTTATATTAAATTAGTATATTAATCATTACAATGCTAAATGTATTTCGAAATTATTTCTTATTCCCTTTAACAAAATCCTTGCATCTACCATGTTTTTGCAACAGCCTGTATATACAAGGTGTCTCGTCTTGATCGAGCCAGGCAATTTAAACTGCAAATTATTCGAAAAAAGTGTTTCTTCGAAAAATACGTAGCTTCGAGATCTCAAGGTGACCTTCGTTTATTCAAATGGATTTCTACATATATTTTTTTATACGCTATTCGATGGATTTTTTAATTCCCTACGAACCAGTATTAGAGTACTTCAATGGAAAAATGATTAGTTCAAAAGGTATTCCAGCTTCAACCTTGTAAAACTTATCGCATGAAAGACAAGGAAAGATAACACAGCGCACTTACGTTTATATGTTTCTTGTCCTCCACACGCTCAATTTTAGTGGAATTAACAATGAGATATCTTTTAAGCTAAGAATTTTCCGATGCAACTACCTTAATATTTTTTCGTAGAGAATTAAAAAGTACATCGTACGGTGTATAAAAGATAAAACGTATAATTCAATTGGAAGAAACAAGTCATCTTAAGATCTCGTAAACGCTTCCACTTAGACAAATCTAGTTGGACGTCGTAAGATGGGCCAATTGAAACCGTACAATTTTATTGTACGCTCTTTCTCGAATTACGTATAGTTTAGGATATATGTTTGCGTGGAACGTTCAAAATGAGACACCATGTATATTAATACATTCCAGACTCATTATCGCGAAATTGCGTTTCCCTTTGACTTTTTCGAGTTTCCGGGACGCGACAGCACGTTCCATTCAACCGCAATTCGCGTACTCGCTTACAATTAGTCAGGGTCGCGATACTCGCGAGTTCCACTCGCGCGATTAGTCATAATGGTTATTATTTTATTGTGTAACAGCTTTTTCCCTCGTTGCTTGCCAATCGAATTGCCTGTTACCGAGAGGCACTACTCGACACGCCCGCGTCTTTACACGTTAAATACCTTGAATATTAATGCCAGCGACGTCTGATATAGTCCATTTTACCGATGATGAAATCCACTCGATCACTAGGGAAAAACACGGCGTAACGAGGGCGTATGCACACGAAACGTGGATCATTTGCTCCGCACGATCGATCATGCTAATGTAACGAATATAACAAATCGTTACGATAGCTTCTACTCTTGGAAGAAAGAATAGAAATACCAGCGGACACTGGGAAAAATGACAAATGTACAGTCATTTCCAAGTAATCCGTATGTCTTGAAAACATTGACATTCTTTGTTTAAATAAAGCATGTAGGAGTCATTCTGAGAAGCTGAACCGATCAATTTCGATGTTTGAAAAGTTTTTTATTTTATGTATCAAAATACATAGACTGCGTTCATTTCGCAGAAATGGAACGATTAATTAACCTCGATAGAATTGACCAGTTTTATTTCTATATCGTAGTTACTTTTTGTTTTATTAAGCAAGAATAAAACAGTTATGTTAATCGTTTTGTTACGAAATACGCTGAAATTTGATAACATTTTATCTGAGTAAAAATGGCCTTTCTATTACGAAGACTTTTGTATGGGAATGTAGATGCTGAAAAATGTCAGCTCTAAAGTACAGAGAAAAGATTTATATATAAAATTCAGCATAAACCGGAAACGTCACTTCAAGACGCGTAAATGTGCCAATGTATCATTCATCAAGATAGAAAAAGAGGCGTCGAAATTATTAATAGACTACATGAAGATAAATCTGTTGAATGGTTTAATCGAGAAACAATGGAATACACAATAGAATTCCTACAGAAATACATAATAACAGAGTAGCGATACATCAACGGCTGTCAACCAATCTCAGGTGCGCCTTATTACGTTGACCCTGGCCACGGATTAGTTAACACCTTGATGGTGACGTTATTAATCGACGTGGCTTTTACTTTCTGAATGATATACAGTTTTATGCGACGCTTCCTATTTCAACAGATTGAATTTCAACTGTAGAAAGAGAAGGAGAGAAACTGGGGAATCATAAATTCTCGTTTCACTATTAGAAATCTAAATATCACGTGATAAGTTTTATATTAATTTCACATTTTATATCTCCGAAATATAAATGTCATAAAATCACACAAAATAAAAATGTTGTCAATGCAGACCTAAAACGTAGAATATTCGGCTTACCTTTTCAATTTAATTTTCATCAAAAATAGATTACGGATTTTTATGCAGATTCATATTTTTACGAATATAGTTGAAAAAAATGGAACCTCGATGGACAATTATTTTTCCGATAAATATCATAACGAGTACTATAGTTTGAGTTTATTCATATATTTTTGCTTATGTTTCGCATTTAAATCTCCCATAAGTGCATACAAAGTTGCATAATAGTCAAAAATTAAATGGTCATACATTTTGGTCAAATTTGAGTTAAAAGTAAAATATGGTTCTACAGTGTTTTGTAAATTATTTCAGTACGCACGGGTTGCAGATATTGCGATCAAAAGGCGATTTAATGTTAAACACAAGAAGCACATTAGGTGCTCGAAACTTGTGGAACAGCGTAGCTTAAAAACCTCTTTATCTCGACATGCGCTAAATGTGTTTTAGATCTTTACTCCCGGTTTCCATTCGATTAGAAACGTAGAACGAGAAACAAAACTCCAGAGAGTACAAACGTCCCTTCCATAGATAGAAAAAATAAAGAATCACCTCCATCCAACATACATAACATCCGTACACGTACCGCGATAAAAGTCCAGCATTTCTTTCCGATAAGAGAAAGCAAGCTATTCTCACGAGACTTAAAATTCGACATACTAAACTGACACACTCTCATAACTTTATCCTATTTGTAGATGATAATCTTCTTAATCGTAGCAACGTCAATGTATGAAAACTAAATTAAATTAAGAACTAAATTCGGTCTGCCAAATGAGATGCAGACGTGTCTAAATCAGAAGCATTGAAGATCATTGCGAAAATCTTCTTTATCTTCTCAAAGATATTAATCTGTATCACCAATGATGATATCGTAAGCTACCTACTTAATTCTAACGTACGCTGTATCGTATTAAAATGTATAGATACCGTTGTTTAAGTTTCTAACTTGCTTTATTGCATTCTACGCTTCGCTCTTTGTTACGTATTTTATTAATCGCGGTAGCTACCTAATGGCGGACCATAAAAATCATGAAGAAGATAAAGAAATAAATAAATAAGGAAGAATAGATCATCGGCTATTGGTAAAACCTACTCGACGACAGAAGCACGTTTTCTTCGTTTCACGGTGCCGCGAAAACGAAAGAAAAAACGCGGCCAACAGAGCGAAGGCAGAGAATCGGAAGCTAGGGGCAGAATTAAGAGGAACGCCGTTGGCTGTTTACAGTGAATACCGGTCGCGATAAATCCAGCCTCCGGTACACTCGAAATTGCTTTTCGAGGGTCGCCTCGCAGCGGATGCAATTAAAGAGGATCACTGTACGCTCGTAATAAAATCTCCAAGTTTCAGCGCGCTTCCGGGATGAAAGAATCGGCTGCCTCCGCGGTGCGACGCTATTCCTGGCCGTGCAAAAAGTTCCCTTGAAAGCGCGCACTCCTCGTAACGAGCTTCTGCTAATTTTTTTTAATTAATTCAGGATCGAATAGGTATCGATTAGAATCACGATCTACATTTACGCGTTTCGATGAAATACGAATTATTAACACGAAAACTCTTTCGTATTGGGTTTGAATAACATATAACCAGGATTGAAACGAGCAGAATGTTTAATTAGGGTTGATTGAAAAATTGGAGTTAATTGAAAAATTCAACTTACACTTTTACGAAGCTTCAAGGCTGCCGTATATTCTTTAGGTTGTAAAATTCGTAGTTTGATGATTATAATCCATGTATCGGATATTGTGAGATATATTTTGAAGGATTGTATTTTGTTCAAATGTTTGCATTAATTTGTACAAATTATGCAGTTATACTGTTACAATATGGAACACCAATAATGTAATGTAAAACCTATCTATAAATTACATATTGTATTGATATTGTAGTTATACTAAACTTAAAGTAAATGATAAACAAATTAATAAATCACAACTGAAGATCTTAATAAAAGAGGCGTGTAGGTGCAGTTATTCAAGAAGATGGTAAAAACGCTCATACAATTCCAACGCTAAATAAAAATGACAGTTTTAATAGCGTGAAAGTATAACTGCACTTACACATTCCAAAAATATTAATTATCCTAGTACTATTGTTTTTTTAATATAACGTTTTTGAACGCGTAACATCAAAATCACGAAATCTATCATGATGGATCTGCCACATTATGTTCAGTTATGTTTCCTGTACTTCTCACAGAAATTACATAACGAAATAAGATTCGACTACGTCTCAATTTAAAAATCTCGTGTTATTTTTAGTTCATTAAAAAGGTTTCGTATTATATTCATATATTCGTACAAATTGGTGAGAGGATTTTAATTAACGATGGCCTGCGTCCATCAAGGCAAGCGGAATTAAACTTGATCTTGTAATGAAAGTTTGCCAGTTGCATTCTGTGTTTAAACGGTTCGAAGGTATTTCGTGTTTCTTCTAGAAAATCAAGAGCCGCAATGTTATACAGATTGTGAAGCTGTTCGCAAGAGATACGAAAAGTTATGAAGATGGCTACTCGAAAGTTCCCATTAGCCTACTTCAACCGAGTGCATCGCCCTCAACGACAACGACACTTATACTCACGAGTCTCCACCAAAATATGCAAACTACCCCTGCGAGAGGTATTTTTCTTTTCTTTTGATAAAAACAAAACTGTATAATAAGCGATACAGAACTTTGCAAGTATAATCACATAAAATCAAGCGGCGTTAGGTAAAAGTACTTTGGTAAACTTGTTATGAATATCGTAACTTTGATCTTCAAAATATCGTAAATTATACCATCAACCCTTAACGCATACCAAGATAGGACAAGCGGTGTCTTCTTATCAAGAAGGCTATTAACGTTCTCGGAAAACTGTACGATCTTTTTAATAGTTCTATCGATTAGCATTAATATATTCTTTTTTTAGAAGAATATTATACAATATCGCGGAACATTTTACACGAAGGATTTTATTAAAGTAAAAGGTACGTTAAAATAGAATTAAACTCTGACCAGAAACTATTAACAGTCACTGTGTACGCTATCATTTCGTAAAAGCACGTTATAATTAAATTTTATTAAAAGGATAATACCATTAAACAGCTTCGAGGCAAATACTAAAAGTATCGGATAAACGTTTTTTTATCCAGCAAAAAGTTTAACAAGAACGTACTACAAAATGGTAAAAAAACCTCTAAAATCCTTTAATACGTCAAGAAGTTGGCGTTTGAGTCTAAAGTGGAGATAAAAAAATGCATATTTTCACTGAAGAGGCGAAAGTTCAAGAGATCGTTTTAGAAAGCGTCTTAAGAAAATTATAGCCCGGAAGGGTGGAACGTTGAAAAAGTAAATTCGAGAAACAGAATATTATGTGGAGGTTGTTTTATTGGGCATACGCATAAAGGAGCGCAATCATCGCTGAATGAACGCTTTCTACATACGAAACGGTTGTGTGCTGAACAAACATCGGACCAATCTCGGTTCACTTCTTCCCTCGCGGCCTGCTTTCACGAATCTCCATCCCTGAAACCATCCTTTCATCCCTCGTGGTCGTCGTTTTTTCGATGCTTCTCTCGTGTGATCGAAAGTAAAGGAAAAGAAAAGAATTAGAGCGATGTTCATCGATTAGGGACGAAGGGAGAGAAAGCACACAACAGTGAAATAGCAAACAGAGAATTTTTTAGGTCTTTTTGGCGGTCTTTGATCGTTTTTTATAACGTTAGAATCCCAAGCAGAAGTGTAACTGGAAGTCCGTTTTACTGCGGAGAACAGGACCATGAAATGTAAATAAATAAATAAAATAACTTTAGAATCTTCGATTTTTAATGATTTTAATAATTTTAGGATCTTTAAGAGAAGATTAATCTTAATAATTTTGCAATCTCTGGTCAATTTTCATAATTTCATTGATCGATAAAAATGATTTTTGATTCCAAAAATTAAAGTTTCGCGTGAAATCTATTTTTATAAATATCCATAGTTTTTAACAACAAAAGACGAGACATAGTATAAAATAATTTTTGTACCATCGCACTAGTGTGAAGTTTTAAGCTTGGACACTGTGTACCCGGAAAAATAAGTCGAATACAGAACGTAAAAACGCGTAAAATAGGTTTGAAGTAGAGAAAATGAAGTTTGTAGAATTGTAAAGTGCTGTACCGAGCGAGATTTTTTATTCAAACGAAGCACTTTGTGGTCGAAAGTTTTATAAATTCTACAGCGATGAAAGCAACAGGTCCCCTACTAAATGTTTCATATTTTTAACTAATTGTTAAGAACTTTAAACGGATGAGATAACCTTGTTAAAGACTGTAGAGAGTTTTAAAGTTTGTCCTCTTGCATATAAAACGAATCTGATCATAGACGGTCTCTACTGATACTACCTTTCGGTTTAAATCTTCTTCTTCGCAAATCAATTAAAAATTCTTTCAAATAAAAGCTACTTATACTTATGTAAATTATTATGAATTTATAAATATATTTAAATTTATTGTGGACAGACACGAAGGCCCAAAGTAAAATAAACTGCTTTGCATAACTTACGTGTAATAATAGCTGGACAAATATTTAATTCTGTGGTTGACGAGGGAAAAAATGAAAAACTATTATCGCGGGAATCATACGAATATAAACTTGTTGATTCGACAAACGCAACAACGATGAACCTTTGCGTCATCCTTACGCGAATACAATTGATCGAACTGAAAGAAGCTTTCAACACGTTGAATGCTAGTTTTATAGGGATTACCCGTGGCACCATAATACATTTTTTATTATGCGATACACGTAATGGTGATATATTGTAGGTCTATATTTCATGTATAAATAAAACTATTTTTATATGTTTTATACTGCATTAATTTCGTCACATCATTGTAGTAACGAGGGTAATAATAAACAATTGACATTTGTTCAAATTATGTAATTGGCGCTACCGACAATTTGATTGTCGATGACCGATGACCCCCGCGGCATTCAACGTGCTAAAATGAACGCGGTTCCGATCAGTCCTTGAGAATCTAGGTGATTCTCGTTAACAATAGCATCATGACAGAAAAGTAATTTCTGATATAAAATATCTGAATAATTTTGAGACGGAATACTCTAAACTTTTTGGGTAGAATGCTCTAAAATTATAGATAGATGAAGTTTTACAGCTTAGGTGTTAGATGCTGTGAAAAATTTAAATAGAATAAAATTCTCTAAAATATAATAACTTAATTCCAAACGAAACATTTATGAGTCATTCGCGATTCGATGACGTTAATTAAACGTTACATGCTATTTCCAATGAAATTAAAACGAAGTACTGTTTAATTAATTTTATCGTAAGCTATGTATTCCATGAAACAATGGAACGAACTGTGAAACACGAAAACTGAAAAATTTCGATCTTCTTCCATCGTATTTGAAAGCAGGAAAGAAACAAATTATTAAAAATTCCTAGTGCTTTAATCGAATTAGGTTTACATCTGAATATTTTTCCCCCGACGAAAATCATAATTCACAATGGAAACATTGTAAACGCGATATTATGTTCATATAATTATCAACTCGAGTAGGGATATGATTTATTGTAACGTAAAACTGGACACTAACGATGATCGAGCACAATTCCCTTTCGCATAATTACTCGAGTTCTCTAATAAACGTTCACTAAATCAACCAAGGTCGCTCGTTCGATTAAAACGAAAAACCATTTGAATAAATAGTCTGAACGTTTAAAAAGCGGATCGAGAGGCAAGTTATATCAAGGTTTCCACGAAAAGACCTACAAACGCCGCTAATAATCGTTGAGAACGAATCACCAACTAAACCTATCGCGTTTGCTGATCGTGTTACGATAATGACGCGCTACGTCAAACCATTTCGATCTTAGATTTAAGCGAAGTTTTTTCTTCCTGATCTTGTATTCGTCTATCGTTATATTGATTCTGGATAATGGAAAAAGTCACGGAGCTGTGACCAATGGAAACTTGTTAACACGTTGCGAGAATTCTTCTTGTTCTTTCGTCTTATTAAAGGTGGATCAGCGAGTATTGATCGATGAAATAACGTAATAGATGCAGATGGAGTTTCACTGAAGGATCGTATAACACTGCCGTCTAGTTGATACTTTCATGGACCAGGCGTTATAGTTTGACGTAAAACGCGACTCATTACTTCCATCGAACCGCGTTTACTGCATCGTGCAACTATTTCCCTGGAACTGGGCCATTTATCGTCGGTACTCGTTAAGGAAACACTTCCTGTCCTTGGCTAAGCCGATCGTAGAACGCCTCGTGAATGCTTCGTGATATTTTCGGAAATTCTAGGCAATTTGAGGTCACTTGTAATCGTCGTTCGTGACGTTACACGTCTAATACGTGGTTCTTGTTTAGGCACGGATTGATATAATACAGCGATTTTCAATTTTTGTTCAACCTACCGCGTTCCTAAACTAATTATCCAGCAAAATTCTGCTAAAATTCTACTGAAATTCTGATACGTTAAAAAATATATTACATTTGATTTAACATACGTCATATGCCGCACAGCTATCGTTATGTTTATTTTCTTTAACGAGTTCAATTTTTATATATTTTGCTTTGAAAGATAGATTCAGATATACGAGGTAATGTTTATTCTTTGCAAGGTGTTATTTTGTATTGGCACTGTTGAAGGAACTCCCACTTCCAGGAAAATTCTACATCTGCTCTACTGTTTAGCTTTCCTGATCTTCGAAGCTATTAAGCATTATCTAGTATTAAATCAATTTGAAGGGTCTTTCAGACCCAGAGCCTTTTCTGGAATATGCCTTGTAGAGATGGTGCAGCGAGATGTAGACAGACCGGTTTTTCGGAATTATAAATACCATAGGCCCATGGCTTCGGGACTCTATTGTAATGTCACGCTGCTAGCGTGTAGATCTGGTTTAGGATACACTGAATTTATACGTATATCTACACTTATACTCAAATATATTTCTGTTACATATTAACAGAATACAAATAACCTCAACAGGCACAATTTTTCTCTAACGATGTTAATTAAATTGCTCACGTTGTTGACAATTTTTTAATCTGTGAAATTTCTATTTTAACCATTTTAAAAGATTCAATTTGTTTCACCTTGTTGGTCACCGATGACGACCGTGGCAGGTAACGTGTTAACGTCGTGAAAAATTAAATTAAAACAGAATCGTGAAAACACTGTAAATTCCCACCGATAAAAATTCAAAAATAAATGTAGGAAAAACATATCGGTTTTTTTAAAGTCAGCGCTTAAAATACATATACAAATCTCAAAAAGTAATTTCCACGATTTTCTCCAAGAACTAATAGAGGCAGCAACACTACTTTCCAAAATCCAATCGATTCGGAACTCGTCAACTTTCAAAATCCATCTTAGATTCCCCTGGAAAAAAAACAAAAAAAAAAAAATCATTTTCTCGAAGCAATTCAACAAGGTTAGCTCGCGAAGGGAAGCTCAAGATAAAGTGTATCTCCCTGGAGGGAAGGTAAATCGTGACGACGGACCTCCGGCGGCGTCAACGATGACACGTTCACATTTCCGGCACGCAACGTTTACCTCTTACCTGATTACAACACTTCATCGTCCATCTTTGTTGATGTCTCGAGAAAAAGTTTAGATCGATTAATATTATTATTATTATTGTTATTGTTGTCGCCGTTGTCGTCGGTGTTGTTGTTTATATTGTCGTTGGTGTTGTTGTTGTTTATGTTGTCGTTGGTGTTGTTGTTTATGTTGTCGTTGGTGTTGTTGTTGTTTATGTTGTTATTGTTGACGTCGATATTGTTATTGCTGTCGTCGATATTGTTATTGTTGTCGTCGATGTTGTTATTGTTGTCGTCGTTGTTGTTGTTTCTGTTGTCGTTGTTGTTGGTGTTTATGTTTATGTTGTCGTTGTTGTTGTTTATGTTGTCGTCGATGTTGTTATTGTTGTCGCCGTTGTCGTCGGTGTTGTTGTTTATGTTGCCGTTGTTGTTGTTGTTGTTGTTTATGTTGTCGTTGTTGTTGTTGTTTATGTTGCCGTTGTTGTTGTTATTGTTGTCGTCGATGTTGTTATTGTTGTCGTCGATGTTGTTATTGTTGTTTTTGTTGTCGTTGTTGTTGTTGTTTATGTTTATGTTGTCGTCGATGTTGTTATTGTTGTCGCCGTTGTCGTCGGTGTTGTTGTTTATGTTGTCGTTGGTGTTGTTGTTGTTTATGTTGCCGTTGTTGTTGTTATTGTTGTCGTCGATGTTGTTATTGTTGTTTTTGTTGTTCTTGTTGTTGTTACTAGTATTTATATAATTTTGTAACGTCTCATGGAGAATCTTTCGAGTGCCATGAAACATTACAGACGATGCACAGGACCCGAGTCTAAGATTTGTAGCCTTGATAACTGGCCTCATGAATTATTGATGAGACATTTGAATTCATTTGAATGGCACGGCACGAAATCGCGAAGAAATCTCCGAGTATCGACGAGAAGATATCATCGCCTGACCTATCGTCATCCTCGTGCGATTCGTGAACTTGCATCTCATTTTTCTCTGCTTCTTTTTGCCAGTTAATGCCATTGAAACTGTCGCGCGATCGATTCTCTGTTACTTTTGGAAAAGGGTTTACTTTTCCTTTGACTTTGGTCTTCGCTGGACTTCATTAGCGAATCTGTTTCGCTTTTAGTGGGCGTAAGGAATAATTTTTAATGTTTTAAGTATGGAATTATTTGAATAATCCTTCAGTTGGGAATTATTTTAATAATTCTTCAGGCAAGATTATTTTAATGATTTTTTCAAGGGTTGGAATAATTTCAATAGTTTCCCAAAAGACATTTTTCCATTTGAAGATCGTTGAACGTTATATAGAATATTTTATACGATCGTTGGCGATTCCTGAACTTGCACGCTATTTCGTTCTTCTTCTTCTTTCTCTCGCGGATTACATCATTGGAACTTTCGTCGGATCGATTCTTCGCTATATATTGACTCGTGTGTAACTTTTTCTTTATTCTTTCTAAACTTGGTTATTGAATCTTTTCCTGTCTTAATGGATATAAGAAAGAAGTTAAGTAATGTCAGTAATTTCTTGTATGAGGGATAGCAATACATCCTGTTATTAGACTTTCATTCTTTAGAAGAATGAAAAAAAAAAAAAAAGAAAAAAGCAATATTAGCTCAGAAAGAAGATGTATCGATGCTCAAGTCGTGCATTGTGCGCTGATTCGAGAAATGAACAAATGTCATATAAATCACGCGAGCTAAGGAGAGCTGTATAATTCCAAAGATATTAAAAATTTTCCTCAAACCGCCCTGCAATTATTAGCTTAAAAGCTAATTAAATTATGCACGCTAGTTATTACTAATACACACGATCGCTCATGGCAATTATATCTTTCAAGTTACGACGAGATGAAAAATTACTTTAACCTGATAGACTCTATTTAATCATTCGCAAGTTAATGAAAATATTTCCGCTGAGACTTGTTTACAATATCGATTTCGATAATTCCCCATGATTATGAAAAGAAAACATCGTTTCTCTGTCTCTCTTCCAGCCTCCTGTTCCATGCTCGCGATCGTTTTTTTCACGTCGTACCTGGAAAAAATCGCCGATACTACAAATAACCGATTTCTTTCCTCTTTCGTGAAGTATCAATTTGCGAGCCAGCTGAGCGTGTCCAGCTCGATATTTCCAAGGATACCTGGCTGAAAACTCGTAGCAGTAGGCGATAAATTGAATTACAGTCACCGAAAATCGTAGAAACCGAGCCCGAAGAGCTATCTGACGTCCACCGGTGGAACCCACCGAGAAACGGTCGACAACCTTTGGAAACGTGGCCAAACGAAGCTTGCTTGATCAACAATAAGGGTCCCAAAAATTGATCATGAACGAAGGGGAAATAATTAATGTACGATATATCCAATTAAAATTACATACGCCATGATTCACGTCTAACTGTTAAAAATGTGATGGCAATATGGGGGAATATTTTTCGTACGAAAAATTGACAGAGGAGCCTTAACGGTATTTGAATTTTTCGTCTCGCTGTTAATCATCGTTTATATAGATTTCATAAAAAATTCAAATGTTCTATAATTAAGTAAATAAAGTGCAATTAATACACGTTTAACGTGATATTAGCGTACATTTCGATCGAATAAAGGCAAACTTAATTTTATTAGCTAAAAATATGCTTAAGCTAAAATTAGTCCTACGAAGAGTTAGTCACAGATTAAAATCATCGAATTTTATTGCATTCTAAATCAACTTATTTTGACGATTCGATATACGTCCGAAGAAATATGAATATAAATTTATGCCCATGCATATATGTACGTATAAGCCATTTTTCCTTCAACGGTACAGTCACCTGTTTTTATGTCGCAGATACAAGTAATTAACACCGTATGAGTCGTTATTCGCCTTCAAGATAGTTTAATTATAATGCAGCTTGTTCAGAACAATTTGAAGCAGTTATAGAATGTTGACATTTCGACCACACGTGCACGCTGCTGTACAAGGAATTGCTTCATACGCAAGGAATTACACTGTCCTCCTCGCACGCACAGCTTCTCCCAATCTCTTCCATCCATAATAAATTATTTCCTTTTACAAACAAACCATCCAATCCACGCATTCTAAAATCGTATTAATCGTCGATGATCTTTTAATTACTCGCCGTAAAAACTTCGCGATTGTTTTCGACACGCGTCTTTGCCGGAACAAGAAACGATTCAATCTTTCCTTCATTCCTTCGTATACGGGCAAAAAGGGCCATACTCGCACGCCATAGATCTACGTCTTCCTTTTTTTACCGACGTATCACGCAATTGTTGCGTTCTAACGTTCTAAAGTTGTGCCAATCAACGATCCTTTAATTACTCGTCGCGGAGACTCGGCAATTGTGTTCGATACGTGCCTTTGTCAGGACAAAAATTATTCCATCAGAAATTCCAGATTCTACGGATAAGAAGGACACGCGTAAGAACGTCGTTTCCCGTCATCCTGGTAACTAATTACTAATTCTACCTTGTTCGTTAATTGCACGATTTCTTGAGATTCACGAGAAAAAAAGGAGAAGAAAAAAAAAGGAACAAGAAGTAAAGGAAAACGATTCATACGCATACTACGTAAGACTGTTCGAATCATTTGAAAAATCCAAGCTGGCTCGAGGGGATTCTATCGAGAACGCCGGTGTAGTATCAACGTGGCGTCGCAGTAATGCAACGTTCAGCCATGCGCCATAAAAAAATATCACCGTGAACACGAGCTTCTTTACGCTTATCTATGAGATTCGTCTGACTGGCATTGAAAATGATCGATGCAACTCGATTACGAATCGATGATACCTTCGCTTATTATTACTACTCTTGCTTATTATTACTTCTTGCTTCGTGGCAAACGTTTCCTGAATTTGTTTCGCAATTATCAAGTTACCATCGCAGTTCGGTGTGCGATGGACAAAAATAGAAATAGTCGCTGTTCGATTTTGATCTCATTATTAAATGATATCGTCAGCGCGTAAGTAGGTAATATTATAAATGTAAACAATAATCGTCCGCAGAAACGATAGAGAATTGGTAAAAAGGGAGGATTACTTGAAAATTAGCTCGTTCACTGTACGTTTTTGTTTATTAGCTCTTGTTAAATAGCGTTTGTTACGACTTAAATATGAAGAATTTGAGCAAAGATACGTGCAATTTTAATTTCTAATTAAAAAATTTCTTCCCTCCTTCAAAGAGCAATTTTAAAGAATACCGTTCAAACTACCTTATATTAATTTTGAACGTTCTGTGTCAAAAAGGTATCGTATCACATTGTTATGTAACTTTTGTTACAAACTGCTACATTGGATGTTCATTATCTTTTTAGTTAAGTCTTTTTTAGTTAAAATAAAAGTTACGTGAAAACTCTGTTCTTTGCCGAATGACGACACGGAAGGGAAGATAAATGATTTCTGCAGGATAAAGTGGTAGGATTTATTTACTTAAGCGACACCGTGTGTGGTGACAAACAAAAAAGTAAATATTCAAAATGTTTCGAGCCAGGGAGATACTAACAAAAATTTGATAAACAGGCTTTTACTCGACGGATCCCTTGATATCAAGTTGCAGAGAGACTGCACGTTATATGCGTTTTTTTATCTTCGTCGCCAGTGCTTGTCCAAATGCCGTACTGCGACGACATGGCGAATTAGGGCGAATTTTTTTCTCGTTTAAACATGTTCAAGCCGGCAGGATTTCTACGATTCCTGCTTTCCGCTCAGGAGAAAAAAGAAAAGGGTGAAAACAATTTTCTCGCTTGATTTTTATTTCAGAAATATTAATTCGTTATTGTTGAGAAATATTGAAAAAAAAAAAATAAATGATGTCGATACGTGCATCGATTTCGCACTGAAACGTGTTAATTTATCAGTACATGTATATGTACTGCTGACGTTTATTTGTTTTTATATATTCATAAATATAATTGAAAAACAATATTTCAAATTATTTACAAATGTCAATAATCGCGTGGGAAAAACAGGACATTCGTGATAAAATTATCACCTTTTGGTAGACCAAATGTATATTCTAGAATTATGGAAATTTTTACGAATATGGAATATTTAACGAAGCGTGAAGATAAATGTTTGTCAACGGCAGATAACGCGAGAATAATCCGGGAATAATATGTTGAAAAAGAACACAATACAATTATTATTCGAATGGAATATTTCATTTTATAGTTTCCAGAAGATTGATTTTCTCGAACAGGTGTTCGCGTTCGAATAAAAAATCCGCGCGTCTGTCGTTATTACTGTCCAGCAAATGGAGGTCGAAAATAGTATTTCTTACGCCATGGTGAAGGAATCGGGCAAACCAGCTGATGGTATTATAATATAGATCATATCTACATTTCTAACGTGTTGCTAACGATGTTCTTGGTGTTCTATCGTTCATATCTTTAATTCATGCTTATAACGCTATAAAGACTGATCATTTATATGATAATATACTAGAAACTGAAACATAATTATCTTTCGAAGAGACGTAGTTCCTTCCGTCGATTTTATTTATAAATTAGTAATACTGACTAATCAAGATTATAGGAAATATTCTGATTTATTTAAGAACAATATATGAGAATTGTAGTTTCTATAACATAGACCATGAAAAGCAACAGAAGATTATGAAACTTGTCTTTAAGGGAGGAAAGTTTCACTTTGTTAAAATGTCATTCTTCAAAGTATGATTTTATTCGACGAATGAAAGAATAATGGTAAATTAGAAAATATAATATATTTAGAATAATCGAATGGAAGCTGTGTAGCATTTTATATTCTCCAAATAAATGGGAACAGGATTATAAAATAAAAAGAAATAAAAAGAATAGGGAGTTGAATCCAGGAAAAGTACCATAAATAAAATTAGGGTAGAGAAGTATCAAAATTAATGCAAGAGTGTATTAAAATTTTATTAAAGTTTTAGAAAGTATAGATTTAGAATAATCGAATGAAAGCTGTGTGGCATTTTATATTCTCCAAATAAATGGGAACAGGATTATAAAATAAAAAGAAATAAAAAGAATAGGGAGTTGGATCCAGAAAAAGTACCATAAATAAAATTAGGGTAGAGAAGTATCAAAATTAATGCAAGAGTGTATTAAAATTTTATCAAAGTTTTAGAAAGTATAGATTTAGAATAATCGAATGAAAGCTGTGTGACATTTTATATTCTCCAAATAAATGGGAACAGGATTATAAAATAGAAAGAAATAAAAAAAATAGGGAGTTGNTACCATAAATAAAATTAGGGTAGAGAAGTATCAAAATTAATGCAAGAGTGTATTAAAATTTTATTAAAGTTTTAGAAAGTATAGATTTAGAATAATCGAATGAAAGCTGTGTGGCATTTTATATTCTCCAAATAAATGGGAACAGAATTATAAAATAGAAAGAAATAAAAAGAATAGGGAGTTGGATCCAGAAAAAGTACCATAAATAAAATTAGGGTAGAGAAGTATCAAAATTAATGCAAGTGTATTAAAATTTTATCAAAGTAGGATATATTTTCCCCAAAGGGAAGCAACATATCTCCGAGCGGTTTGATTAAGAGGCCACTAACCAAAGTTCCCTCAACGAAAAGGTGGTAAGCATCAAAGGAAGAGTTGGCAAAAAACATGATGGCAGTTTCCGGCAAAGCACAATCTCGCGAGATCATTTTTTCGTCGCGCATTAGCCCCTTCATCGAACCCATTAGGCTCCCTGTGGCCATGGAGCTAAATGGAAGGTCGAATTATAGAAGAAAAGGTCTCGGTTCTTTGTCGGAAATCGAAGAAAAATATACTGTAATTCGGTCGAAAAAAAAAAGGAATTTGTTTGCCAGAAAATACAAGAGACGTATTTAAAAGAAAATTGCAATTTTGAAATATTTTTCCTTCTTTATAAACTTGATATTTTTTTATAGGATTGAAACGATCGATATGGAAACTGTATCGATTTGGTGCATAATTTATAAACGATAAAACGGAAGTATCAAGGATATATCGATCCAAGAACTCTGTCTTTTTCTATTATTTCTCTGACGTAGAGAGGTGTCCTTAATTAAAATCTTCCAAGTCGAACGATTCTGCGAATTGATTCGTAAATGGAACATATTTATAATTGTAACATGCACGCTGCAACGACTTGAAAGGAAAACTCTGAGTTCTGTTTGCTCTTAACGATGTATTAATACTCGCTTGAAATGAGAATTTAGAAACAAAGGGAGAGAATATTTTTATTATGATAAATGATAAAGAAACACGCGTACATGTAAGAGAAAAGAAAATGGATGAAAGCGTACTTCAAAGAAACGATAAATCCCATTGAAAACAAAGCCGATACGGATATGAACTGAAAAGTTTTCTGAAAAATTCCATTAATGAAAAAGTAGTAATAAATATATAAATATACATAAGTGGCAAATGTATTTTCTAGTCAAATAATTGAATTATTATGAAATTTTAATCTATTTTATGAATCCAAAGAAACAAAGTTCTTCAAGAGCGATTATAATTACCAACTTAGACGTAACTTGTATTTAAAAAATTAAAACTTCCAATATAATCAAGTCGTTTCGACTTTTTGCCTTACACGATTTTTTTTTCTTTTATCTAAAAGCATTCCGATTGTTCCCTATTTAAACGACTGAACTATTTAACCATAAGCTATACACGCAATACTGTACAGTTAGTATAGAGCGCGAGATAAGTAAAACAATCTAAGGTTTGTTACACATCTCGAAATGGAAGGAGTCTGTTGAAAAAATTGTTTAATTAGCTAGTTAAGTAAGAGTTAAGTAAGAAAGTTACTTAAGAAAATGATATACCTACCAAATAGGATCGTAGCGAAATTGAAGGACGATTAAATAACATCTAGCCGTGTCTTTTCGTCGAACTCGTTCAAGATCGTTTACGCCGGTGAACTTGAACTCAAATGTGTATTCGTAAAAAGCGAATGGAACCAGGCAGCCAGGGTGGCCTTGCTTGCGGTCGTTTCATCCATTCATGGGAGTCACTTCTCTCGTCTTTGTATGAAGAAACGTTCGTACAAACTGTTTTTCGGCTCTTACCTTGATACACAGTTAACCGTCTGACATCTAAACCTTCGAAATTGCACGTTTCTTCGCTCTACCCTGGAGAACACGAAGTTTAAACAATTCTATGAAAATTTGTCAATATTTTTCGAGTCGAAAAAATCGCTAAAATCTTGAAATTTGACAATTTAAAAAGACGAACAAAAAGAAGAAAATTATAAAGTTATTTCGAAAGAGGGAAAGTTACCATTTCTCTATTAATTTACAATTTCTCTCAAGTCACAATTTTTAGCGTGAGCTCGCGAATCAAAGAATAACGGTAAATTATGAAATATCGATTTACAAAAATCAAATACGACAAAATTATTTATAGATATTTTATATTTCCCAAATAAGCAAACTCGATATCGTAAAATACTACGAACAAGAAAGATTGAAAAGAATGGAAAGATGTCGTAGAACCGATCGAATAATACTACGTGTAAATGAAGAAGGAATAACCAAACAATAGGAGAAAATATAGAAGCGGCAGGAGAAATCAGTAGGATACGAAACTCGAAGAAAGAAGTAAATATTAGGCACAGCTGTAAGAGGTGACACGCATTGTGCAAGCCAATCAGAATATCTGTTTCGTAGTGACGGTCATGTCTGTTTCAAAAGCGGACAATTCGATAACGACCAGCATAAACGTTATCTCTAACATTAACGACAGATTACGAAACCGCAACATAAGAGCTGAACGGTGTCCCTCGTATATTTCCTTCTTTTCTGGCCATTCTAAAGGCTACTACAGCTTCCAGTTTACTAATATGGTATTCTTCTGTTTACGTCTATGCGTTTCTTTAAATATAGAAATCGAGCCTATCATCGTGTGGAGAAGGACATCAGGAAGTAGAACGAGTGATCTGTCGCGCTGATAATCACCAATCTGATTTTTATTTTATTAGGAATCATGCGTAATACCGCGATTTGCGTCACAAGAGAAGGGTGAATGACGCGATACAGGCATTTCTCAACCGATAGGGAAAGTAATTGCATTGTGCTTGATTTCCTGTAGATAATCCGAGATCCTGTCTGAAATTGGAACTCCAGACAATTTTAATACCGTTCTTTTATTCGTCCTTCAGGATAATGTTAACGCTATATTGTCTGATCTTCTCCGACGCATTCTACTTCTCATTGATCCTTCTTTTAATTCTTCTGGTTTTATACGTTATTCGTTTTTAATTTCTTCAACATTGTTCTCTCGTTAATCTTCAAGGATGAAATTATTCTTTTTTAATAGATGTCTGTATAATAATATGTAATAGATGTCTCATCCTCTTCGTTGATCCTGCATCTATTAATTCTTCGTTAGTTGATCATTTATTCGTATAACTATATAGTTAGTTATTCGCATCGTAGCCACTAATTTTTCTATTTTTAGGCGCTACAGTTAATTCTATTTATGCGCTGTTTCGAATTACTCCAGAAATAACATTTCAGTTCTTATGCCTGGCTTATGTAAAATTCCTTAATTGCCGAGAAATGTAACTAACACGCAAAAGGTCTTACGTATTTTCATTGGATATTCCAAGGCTTAAAAAGAAATTGAAATTTTAAGTAGAAAACATTATCCATATCGTTTATCTGTTTACAGGTAATAACATTATTTTCCTCTAAAGTCAACTGGGAAAGAATGGTCGCTACTTAGGCTATAATTTAATAACATACTTTACGCTTACATACGTAACGCAAATATTTTATTTTTCCCAGAAAGTTCAATTTTCCTTGTTATTAGCCAGAACTCCCTTGTAACTCGTTTATAGGAATGTAGTTTACACGTATGCGTTTATTTCTTTGCATGATGTCTACATTAAGCTTCTGATTTATGGAAATATCTATCCACGGAAGATTACCGAATGACGTCCATGTTTCGAAAATTTGTCGCAGATTTTTACACGTAAGTAATGTTTTATGAAATTAAATAATCTTAAATAATTTTTTTTTTTTTTAGTAAGCTTTATCTAGAATGCATTGTTATCTACAAAAAAAAAACAAATCAAGGAATTTGTCAAGATATCGTTTATATTAGGACTTTCTTGAATATTAAAAAAATTGTAAAATTCCTAATTACATCGCACTTTCTCGTAACAGAAAATAACAGATACTTTACGATATGCTACTAATAATCTGTAACAAAAATTGGTCGGCGATATTATCGTGCGATATTATAGCGTGTTGCGTAACAAAACGACGAAAAGAAGAATTTATGTTCAGAAATAAATGAAATGCGATAAAAAAAAGAGATGAAGTATTTCGAAAACGTGAAGAGACTGCAATTTTTGTAGACATAAAAGATAGATAAGTAACAGTGTTGCCAGAAGACATAAAAAAATGGATAGATAATGGTGTTGCCAGAAAGATCGCTGAAAACTGAACATACCTAAAACTGACAATGAGTAAGTTCTGTGTGTTCAAGTTAAAACGTCCAATTATTGAGAACATCTTTAATTTATACACGAACGAATGTTAATTTTGCTTTTCAAAACCTAAAGTCAAGTGGATTGTGCTTTTCCAATAAAATTATGTCTTATATCAGGCAATGAGAAAGCATATAAAGCTATCGGTAATTCGTGGTAATTGTAAAAAATTAATCTGAGAGTTCTGGAAATTTAAATAATTTTATAATTGATATGTAAAATGACAGCTATTTGTTTTTAAAATTCTGATTCAACTAGTAGTCAAAATTTCATTTTTCGTATTTACCGTGTAGATTATCGAACCCTCGATGCTATATGATTGCTCACATAAAACGTTAACACCTAAATTCGTTAACTGAACTGTCAAATAAAACGATTCGCTTTTATTAAACGCAAGTGTCTTAAAAATCTCAAGGTCCTCCGAATTAAACTTCACAATAGATCCAACCTTTCTACTCATTTCGACATTAATGGACCTTTGTAAATAAAAATTCTGCCACAACTTGGAAAGTTGGACTTTGAAACATTGGTTTGATAGTGGTGCAAGGTTTAGCAAGGTTCCGCGTAACATCGATCATTGTAATTGACATTTATTGGACAAGAGGAAAATAGATATTTTCGTAAATAAACTAAGCTTATAAAATAAGACACGCAAAGTAAGATGGAATTCTTAAACACAAGGAATTCGTAAAAATATAGAACAGCCCTGAATTTTACAAACTTATTATCTTTCTAATTGTTCTTGAAAATGGACAATTAACAACTTCTAATCTATAGATAAAACATAACGATGCTAATAGAGCAACAATTTTCAAAATGTAACGATACCAATAAAATACAAATTTCCAAAATACGCAATGAATATGCAAAGAAAAACAATGTTTACTGAAGTCTATAAATAGTGAAATATCTAAGAATATAAATTTGAAGAATTTGATTTAAGAATTACAAAAAAAATATAATAAAATTAAATGACATAACAGGAAGAACGTAAAAATGACAAATAAATCAATAATTCGGCAAGGAAAAGTGTCAAGGATAGTTGCGGTTTCCAATGAAATTTTACCTGAATTTCTTTCATCGATCGTACACACGGCTTATCTACTCTCATGTTTTCGCCACTCTTCCATCTTCATTCGTTCTTCCATGAACCGGTTTCAAACTCGTCTTCGTGGCTTCTGGTAATCACTTGGCCGACCTTCTTCGGTTATTCGTCGCTGCTTGCCTGCGAGTTGCTCTTCGATTCGCTGGGAACCCCGAACTTTCCCTGGGCTTTCAAGGTCATCAGCTATCCGATGAATAAAACCAGATGTGACAGCACGCAAAAATCGTTTCGGTTCGTTGTGCCTAACCACGACGGATGGTTCGCCTGTAACGAAATTCCGGTTACCATCGATGGAAAAACCGAATCTTTTACGTCGTATCGAGTTTCAAGACAAAAGAGTAGGAATTTACTATGGGCGAGCTTCTACTAAAAAGTTCACAGCTTCCTGAATTTCGATCAAACTCACTACTAGATCCAGAACTAGAACACCAGTTCTGGAATTTTGTTACGGAGCTTAGAACGTGAATTCATTGAATTATTCGCCTCGGTTTGTTCGTAAATTCATGTTAGGTGTTTTTCATTGGAAATAGAGAAATGTAAAGCTACATGGAGAGAATGATTTATATTTAGCTTTAAAATTTCCTCGATTCTTTGGATTTCTTAGTTTACTTCTTCGATTCTTATTTACTTCTTCAATTTCTTTCTTGTTTAAAACAGATCTACTAAACTGGATATTTTGTTCTTACTTAGCCAAATATTTACAGCTAAATTTTTCAAAGAAAAAGAAGAATTTATCGTAAGAAGAAGAAGCTGCAAGTTCCAAAATGGATTGCAAAAAATTCTTTTTCGATCTTTTCCTTTTATATTCGTGACTTGTCAATCTCTTGAATTTTTAATTTTTATTTAATTCCTCCACTTTTCATCATCTTTGAAATCTAACTTTTATGTAACGTCGACACATTTGCATACTTCCAATAGAGATTTTTATTATCCAAAATGAAAGAACAATACGCAGAGGTACGTCACGATTTTATAGTCGAAGAAATAAATTCGAATGAGCTTCGCTTATGGCATCGCCTTTTCGATTATGCGATTGTTTGATTTCCTACTCGTTAAAAACGAACGCCGAATGGTATTTAAACATACGAGATGCAAACACGTGTTACAAATATCTTGTACGTTGCATTCATCCGTGGGAATGTCGTAACGCGTTACGCACTTCCAGACATCTTGCTTCTTTTATTCATAAATTAATTCACGTGGCCGAAGGCCGTCGCGTTTCAGAAGAAATCGATTCAAAATTGCAAAGCGTACGTGCACGTGCTATCTTTCGCTCTTTGTTCACAGACGCGTGCTGCTGTAACTTCATCGTAGTCCTTTATTGTGTGGCGCTTAAGCTGTCACCACACATTATTCCGTCATTAATCTCAATGATATCGCTATCCCAAATTTGTGTCTTGAAATTCAACCTCGTCTTCGTACTCGTCTTTGCTTTGATCGATATTGATATTTGAAAAATGATCTCTAACGCGTTAGAGGCGAAACTACGATAAAATATATCACACATAGAGAGTTATAATTAATTTGAAATTTAAATCTAAATTATGAACGAATAGGCCTACGCACAGAAACAGACAAAAAAAGTATTCGAATTTCTTTTATGAATATATTATCTGTATTTTTGGAGATATTTTGAAATTTCATTAAATTTGCTACGCGATTCAACGATCGTGATTATACTGGTAAAGTTTGTAACGTATTTGGAAATGTATAAATATTGAATAATTAAAATCATAATGATATTATAAAAATAGTATATAATTGTATATATTATGAAAATTATTAATATTAAGTTATACTGTTGATAACGTTGATATAGGCTGTTTTCTTTCTTTTTTCTTTTTTTTTTTTTTCAAAAATCATCGAGTTTCGCTTTTGCATTTATAAAAATCTTCGAAGAAATCGCCAAACAGAAATTAATACACGTGATGAAATAATTTGCAAGAATGGCAAATTGTGCAATCGCCTACACGAAATAGTAATTTCATGTTTTGCAGACATAATTGCTTTCCAAACAGCTATTAGACAATAAAACTTTATCTTCCGCAATCAACATCAAACATACATTTTAACGTTGAAAAATTCGCTTAAACTATATTTTATTTACTCGAAGATCATTAAACATTAATTTAATCTAATCGAATTTTAAATATTATCACTTTTCCTCGAGGTGCTTCTCCTAGCTGCCAAGCAACGTGTTCTCTTAATAACTTCTCTATCTAAAATCAATCTTTTATATCATAGATTGTTAATTTATGCATCATCGCGATGTCTAACCAGTTTCTGATTTTCCACGAATATTACCTATGAAAATTACAGGGAAAAAGCAGGATAAATTACGTTTTACATTTTTTACGAAACAGTTTTAAAATTGGATACTATACAGCAAGACTATAATATACCACAATTTTTGTGTTTTTTTTTTTTTTTTATTATACACAATAGAAATTATTTGATTTTGGAATTGAATATGTGTTCTTACCACACTCTTGAATATTTTGTAAATATTAATACGCTTACATTATATAAAATCTATAATTCTCTTATTCGTGTGTCATTGTAACTACAAAAATATCAAAGTATTATTCGTTTTAACAGATATGTACATTTTATTTCGACTAAATTTTCTCAATTACATATATATTCGTACCTAACAAAATTCTTTCCACTTTTAACTGAAGCGTTTATTTTAAAAATGACGTAAATATATTTTTCGACAAAAATTGAGAAAACGAGAGATTTGCATGTACTTCAACGTAAAACTTTTATTTATAAACGAGTTATAATTTCACTCTTAGAGTATTCGTTCGTTTGAATCGATTGAAATATCGTTAATAAATGGAATAGCATAATCGCGTAATAATAATCATTTTGCAAGCGGTATAAGTCTATTTCTTAATGATCTATAGCTTGTCCAAACAGTCGAGACAGCAATAATCAAAAAGGAACGATATTGAAATTAAACAACAGTATTTTACGTGTTTCAATTCTTCAACGGCAAACTTCCGACTTAATCTTTATATTTACATCATCAAATCTTCTCTTCGATCTTATCCGGAGAAGCTGATAAGGAAGATTGCGATATATGCGGAGCACCGTTTATAACTGCGATTACGAATGCAAATGTTTTCGTCCTATGTGTGGACATACGACATGTAAGCGAATCCCTGGGCATGTTGCGTTGTCATGTCGCAACGTTATCGGAGTTATCATGCACGCAAATTTTACAAGAACGATCAACGACGATGTATCTTTCCATGATCTTGACGTAATCATGACCTTTTGAATTTTGTTAAATGACAAAACGCACTAGAGTTGCTGAAATAATTTATTCATCGTGCATTTATTGAATTAAATAAGGAATGACTGTACTTCAAGAAAAATTTGAAATCAATATCAAGCAATTACAGAAGATAATCTGTGGATGTGCATAGTAATTATAAATAAACTGTACATAACGAGGAAATAATGAAACGAAAATTGGATACAAATCATAACGAGTATAACGAGTAATTGATATCAGAAATACCTATATATTCGCAACGTAGAATTGACGACCCTGAATAACAACATGCTAATAATCACCTTGTCGATCGAGTAATTAAAGGAACGTTATTGTCTTCTGTGAAAATCACAGTGCGTACTTTCATAACGCCTTTATAAAGTCAGGCAAAAGCTGTTGTGTGCATAAAAATGGATTTATTACACGTATTAATTATGCACTATCCTACAACAAAAAAGAAAAACCTCCTTCCTAAAAAAAAGAAAAAGAAAAAAAGGCGAAAGAAAAGAGATACTATATGCCTTCTAACGTTAA
Organism: Bombus difficillimus; assembly: GCA_014737525.1. Classification (NCBI taxonomy): domain Eukaryota; kingdom Metazoa; phylum Arthropoda; class Insecta; order Hymenoptera; family Apidae; genus Bombus; species Bombus difficillimus. Next base: position 741,316 of record JACXIT010000193.1, on the reverse strand, counting down.
TTTATGATACAAACGAACAAAAAAGACAAGATCAATCAGCGTGATCTACCGATTTTTCCAATTTTCTATGCTCTACAAGATGACGTAATTTTGAAAAAATATCAGCAAAAATTGTTATCTAATTATGGTAATAATAACATCTCGCAAGACACGTTGAACAGACCCATCAAACGTAATGATACAGGTATATTACTTATAGGTAATCCCGATGATTTAGCGCTTTTATTGACAAATCTTAGAAACGACATATACTGCAGCAACCGAGACAATCTTCGAATTTATAGAAGATCGTTGTATCCAACGAAGAAGAACGTTTTATGTATTAAACAAGTTTCAACTTGTTGTTCAAACAGCTCGCAGGAAGATTCCTCTGTTTTAGACTTCCTCTTAGATCAACGCAAGACGATGACTTATAGTTCTTATAAATATCGATAAAACTTCTTCCTTCACACGTCTATTACGAAATCTATCCTTCACTGCAATAAAATATAATTAATATTTATCTACGAATTCCGAGAATTAAATTGACGAATAATTTCAATAGCTTTTCGAATCTTTCACGTTCGATTTCTTTTGGCGAATTTTCAATGAGGAGCCCTTTACTGGAATACGCGCGAAATTCAAACTTCGTTTTCAAACCGTTGCGTTGCGTAAGAACGATCGTAAGAGCGATCTTGCATCTCGCGTATATAACTTGTAATTCTCTTCCTTTTTTTCTTTTTCAAGGGTATCGGGTTTCCGAAGCAAATATCTTTAACGGTTAAGTCCCTGTGTCTCCGTGTTTCGCGAGTAGATTTCATTACTCAGCGAATTCGCCTGAAGCTATCAATGGGGCTATTTTGTTTCGGGAATCAGAAAAACTACCGCATTCTTTCGTGACAACTGATTTGATTAACTTCGGCTCGAGGAGGATAAAAACGGAAGATATCGCGCACGTTGGATTTATTTTCGGAGATTGCACGAATAGAAAAGTTGTAATCTTCGATTGGCATAATCGATACTACCCGATCATAATCTTTTTATCTCTCGAGTATATATAGAAGGTCGACAAATTGGAACTACGGCGATATTGAAGTTTGGAAATTTGGAACTTGAACGATTTGGAGATATTTAAAGATTAAGATATTTGCAGCTTCGACGATTTGGAACTTCGAACGCATAGAAACTGGAATATTTAGAAATTCGGAAATTTAGAAGTTCGACAATTTGAAAATTTGGTACGCTTGGAAATTGGAATGTTAGAAAATTTGAAAATGTCGATACGACTAATCTCGATATTTCTCTATATATCTGTTGATTTTTTCGTTCGTGATGTAACAAGCCGAAGAACCGTAGAATTTCAATTTGAAAAAAATATCAATAAACATTTACTACGTGAAGAAACATAGTGAAACAAAGTATGGTTCACTGAACGGTTGATTCGCTTTTACTCGAGTGCTATGCGAGAAAATGATAGATAAAAAAGAGGAAAGAGAATTGCGTAAAATATGAAGAATTGTACAAGTCGAAGATAAGTAAATGATGTGATGTCGGAACAATAAAATTGCCGATTGAATGATCATTGCGAGTACCGTGTGAATTACGATGAAACCAACTTTATTATGATTCACACACGGTATACGAACTTTTCAATTAATCCTATTAAATGTAATCACGCAAGACAAGCTGTTAATCAGTTCACGTGTCAAGTATCATCGAGAACTAAAGTTTGTTTCTGCTTCTTTGTTTTTAAAGTCCTTTACATTTAAATTCTTTGAGTCGTTAGTATATTTTCATATAGCTTTTACCCTATCAAATTCATTTTTTCTTAAATAGTAACACTTATTTTATAAAATCAGTAAAACTAAAGCTACATCATTTATTGATCATTTTCCAAAGCCTCTTTTCTACCGATTAATTTTCTTTTCTATCGATTAATTAATGATAAATCAATTTATATTGAATTTGTTAAATCAATTTGTATAATAATTAGTAATTAAAATGAAAAGTCGAATAAATTAATGAGTCCTATTAGATAAATTCTTTCATTTCGTCGATAAGAGAACGATTATTTCAAATTGTTTCATCGTTCGACTTTGAAAACCACTCAAGGAACTATCGGTTACACGATATCTGACTAACGCTTCGACGGATGGATAATCAACGTTTGATTCACATGATCATTGTTTTTCCAGTTCACATATCATTAGCCGAATTCAATACCACAGTAAACCTGCGATACTAAAAATTACGTAACAATTTCTATTTTATAATCATTCTTTCCTACCTGAAAGAAATCGATCTTTCGTATATTATAAATCCCAATGTACACAGCAAAATAACTCAAAATTATACTATATGTTTTCTTTCCTGCTAAAAAATTCATACTCAACTAATATTCCTGATCAATTAAACAGCCTAGCTGTCTGATTATTATTGTATCCCTTCCAATCTGTACTATGCTATACAAACAACACTGTAAATTACCATACGTAACATGATGAAACACAGAAAATTTACAAATTCTCACTCCAAACACTCGGCAACTTTGCCTCGTAATATCACTCAAATTTCCACGAATCGCCAACAGGCAAGTTAAGTTAGTTAACCAAACACGGTTTGAGGAAACATATCAAACCATGCAACAAGCTAATCACTCGAAGTCGTAGCGTTCTCCGCAGGTACACTCACCTGCGCGTCACCAGTTTATGTCTCTCGCTTTCCGGTCGCGTATACGTGTCGCGACAAAGCGGCAAGGGAGAAAGAAGATTGCGATGGAAGCAAGAAGAGCGAGGAGGGAAAAAAGCGTGCAAACGAGTCACGAGGAAACCCAACGGTCGCGGTGAAACAGGAGAAGCGGCTCTTTGGAATCGTAAAATCCCCGCAGTTCTCCAGTGACGTCTTCGACTTCGGCGTTGTTGTCGACGGGACGATTCACGGGGACCAAAGTCATCGTCCAATAGCCGCACACACGACGCTGGTGGGGCTCCGCTTTCGTCTGCACGCGCTATAAAGCCCCACTAATTGTCCACGCGGCGAACAGTCGGTGCGTGCCCCCTTTTAAACGACGATGTAGCGTGGCGTCCGAAAAATCGAGGATCTCGTGCACCCAAGATCACTGTGACGATCGAGATCGAGCACGTGTCCTGGACTTGGATCACAGGATCACGAGAGTCGTTGCGATCCGCGATTTTTTTATTATTTTTTCCGTTTCCGTTTTATTCTGTTGAAACAGTGAAAAGACATCCGAAAGAAGAAGAAGAAGAAGAAAAGAGTAAAGTTTGTTCGAAATCGACTTATCGAGTCGGACAGAAGTGAAGAATCTAGATTTCATTTTATTTCTGTGACTTCTGCGGAGAGTTGCTCGTTTTAGAAAGAAAACCACGACGAGATCAGTGATACGCCGAGTGAAGTTTCGCGTTGCTCTTGGACGATCGTGGAAAAGGTAAACGTTTGTTTGCACGGATCATTCGTATCGATGTGTGGCGTGAGACTTGAATTTTGGTACAGTGGTTCGTCGTGAAAGTATTTGAACGCTGGCCGTAAAAAGCTTTGGTGTATAATGTATGTTATCTGTTACACGAAACATTATAAAGTATATCGGGAAAAATTTGTTCGATATAATCATACCTGTGTTATCTTAGCCGTGTCTCATTACGGTGATAATTAAGCTTCAAAATGTTTCACCTAACACACATATTATAATATCTACTATATCCATAAAGGACTTCCATAAGTATTTGAGCATTTAGCATAGATAACTTACGCATCTTTATTGTACGCGTTGTATAATATATTAAAAAATTTCTTCCGTATTGGAATGAGATATGACTATCGTATGTCAGTCAAATTTTTAATCAATCTAAAAACTCATATAGAAGCTACTGTGATATTCACTGCGAACATACTACACATGATATATTTACGAAATGTTTGCACAAATGTTCAGATATTTTCACGCGAACTACCGTATGAGATCTTATTTGCTATTTCGTGAAGAAGGAAAAAGAAGGAAGATCTTTCATCGCTTCAGTCGCGTTTTATCTTTCATTAACGCTTGTGTCGATAACCTACTTAAATGACCAAATTTCTCTCGTGGAAGATAACTAGAAATTTGGCATTTGCTTCGATCAAGTTACGTACATACCATTTCTTCGCGATTACTCGGTCTTTTTATTTCTTCTCGCTTTCACGACGAATTTAATTGAAATCTCAGCCAATGACTGCTATAACACTGCTATAATATAATAATATATGGCTCTTAAGATTAGAAGTTTCGTTAATATCACGATATAATGGTGGTTCGTTAATTGATCGAGATTTTGACTTATTAAATAAACAATTTTGTCCTTGTTAGTTCTTTAAAATATCTTCGTATACCCTTAATATACCGATGTGCAGTGACTTTTACGTCTACATTTATTTAGTTTAGATATTTTACTAACTATTAGAAACATATTATTAGAAACTCTTATCCGAACTAATAGGAAGACGAAATTTCATTTATCCAAATACAGTTTAAGACAGTATTCGACAGATTCTTTAAATATTTATGGATCCATAATCACATAATTTTTTCAACGTAAATAACTACACACAGTTAGGTTCTTTATTGTACTTCGAATCATCGAAGTTCTTCTACGTGTGCCACGAGTGCTTCGGCATGAGAAGATATCTCTTCATTAGCATTTTCGTCTGCTGTTTTCATTTATATAAAATCGTCGATAAAACATTTCATTACATCAGAATATTTACAACTTTTTTACCGTTGCCAACATCTGAGGAATCTACGTGCTTTGAATAATTTTCAATTATGTTTTTCTTTCTTTAATGTCTGTGATTCTGACTCTCCAATATCGTGTATTTTTGCTAATTTTGTTGCGCTTACGTCACTTTCCAGTTTTCTCGATTATATCGTATTTTCCTGCGATAGTTAGAACGCTTCCTAGTATCATACCAAATTCGTATGATTAGAATTCAATGAATCAAATCAAGGAAAGAATACATTGTGTATGAACACTGATGACATACATATTTGAAACGGAAAAGGGCATTCGTTACTAAGAAATATTGTGTTTGGATAATAGAACGTTCGGATATTAGGATATTTGGATAATACCGTGATACACATTTACTATATCCATTTCGGTGTACCAAATAGGAATAAAAACATTTGAAGAAAAACAGGTTGAAATGATTTGTACAAGAAATAGAAAAATCACCACAGTGTCTTAGAATGTTTTAGTATATTACGTACATCACTTTGCTTCTTTTGTTTATTTTTTCAGTAAATGAGACACAGCGTCTGTGCTAGAATAACTAAGAGTAAGTGATTCGTTAGACGTTTCTGAGAAACTGTGATTAATTCCGAGTACAACATACGATAGAATGGTAATAATAGTGAAACTTATATACTAGGTAAACATTTCTAATAGGCACTATTATGACAAAAATATGACAGTACAAAGTAACTTAGGAGTAACAGAATCATAAAGTTCTTTAAAGACCCTTTGCGAAGAAACGTCGATGATGGCATAAACATTGGTATGCTGAGAGTCGAAGGATAAACGTCTATAGAATTTTGATAGTATCTGTATCTCGTTAAAGATGAAGAGCATCAGAGATTTCCTAGAACTCTGGTTCATTTAACAGCTAATTATTTTAGAGAAGGTTAGACAGAAGAAATATGATAAATCCATTTCTGTTGATTTTCTAATTGTAGCGTCACTTGATGATTAAGTATAAGCTTGAAGAGAAATAAACTTATTAGATCAATATCTTTTAAAGCTTGCTTATTCTATCAAAGATAACTAACAAATCCATAAAACTTTGTAGAAACCTGTTTAATCGCAAAGTTAAATAGATACGATCTTTGAAATAGAAAATTTCTCACCTGTCTATTCAATCTTAACGCTAGAAACTAACAAATCAGACAAAATCACTGATATCGGATTTGTTGTTTTTGGAATTTCTAAAAGTATACAAGTGTTTTCGATAGCATCAGTGTTCATTTTTATTGGACTTGTTGTTTTTGGAATTTCTAAAAATATACAAGTGTTTTCGATAGCATCGGTGTTCATTTTTATTGGCGATTATAAATACACTTATCCATTATCGTGATATTTAGCGAAACTAATTATGTATAACATATTTAGATGGGTATCAAAAGGTCGTTTAAATGATAAAATTATCTTTTTCTAAAGAACGTAAACTTAGGAAACGACTTATCTACCTTCTTCTCTATGAACTTGGTATGTTTAAATGTCACGATCGACTAACAAAGCATTGTACCACAAAATACCAATCGAATCCGATCAGTGAGAGGTAAACTCACTATTCTAGAACAGGTGGTCAAACACTGCAATTAAGCAACAAGAATAGGACAACCGTGACTCATATAGTCTTTCAGAAGCCAAAATGATTAACTCTTTGTACGCTAGTTCTTGCATTATCTTGGCACACGGTGTTAGCGTTCAATTTTTCTAGAAGGGAAATTACTTCCATAAGCTCAATTTGTCGCAAAAAAGAACACCGTAAACGATTATAAATTCCAAGATAAATAAGAAAAAAATAATTCCAATGTTGTCTCTGGACTATGGACTTTTATCATATAAAGCGATAATTAATCTAAGTTACTCATTGTGTGAGTATTACAAAAAATTTTGATTTCATTCGTTGCTTATTATGCAAAAGCTTATACGCGTTAAATATGGTAGAACTCGATTAATTAATCCAACTTTTACCGATTTAAAGCACTCGCTTGAGCGTGAGCTCGTATCATACGAACGAAAAATGATGAGTAGCGAGGAAAATTGGTGAACTCCTGTTATATGAATTCCAATCGATCCATATAAATTGTCCGTCAGAACAATCAGATAATTGGGATTGCAATCTTAAATAAAATTTCTATTTCTATCGACTACAATAAGCGTTTTAATATATAATATTAAAAAACAATTGGATTCAAAACACCGTTATAAATAAATAAATAGAAGAATAATCCCTCGAAAACGATGGTATTCCAATATTAATAACAACCAGTATACACGAGGATTTCTTTCGTTTCTTTTTTTCGTTTCCCCTTACGACCAAGGAAAACACCGATCGATAGGAAGACTCACGGTTGGAAGTGAAACCAAACGATCGTTCCACTTTGTATTGTTACGAGTCTGCAAGTTTGACTTTGTAGTTTGTGCGAGTTCCGCGAGATCGAAACGCCATGCTGTATCTCGTGTGCATCGAATGAATTTCAATGGCTCGATCGCGATCACGATCGCTTTCCCTGATCGATTCGAAGGCGAGAAAACTGGCCCCGCGGGGAAAAATCACGTATGCAAACTATATGTATCCATGCTAGCCACGATCGTTCTTATTAATTAGTTCTGGGATGTAATAGTTGTTCAAGGTGCGCACTTTTGTGTAACCGGTTACCAAGAACGTTTGACACACGCTTGTCCTCGTTGTTAAACGTTCAAGCCGGAACGGAAGCGATCGGTCGATAACGATCGTCCTGAAATCGTTAAGTCACTCGAGTTACGATGATCGTTACAAGCCTCCATTTTCATTGGTGCGTCGGTGGATGAATTATTGCTACTCTGCTATGCGTTTTTAATCGGAAAAGGTCGGTTTTGAAGCTGTGTTCAATATTCACGCGTAGCTTTTGCTGAAGCATACGTTTCCATCGATTGTTTCTCATTAATTTCACGGATAGATTACTTTGGGGAGGTTTCCTACATTTTTTAATCGTAAAATTATTGATAGTGATATTCTTTTGTTATACCATATTCTAAGGGATCTCGCTTTTTTAATGTTGTAACAATTTTCTAATATAGATGTCTTACTAGAAATCGCAATGTAATACTTAATCAAATTTTTGAATTAGAATTATTTAAAATCGTTATATCTAGCAATGTACGAGAAATATTGCAATATTTGTTTCATATACGTTTTTACTTATACACAGACAAATTATTTACACGCACAAATATTGCATTTTTATTCAGAATAAGGGTGGTGGTACCTGATAGGAAAATTCGTATTAATTTAGGTGGTTCTGTCTTAACGTTAGGGATAAACACGTGTTCGTTTTATTGCACGCTTTACTTACAATCCGGAAATCAATGCTAACTTAGTTGATCGTTGTTCAAAGCAAACAATTTATCACAGCTGACTAGTTGCTACATAGGAATGTGTTTATTCAGTATTTTTATTAAGGAAAATGTATTTTTAGTGTTGTATACTTCATGTACATACAGATGCAGCTACGACTCGTATAATTACTGATTAATGATAGCAATCTGCTATAATTGACTAATACTTACTATAATACGCTTACCTATTTTGCATACAATTTCTTTTCTTTTTTTTTTTTTTTTTATTATGAGCAAATGGTGTTGGGTCGAACGCATTATGTATTTTTTCAAATTTTCTTATTTTATATTTTATATTTTTATTTTATAGCTTCCTTGAAAATTCTATGAAAATTAGGATGTTTAATGATCCGAAGATTCGAAAATTCAGACCGAACAATTTGGAGATTTGCAACCTTGTGAATTAAAAGATTCAGAATCTTTTAGACTTACTAAAAAATTGTGTATTCAAAAATAGCGTATTCTCTTTCGAAGACATTTTTCTCAGTTTATCCTATTGGAAAATACAAACTCCATATATCACTTGAATCTCGATTAGAACCTCAATTAAAGTAATCATCATTCCACGCAATCATTATCGCCAAAAATGCCATTCAATTTGTAGTAGAAAAATTCTTTTCTAATGTCCATCGATGTACCGTTGTAACGCAAAGTGCGTTACAGTATACGCAAAATAATTTATGCAAATGTTACCAAGCCCCTAGAAAATAACAGTTATGTCACGGACTGGTCACTTCCGGTTCTCTCGTTATTAATACTCTTTTTTTTTTTATCTAAGTTCGTGGTATTCGCAACGAACATTAATTAGACAGAACCGTAATAAATAGCCATCTACACTTATGAAACATCTATGTATGGATTGTTTTAAATGTTTTACACATGTGCTACATCGGTGATTAATCGAACGCGATCATCTCGTAGATTTCGCGTAAGATCAAATCTAACCGCAAGTATCCTACAAAAAATTTCATTAAACTCCTAAATTAATAATATTTTGAACGAAATTAATTCTATGAGAAATTTCATTGAACGGCAGTAAATTAACGATATTTAAATAATAAATAATATTTCATCAAATAAAGATATAATTAATCAATTAAAGCCTGGAGGAACGATTTTATAATCGATTTAATCATCGATCTATTTTCGAAATGATTTGCAACATTGAGATCTGAATCGCGTAGAATGATTTAAAAAAAAGCGAGTCTGTGCAAAAGGGGATTTCTCTTTCGGGGATAAAAAGATTTCTTAGAGGACGAAGGTGGTTGGAAAAAGCGTTTAATTGACGGCAAATTAAGAACTCAATTATGAAAGGAAGCAAAAGCTCCCGCGCGTATATTTTATATTGAAAATGATTGCTCTTGATTCAACGTTTATAACGTTGGCCTTCGTGAAGTAAAAGTAAAATAGCATTCGCTAACGGTGTCGAATTTTTTCTTAACGATTCTACTTGAATAATATCACGAATTTGTCGGGATTACTGTAACAATAATTTTACTTACGTTTTTTAATTATCGAGTAATTAACTGTAATAATCGTTCACTGATAGAATCAAATTTTTATCGAAAATTTTATTTAAACAAGATTCAAAGATTAATACAAATTACTATCGCGCTACAGTAATTTCGTTTACCTTTTTCATAAGCACATAATTTTTACGATAAATATCTTCCTCGATAATTTTATTTATGTAATACCTACTTGAATTTTTTAATAATTAACTATAATTACTGTTTTATCGATGCTTGTTTCTTAACTGAATAATCTTTAAAAAAAGAAAAGGCAACAATCGCGTAACATTCTGCACAGTGTCAAGATAAACAGGAACCGGAGGTATGGTGCTCCATTATTGAAAATTTTCGTGAATTTTCTTTGGAATTAATTATTATTTACACATTACGCACGATACATTTTACGTATTTTACGATAGTTTCTTCTAAACAAACTCTTCTATTTCAATGACAATTTACATCTGATTACATTACATTTACAATTCGGTACATTTTTATTTAACAATCCTCGCGTCCTAAAAATATTATCTTCCCATTTGCAAAAAGGATCTAATAAGAAACAAATTATTTAAAGGACATTCTAGTTAGAACGTACAAGTGACAGCAATAAGCCTTCGATAGTATTCTCCATTTTGCAATAACCTTGCAAAAATGTTCAAGGATCTTTCCTTTTCTCTTCCTCTCTAGTAAATTCAAATCACTTTTTCCAGTACACTCTGTCACCTTGAATTAGCCTTTACCTAAGATTATATCGCGTCAAAAAATAGCATGGCGATATATCTAGACAATACTAACTAACAGCTACTTCCTTTCATTTCGACTTTAGATGTCATCTTCTTCATCTTGATTTCAACAATGTGGTTCACCTCACCTTGAACCCGTTTAAGAAAATTTAACGAAGGAGAGATTTCTCCGCTGAATAAGAGAAAGATCGTAACACGTTGATAAACATGAGAAATTATCCAGTTAAATGTAACGAAGCGATAGATGTAACAAAACTTGCCACTGAAACAACAGTCGCTCGCATGAAAGTACTCGGGCACTTATACAAACCTTTGGTGATTTTTATACGAAACACTTTGAGATTTCATTGACACTGAAGTGGGACACGGCTGTCGTGATTATATCGAGAAAATTTGAAACAGATCTAAACGTGTATATAGAAATTAAAAATATTTATTGGAAGCATATATTATTGTTATTTTATATATAAAAATTACCAGAGTATTTGAGCAGTCAATTATTCGCTAAATTAATAAGAATAATAAGCCACGATGTACGTAGTGAGATCATCATCATGTTTTATACAAATATTAATTTTTCATTTAAGATATATATTTGCGATAATATATACATTGTCCCATGTAACTTCTATATACAATCTCAGATTAATTGCAAATTTTACTATTATAATCTCGATAATCGTGTCTCGTTAGAGTGCTAACGAAAATTTGGAATGTTTCGTGGCACGAAAGTGTTCGAGTACTTCCGTGAACCACTGTATATCATAAGATCGATCACCTTGATCGTTTATCGATCTGTATTCATAAAACACATAAAAAGGTACGAACGCATTGCGGCACGAATTTATTCGACGACCTAATAATATTCCATTCACCTTGAACTTAGTTTCCTCGTAACGTATAATTCGAGTTAAGTAGGTAATCGAGGATCGTTGATTCGCAGAGATCGAGATAATGACAGTCATGGTGGAGTCCGTAAAAGCCGAGGAGGGCGAACGTCCGAAGATCGAAACTTTCGACGACATACTACCGTACGTTGGCGAGGCCAGCCGCTACCAATGGTTCCTTTTCATCATGCTCCTACCCTTCACCTTCGTCTACGCGTTCCTCTACTTCACGCAGTTCTTCATCACGCTATTGCCAGCTGAACACTGGTGTACCGTTCCAGAACTCGAACGATGGAACCTCACGGACAAACAAAAGTGAGTGACATTTTATGCGCAATTTGTCTTATTTGAATTATTGAGCTATACGTAACGAACGATCCTACATAGTTTCTTTATGTTCGAATTTACCCTGTTACGCAATAGACATTTACAACTCGGGCAAATCGAAATGGTCAATAATCATGTTGATCGTATAACAAATCAATACGTGTTTTCATTAAAGACGTTCCTTTCGATGTCTAGAATTAACCACCTTCTATAGGAGACAATTTATATGCATATGTACATATCTGTTCAAGTCACGTGCACGTAGTTTAAACCAGGCTTCTCGAAAGCCTGTTTGTTTTCCATGCAGGTCGCAATAAATATTCTCGACGACAGAATCTTCCACTTGCACGGAGATTTCCATTTTCTCAGCTGTGATAACGTATCGCATCGCGACAATTTGTTTCTTTAAAACCGCAATATAATATCTGATAAGTTGCACGAAACAACTGTGTTTATTGAATCAGGAAAATCCAGGTATCGCGTTGTATATGTAAATGCATATGTAAATATCGCGTCGTACGGGGATGGGGGAGATACCTGTAACGAGTTTGCGACGAGATAAAAATAGTTGGAAATCACGATTTCATAGTTACACTATTATCAACGACTTTTTCACGTGTTCTATTTCAAGAACGTAAGGAATTACCGGTGAAAGGATAGGAAGTCTGGATGGCACGATTCCAACGAATCGTGTTACCGTTCTTGACGACGCACGCGAGATCTGGTTTTCTGCCACGCGTCAATGAGGAAAACCGTTCGTTACGCGTGTTTTCCATTGAATCACCCTGACCAAGGCGAAACTTTTGCTTTGTAGATCGGCGATTTCTTAACGTTCCGGGGGCCCACCGGAAACCAGTTTGGTCGACGACCTCCGGCAGATTCTAGACGTTCACGTGTTCCGCGAATTGATCGACTAGGAAATTCTTTCTCGTTTCGCACAATTCCTCGAATCTCCCCGCGTACCGTTTATTTGTCTGGAAATAGATTCACCGATACGTGCAGCGATCGGTAATTAAATCCCAACACAATTCGAATGCCTGGGAGTGCAATAGATACGGGACGATCGTCCTTCCAGCTCTTGCCTTTATTCCTATTTTTACGGTCATTGTCTCTTTTCCTCTTTTGTTTTGTGCTTTTGTTTTTCTGTTGTTTTATTCTTTCACCTTTCCTATTTTTTATTTTTTTTTTTTTTTTTTTTTTTTGAAAAAGCAGATTTATAAATAATAAATAGGCCGCGGATTTTTATGCGAATTTTATTTTTACAGAAAAGTTAAAAGTACAAAAATACAAACAGTATGATTGCTATTAAAGATAATGTGTTATTACTGTTACTAATATCGCCATTATTCTTTATTAGAGAAAGTATTATAGATTTTTATACCGTTACGTATATTGCTTTTGTCACTTTTTTAGATTTAAACAGGATTCGAATTAAATTTCAAGGAATTGGACTAATTTATGATTAGAATTAAAAACTATGCACTTTGGAGTAGAATTTTCATCTTAGTTTTCCAATTTCTCTCCCTTTCTCTACCATTTGCTGCCATTTTTCCTTCGTTATTTAACAAAAATAGGAAAATCAAACGAAAATTGGTATTCTTAAAAATACTTCTTGAAAACTTGATCGCCGTTAACGTAACTTATAAACGTGTTCTTGTTTTATGTAGGATCGCAATATCGATCCCCCCAGCGTCAAGAGAGGAATTGCTGGCGGAAGGTGCGACTTCGTTTTCGCGATGTAACATGTACAATGTGAACTATACCGACATATTGGAAAGTGGTATCAGACAGGCTGACCCATCCTGGCCGATAAAACCGTGTCAATATGGATGGACCTTTAATCACACGATGATACCATACAAATCTATAGCTGTCGAGGTAAAATCACAAGAGATAATTATATTCTTTATATAAATTAACTTCAAATTTTCGACACCGATTAATCAATTTTTATTCAAATTAAAACTATTGGAACCGTCGTTCTATAAATATTTACGGTCCTTCGTAAAGCTGCTGACGATAGCGTATAATGCAGTCATTAAAAAAGAAGTCCTTGTTGGTTGCACGAACTTAGACGTAGGTGTAATTACTTGTTATGCTGCTTGCATCTTAACAGAGCTCGTTTATAGAGGAACATAAAATTAACCTTGTCATTCTTAATTATTTGTACGTTTCGACGTATTAAATCACGAACATGAATCCGTTTATATAATATCACATAAATCGAAAAGTGAAAGTTACAACTGTACAATAGACAGATATTTCGAATTGAAGGTATAAATACGCATTTGATAACTTCTTACGACTTCAGAAATTTTTATCGAAATAATTTATCGAATATTTACTGTTATTATTATTATTTCTAATTTCTATTTCTACTATTTTATTACTAAAAAAATTCTACTTAAATCGGGAGATATCTTCTACTAAACAAACTTATATACCTTCCACTATGACGAATTCTCTAATCATATCCAAGAATTATGCAAACTATCTCTACTATTTTATTACTAAAGAGTATTACCAAAAGACTATAATTAACAAACCTACGAATTAGGTCAATTCTGATGATATTAAAAACCTACGCAATTTATTATTCGTCCTTTCGTCGTCTTCCTTATTCTCTTCATCTTCCATCGATTTTACAACCACGCCGTGTTTTTCCACCGTGCATAACTGGCCGCAACCATAAAGCATCCCTCATTTCTGTTTCAGCTGGAATGGGTATGCGACTATGCATTCCTCGGTTCAGCTGCACAATCGGCCTTCTTCGTCGGCAGCATTCTTGGAGGCTTAATATTCGGTTACGTAGCCGACCATTGTGGCAGAATTCCGGCGTTGGTTGCGTGTAACGCGGTTGGCTTCATCGCGTCTGTTGGCACCGCGTTTTGCAACAGCTTCTGGAGCTTCTGTCTAGCGAGATTAGTCGTCGGTACCTCGTTCGATAACTGCTTCAACGTGCTTTTCATTATCGGTGAGTCATCGAGGAAATTATAAGAGAGAAAAACCGAAGCCGTTGAGAATAGGAAAACTATAATTTATGACCTAATAATGGGGCACCGGTATCAGTCCCGTTTTACTTAACGATTAACTATTCATAACGTGTTTGAATAAATGTTCGTTGCCCTACGTCGCTTTGTTTTTTTAAGTCAGATTTTTACTCGAATTTTATGATACCAGCTTTAAGATATTTAATGGTAAATGATTTTACTGAAACTTATATTTTTTAATTTGAAATTCGTTGTGTAATTGTATATTTAGTTTGGTATTAAAATTATATATGTTTAGGGATACTTTAAGATATTTTATTTTAAACGACAGGATAATTTTTCTTGAATTTTCTAGTATGAAATTATATCTTTCGAGTGACTTATTTCCCTACGGAGAATGATCTTCGGTTATACCACGATCGCTCAGACACTGTCTGTTCGTTATTGAGATGAAAGCAGTGTTCCTTTTAACATTCTTTTTAATTCAAAACGATCTTACATTGTCGATGTTAATAATTTATAAAATCTACAAATAAATCTGAATATTTGAAATTAGATTGATAAAAGACGAAGAAAGGAAAAACCTAAAGGAAATAAGGATAATAATAATATTATGTTATCAAAGGAAGAAATGAAATTGACGAAACGTTTGAGGAGATTTCTATAACGATGTAACACAATAGTAATATCACGAATTATTCTTTCAGTGATCGAATATGTCGGTCCGAAATATCGAACTCTGGTAGCGAACATGTCGTTTGGACTTTATTTCGCGGCAGCGTCGAGTCTTTTGCCTTGGATCGCATATTGGATCTCAAATTGGAGGATTCTCAGCATGGTCACCGCGTGTCCTATGGTGTTTGCGTTTATAGGACCATGGATTGTTCCTGAAAGTGCACGGTAATTTAATTCCAATTTCTTTTTCATTATAAAAATATAATACAAAGAAATATTTTAAGTAAATTAGTATACGTATATAGTATAGTAAACACTTAATCTTATCACGTCCTTTGGATTATTTTTATATCTTCGTATCATCGGAAAAATCCTTCAAAATAATCCTCAAAGAAATATAAGAAATCTCTTTCACGTTGAAGTTTCTCTTAAAACATCAAAAGCCCTTTGAGGACCATAAAAATTCCAAAATTATAGCTCAATTAAATTGGGTAATATTTTATCCAGCAATACATACTATATCTTGGAATCGGTTATTACATCGATTCCTCTGCCTCGTAAATAAAACATCTCAAGGTCAACATCTTTCTCTCGATAAGCCATTACATTTTTAATTGTATGTAATAAATGATTCGTACGTAACTAGACAGCGCTATCCAAATTTACACAAAAAGTTTGTTGATACAAAACGATGATGAAAGTGATGATTTTGAAGATTTCTTATAGGCTTTTATAACGTTTGCATATTTCATATACTTCCGTAGTTGGTACATAACCAGTGGCAGGGTGGACAAAGCGATCGAGATGTTGAAAAACTTCGCTAAAGTGAACGGTAAAGAGGTGAAGCAAGAAATATTCGATGAATTTGAGAAAAGTTGCAAGGCGATGAACGAGAAGGATCAATCGCATAATCAATACACTGTCTTACATCTCTTCAAGCTGCCACGACTTGGTCGTATCACTATCATGCTCATCATTTATTGGTAAGTTAACCTTTCCATCATCAATCGAACAAACTACACAGCTAGAACTGTTTACTTGTAAATTCTCAGCAATGATTACAATATTATTTTAGAAGAAACTAAGACACCAGAGAAATTTATAAACATATACGAAAAGATATAGATAGGAAAGATATTCAATTTTACATTTCCTTTACGTTTCTTATATTTTCTTTGTTTTTAATACTACGATAATTCCGAATCTTCCTGCATTTCTTAAAATAAAATTAACTAAGAATATATTCTTAACTCTCAGTCTCACGATTTCCTAATTATATTATACCGTTAATTCAAGCAAGTTACCAATCAGCCTCGACGCTACTTCCCTGTCTCTATAAAACCAGTATTAAAATAGACACAAATTACCATAAACTAGATACAAACTACTCGAATGAACATTAAGAGAGTATATGGAGCATTTTATGTGGGTCATTAAGAACCTGCTTAAGTATATAATTAGCATCGATAAACGTCAAACGCGAGGGAACGAGCACGCGAAGAATTAATAAACGATCTTGAAGTCCAGCCTGATTTTTGCATGACTCGACTGATTTTTTTCTAGGTTGCTGATGGTGTGGGTGTTCGACGGCCACGTTTGGAACATGAAACTTTTGGACCCTGACGTTTTCACGTCGTTCTCTTTAGCCTCCCTCACGGAACTTCCGGCCGCTATTCTGCTCGCCCTTTTCCTCGACAGATGGGGCAGACGATGGATGGGTTTCGCATCGATGTTCCTCTGTGGCATTTTCTCCTTTGTTGCCATCGCCACCCCCTCTGGTAACTTCTTTTCTTTTTTTTTTTTTTTTATTTCTTGATAAATGACTCGTCGATCGATATTATTCAATAAAATAACAGGAACGTGTTAGTAGCAGTGAGAATGCGGGGTTGAATTTGGTAGAAAAAATCCGGTTTTATCGATCGACGTCGGTTTAAAAAGCGGTTCTCTGAAGTTTCTCAAGCGAAAGCTTTGGGAGATTGAGAAATAAAAGCTCGTGCTTGATGCAAGAATAATGTTTTTGTTGGATAGTAAGGAGATAAGCGGTAGCGTTAGAGGATATTCGCGTTTGCAAAGATATTGAAGAATGGAAAATAGACATTTTTTAATTCGTATTTAGAATAGTTATAGTTATACAACAATTTACTATTTTTATTTCCCCATCTTGCAACTAAACTTTCCTTCAAATTCTCCTTTATCGTTTATAGACTTGAACGACATGATCATATAGATCTGTATTGTTCAAAATCGTATTATAGAGGATTTACAATTATACAATCTGGTCATCTTACTTACCATAGTATTAATAATAATCGAATGGCTCGTCGTTTATTGATAATCGCCATGATTAATTAGCTTTGTACCATTCGAAATAACGCTAAACAATATTCAAAATTCATATAATCTGACAATCTGTAATGTAATAAAAAAAAATATATTTCTATGTTTCATTCTATGCCGCAGAATTTTAATTACTAGTTTACGTATCCTATGAAACGAAAAGAATTGAAAATCGATGTTTTATGCAATTCCATGCAAATGTTTAACTAGACATATTAAAATTCTTTTTTTATCCTATTCTATTAATTAAACGTAATCCATTAACGATTGACATTTATTTCTCAACGCCACATACTCGACAGGGATGACATTTAATTTTTAATTGGACCATGCGCGCATCGGGCGTATGTATCGCGCGTGGAATGCGGCGATCGTGGCATTTACATATTTCTCAACTTGTTCAAGGTTCGACAACGGTCGCCATGGCGATTATAGCGCGTCTTGGAGTGAATATCGCCGCGAATATTGGTTTCCAATATGCAGCGGAAATGCTGCCGACTGTGGTGAGAGCTCAGGGTGTGTCTTTGATCCATATCATCGGCTATGTCGCTCACATTTTGGGACCCTACATTATTTATCTGGTAAGTGAATCGAAATTTCTGTTAACGATATCGTACTTCTACGATCCAAGAGTTACTCAGCCTCTTTTTTAATTTACGACTAATATTCTCTGTCAGTGAGATACGTTTTTCGAAGTTCCTTTAATTTGTAGAAGAATTATGTTAGGAACATCGATCATGATGATGAGGAACATCGATCATGGATTCTTCTTTTAATCTTACGAATCATGGAAACAAAGTAGATTCTCGATATATTCTCCTTCGTTTTGTTTAACGCTATTAGAATTTTGCGAAAGAAATGTAACTTTTCTATTGTCTGTAACTAGGTTTGCAATTCTACGCTATAGACTTTGTCCCTAAACGAAACGAATATTTACAAAATCTAGTTGTAACGGGTAACACCGATGATCCTTTGTATATTGGCAACTTCAAATTTTGTCTTTAATCAAACTCTTTATTAATATTAAAAAAATATTAAGAATATAGAAAAATACAAAAAGGAGTATTTATGAGGACATTCTGGATCATTGTGTCTGACTATTCTATTCTGAATTATAAATTTTCCTTAAAGTGTACTATTATTTGTGTAATCTTTTTGCAAAAAAATGAACTTATGGAAGCAATCCATTTATTTCCCGAAAATCGAAGAGAAATTAAGAAATTAACGGAAAGTGGAATTAATCGCTATAACTTCTAAAAGACATATCTAATAGACGTATAAAAAAGAGAATGTTTTTCACTCGATTTAGGCTGACATTGATCCATCTTTACCTCTGGTTGCCCTCGGTTTGCTGTCCTTTGGACACGCCTTCCTGACTCTTGGCTTACCAGAAACCTTGAACCAGGAACTACCGGAAACCCTACAGGAAGGTAACGACTTTGGCAAGGAACAAAGTTTCTGGTGGGTTCCGTGTATATCCTCGTAAGTATAAATTCTTCTACAACATTGCTCCTCCACTTTACGTCAATATAAATTTACTACTAATCGTTTATTTCAATTTGACAGGAGCAAAATGCTGAAAAAGTCTTACAGAAAGAAGAAAGGCCTCTCGAATCCAGCGTTTGCTGGCAGTGTTCAAAAGATGGACTGCACTAGATTATAGCGATTGGAGCTGGCGGTGGTGTGAAACTTGCCAAATCCTTTGTAAATATAGTTATTAAACGTGCGCGTGTGATGTTAGATGTTAAGGTATTTACGAACGTGTTGAGATTTGAGAGCTGTTGAGAGAAACTAGGAAGAAGTATCAGTTGTTGCAGTGAAAGAGACAAGAATCGTCAAATTACACAAGGTATACGTTTAAGCAATTAATTGACACTTGATCGGCGAAGTAGCTTTGTTGCACACAAGATAATTTTGTTTAAAGTGTATCTTTTTTTAATCGAGATGACGGTATAAAAATTTTAAGAAATTTAAAGAATTAAAAACACGGTATTTAAGGTACGTTGCGTTCACATATTGCGATGTTAATTATTTCGCGTACTATACCGTCGATAAAGTGTTGAAAATGAGAAACGATTCGGGTATCTTATGTAAATGCACAATTAAATTCAGTATTGGATATACGTATTAAAGGGAACGATATATATGTCTTCCTGTTATAAAAATAATATACCATAGTATTTATACAACTTTCGCTTTAAAAATCGGAAAGAAAAATCTATATCTTTTTCTTGTTGCTCTTTTTTTTCTTTCTTCGTTGAAGGAATACTCCAGTTGTATTGACTTAACTATGAAATACTGTAAATAACAAAGGATTGCCACGAGACTCGAAACGCGAAAAGAGAGCTGTCTTCGTGCATTGTCAAGCTTTCAACAACTTGTCTCGTTTATTACGAATCGCCTTTGTATCAATATAGGTGATTCATAAATCACCGGCACTTGAAACGAGAGTTTCGATCGACTTTTAAACCGGTGTATTTTGCGTTTGCTCGATCAGCATAGTTTTTTTTCATCGTCCATTTATATATCAACACGTTGAACGATTTGAAAACTCTGAGATCTCTGTTATTTAATTTAAATATATACATATATATATATATATATATCATTCTAATGAAGTATCAAGATTGAAATTCTTTATGATATTTTATTGTTTATGTTCTTTCAGTATTAATACGAGAAATATCTCTATTTGATATATTTAGATATAATAAGGATATTACTTCTAATAAATATCCTTGAATCCGTAATTACTGATCATTCATAAAATGGAATGCATTGAAACAATTAATTGCCAAACGTTAATATCAACTCATTAGTTACCATCATACCCAATTGAGATTAAAAAATGGTAGGATCATTTTAAGCAGGAATTTTTTTAACAGAAAGGATATTAACATAATGTTCAAT
Source organism: Bombus difficillimus (assembly GCA_014737525.1). NCBI lineage: Eukaryota > Metazoa > Arthropoda > Insecta > Hymenoptera > Apidae > Bombus > Bombus difficillimus. The sequence goes on along the minus strand of JACXIT010000193.1, from coordinate 720,807 downwards.
ATTCTTTAGAAATTTTTCTGTTTAAATCCACTGGAAAAAGCAATAAATAATTTATAGAATTATATAAAAATTTTAGAAGAAAAATTGATAGATAACGAGTTAATTTTGAAAATGCTCAGGTTTAAATGTTACTTGAAACAGATCGAAACTCCGTCACGTGTTCGATTAGAAATAGTAAAATTCTGATTCGTGAACAGACGCGAATATCTATTCCCAATCTTGTTCCTTTCGATCCTCCGACCTGTTCGTCTTAAACGCACAATCTCCGTTATACCACCTTTAAACGATGATTCTAGCAATTAGAATCATTCGATCGTTAGAATCATTCGCGTACTTATGAGACTAGCGCCCCTGCTTTCAGTTATCGATTAAAAAGACATACTATTCTTCGTTGCAAGTATCAGCTATCGTTCCTCAAGACCTGAGATTCTTTGAAATATTCCTACGCTAGAGATTCAACTGTACATAATTGTTCAAGGCTACAAGTTAGTTCGATCCTCGTGATGCAATGGATAATAATTCGATCGTCTGGAAAATAATTCTGAACGAGAGAATTCTCATTTAACCCTTGACGGTCGATGATTTTGTAACCATGTACAATATCGTAATCAAGAATGAATTCTTCAAAATTTTTAATCTCGAAACTACACAGAACCGATACATATTAATCTCAATCGCAAATAAATATTAAGGGAGTCTTAAGGAGTTATAATGTCAACATTTCTTATCAATGCGATAGTGATATAATAATGTGATATAGTGCAGAGTGTTTCGTAACTGATGATTCTTTGTATTTTTGAGAAAATAAATTTTGAATATGTTTTGCGAATGTCGTGCGGACACGAGTTGACAAATTTTCAAAATTTCATTCTCTCGAACGTCGTACGAGAATCTTTCATTCTATATTTTCAACAGATCTTTTCACATAGTGTTATCCTGTACCACTAACCACTGATTATCACAGTATCAATTACCAGACACCCTGTATAATACAGAATATTACTTCAAATAATGAAGCATTTCATATTCGATAATTAATTATAATTAAGTTCGGCTTTTAAGGGTTAATACATTGTAACATAAGTGATCGTTATTGTAGAACTCTTAATTATAAGATGGAGTTAGATTAGACGTACAATGATGAACGAGGATCATCGAGCATTAATGTATTTAATTATAGAGACATTTAGCGATTTATTTTTGTTCGGAGGATCCGTCGATGTGTGTGCAAATAAAAAGCAGAATTATTTCTTATATTATGGTTTATGGAAGTTTTATTCGGTGAATTAATCCTATGGACGTGAGTGTATACGTGAGTGAAGTAGGAGGATGATTATGAATACTATGAATAGGTATTCTTCAGATTAATTGCGTTGTTATTGGCACAACGACGAACACTGATCGTCATACGATGGCACGATTTGCTTACAATATTCTTTCCTTTCTTTTTTCTTCTTCCTAAACCATAGAAACAGTCAATTAGAGCTATTTTTTTTAAACGTACGCACAACTCGTTTTAGATAGATAAACCCAGCAGTTGGTGCTGAAGAAATTATAACAATAATTAAAAAAGTCTTCAAGTTCGAATATTATTAATATTGTACGTTATTTAAAATAGTATAAAAAAATATAACGAACAGAAGAAAATTTTCAAGTTTTAAGATTTTTAAGTAAATGTTAAGTAATCGTTAAAAATACGTGGATAATCGTTCCAAAGATATAAAACTTTTTCTTTCCACAAAGAAAAATTATCTAAACGCACTATTTTTTTAAACAAGATTTTGCGCAGCATATTCCAGTAAAAAATGTTAAAAACATTAAAGGAATCAAAAATTCAAATATCTCTAATTAATAATTTACATAACATTTTCAATATTATTCTACGTAATATCTTTGATTATAAAATTAGCACCAACCGCTGAACGATTCGAACGTGCGCAAAATTAGCATTAAAATTATAAAAGCTCTTAAAAGATAGTAATAAAAATTATATAGGAACACGATTTTTAGGCTCGCCTTTCTTAGAATTACGGCTTACAACAACAAGGCTTTCTTAAACGTAAACGATAAAAATAAAAATTAACGTAGGAGAATAGAAAACTAATATGTTCCATTTTCTCTCGTACAAAAATCGTTAGACTGATCCGGCTGTAATATTGTTACTTCCGAAAAAACACGAATCCTCCTCCATGCCTTTTAATTGAATTATTATTAAAAATCAGACAATTATCGTTCACAGGAGTGATAGTGTTGATGTCCACTGAAGTGTGTCTTATGGTAGCAAGGCAATGACCAGAAATGTTGGTCGCTTCCGAATTCTTCGCCTTGCTTAATGGTCTGAGGAAGATTCTGGCCTACAGTTTCCGGCAGGAACAAAACCAGTGCAGCTCCAAAAAAGGACACCGTGCTGATAATCAGCATTGGAAATCCCTCCCAAATTGCAGCCTAATGAACAAATATTAATTTACATGAGCAAAAGTTAAATACCATGAAAATCTGGTTGAAGTATTTCTCATTTAAAAAGTTTCATTAGAAAGTTTCAAGCAATATGCTTTCATATCTTAAGTTATTCCATAATGTTTTATTTTAAATTTCAATTTTTTGATTAGAAATCAGTTAAAGAAAAGCATTGGTTGCAACTTCCAAAACAGGCTTTCTAGAAAGTGAGGAATATTTTGATCAGATTTTTATAATATTCAACTTCTTCAGGGAACAACTTGTTTTAAGGTAAGAAAAAAAACTATTTTACATTTTTATAGGAAAGATGCTAATACATGAGAGCTTTTTCATCATTTCTAATAGCGCTTATTGTATCTTTTGGAATAAATTAAAGAGAAGTGGAACGTAGATATACGTAGCGGCATTTCAAAAATGTTATAACAGCGATAGTAGCATAAATATTTATTTACCGAGTCGGTGATATATGGCGCCAAAGTGTGTGCAACTATTCCGAAAATATGAATGAAAGATACGCCCTGGGATCTGACTGGCGTGGGCAGAAGTTCTGCTGCATACTGAAGACCAACATTGGCTGCCATATTCAGACAGAATCGCGACAATACTGACATTACTAATTTCGCGAGAACTGGAGAATAAATTAAAAAATACAGAATTAACCCTGGGTACACGATACTTGATTATAAGTTTAGCTAAAAATATAGTTCAATGGAAGCTTAATTAAAATCAAATTAAAATTTCACACAAACTTTAAACTTCTATAAATCTCCAAACTCAACAAAACCAACATATAGAAAATTATTGCTTCTAAAATGTTGCAAACCTCTTTCAATTTCGCCACTAAATTAATTCCTAATTTTTCCTAGATTCTATTTCCATCAAAACAATTATTTTCCAAGATTAATACCTTCGAAGTTTCCAAAATTCTTTTACATTCATCGTCAACTTAATTTCAGATTTTTCTAAATAGTACGTCATTATAATCGTTCTAATTTTACTCGAATAAACAAATCAATATATTTACTGGAATTCAGCATAAGTTCAGCGATACTGAGTACACAGGTCATTGCCAGAGTGAGAAATCCGCAGAGTCTACGACCCCATCGGTCGAGCAACAGGGCGAGCAATAACCCAGCTGGAAGTTCTGTGGCACAGGCGATCGAGAACGACACGAACACCGAGCTTTGGATAAGTTTTAACGAATACACGTGGCCGTCGAACGAGATCACGGTGAAACACCTACAAGACAACATCGGTTATTTATCAAGGTTTTCTCGCAACATGAACTCGTATCTTATACTCGCCAGAATGCAACTAGAAGAAGAGTGTTTCTCGCTAGCCGTGGCGTTTTGAACAGATCGAGCAGCGTCGCTGATTCTTGAATTTTATCCGATGACTCCATGTTACTCTGTAAGAATTTATTTCAAAAATAATTAACGAAAGATATAATACGAGTCGTGCCTTTAGTCCTTACACAGTTCAAAATTCATAAAACGCTAAAAAGAAATTTTATTTTCATTTTATTCGTCGTTAATAGATAGCACGAATAGTGGCAAGTTCTAAGGTAAATTTAAAAACACGTTGTTTGTTATTGCTATTTTTCTTTGCATTCTGATTTATGGAATTAGTGGCATGGCTTCTGATATCGAGGTTTATTAATATAACGAGTGATTGACTGATTAAATACTTTTCTGATCTCTGCGAAATACAGTCGGGGACAAAACTAAGTGGACTAGTGGAGAAAATGTAAAAATTCATTTCAACCATTTGCCAAACTATCTGCATATTATTAGAAGAAAATATAATAAATAAAACTCAAGTATACGATGCTGATACTAGTTTGATTATACTTTCTTCACATCTATTTCCACTAACCATAGCAGCTTATTTTTATCCCCGATTGTACGTTATACTTGTACTAAATATTTTATAATTTCTATATAAATTCCCAGATTTACTTCAAAATTTGCACGAAATCGATATAACACCAATATAATCGCGACGGCCAAGTTTCATTTCACATTTCATTTTTCATCACGTTTCATTTTTAAAACGTGTCTATAAGCGTTAAAATACTTTCGCGAGTCTGTGTATCATCGACGTGAATAAAATATATCTGTCAGCACAGATTCGAATTCTCTACCGTACGATTTCGCGTAAACTTCCTAAAATTCTATTTGATCGAACTTACGACGAATATATCGTAAATACGCGAGTCTGGATTTCTACGGTTGATCCTAGCTATTCTCTGTAGTTTCTCAACAACCTTGTCCATCATTCCATTGGAAACGTACCACCTTGAACAGAGCAAATACGAGTGATATGGATCGATAAGTAAATTTGCATAAATCTCAAAGCGCAAGTTGAGAATTCGAATAATCGAACGATTACGAGTTTACTTACCGGGCGCTCTCGGGAAGAATCCACGGTGTGATAGCAACGGATAACAGCGGTATGGCAGTAACGTAAGTAAAATATCTCCAGTTCGCGATATAGTAAGCTATCCATGGTAAAATTGTACTGGCCACTGCGAAGTATACGCCAAAGGCGACGTTCACGACCAACGTTCGTTTCGACACAGCCATATATTCGAGCACTGTGGGATAATTGATCGTCGATGACTCTCGGAATAACTGATTATTATATCGAGATACTTAACGACGATTATTCTTTATGTTACAGTAATAGAACATGGAAGATTTATCGAGTGAAACCGGTTATTATTAATATGGAGCAATTGATGACGAGCCGAATGAACGATACCATCAACTTAATTGTAGGATAATAGTGAGATTACAAATATAATTCCGACTTTAAATTAATCCATTTACTCTGCGAACGTGAATGTTCCGAGTTTGAACTGGTTCGTATAACAAAAACCGCTACATAATGCACGTGTTTTGCTTCTAACGTATTTAAACGAATTACGCGTTGAAAATTTTGTGATAATTTTCATTTCGAACGAATATATAACTCGATTTAACAATATCAAGATATAACCATCCTCGACAACATAAAAATCGATGAAACGATCTTTAACGATAACAAAATCGATATATTCATCTATGGTGGTGGCAAAAGCTCTTGAATCAAGCACTCGAACCGTATAATTCAATCGAGTACAGCAACGTCAAAATTATCTTCGAGAAACAATTCATCAAAAATTTCTCACGCCTCGAACATTATCTTTCACGTAATAGAAACATTGACTTCATACTAACGTTATCTCTCGCGTAACTGGAACATTGGCTTATCGGTCGAACCCCTCGCACTTTCTACTTCGTAGAAGACTTACCGATAATCATAGGAATGTTGATACAGTTATCGAACGCCAGTCCAGTGAGGAACCTACAGACGGCGAATGACCAAAAACTATTTGCGCTGGCGGTGCAAATGGACGCAAGAAGGGCGATACCGTTGCAGAACATCAAAGCTGGGATACGACCCTTGTGATCGGCGATCCAACCGACTAGGAAACCACCGATGATGGACCCGCAGAAGAAGATGGCCTGCGCCGTTGATACGAGGTATTCTCGGTCGCATACCCAATCTAGCTAATCACCAAGGGCTAAGAGTTAGTCAGCGAAAAGCCAGATTCATATTTTTCAGAATATAATTTTAATCCTGCTGCGATCTTCGAATTTCTATATCTCGATTCTGCTCACAGTTCGATGAATGAAAGAGTTCTTTATGCTCTGAAAAGGACGTTCGCGTAAAATCGGAACGACAAATCATCCGTACTAACAACTATCGTCTTATACTTTCTATAAACTTAAGAAATTTACTATAACAAGATACGCGATTAGGTCGGAAATGACCCAAAGAACGCAACAGAAGTGTAAGAATTTCGAAGCATGCGATTCAGACAACGATGTAAATACTTCACCTCAGTTCCTATACTAGGATATGGAATCTGCGTGAAATTGTACTCCCATTGAGAACATTTTATCGTTTCGTTTGTTTGGAAGTCCAACGAGCTCAGACTCTCGTCGCTCTTCAACAGCTCCGTGAAGTTTAGGTCCTTTCGCTCACATTGCTCGTAATAAGGATAAACATTCGTCGGTGGAATCGCTATTTTGATCCTAAACATCCCATACGATAGACAATTGATCATTTTAATTGTTAAAATAAGAACCAGACAGAGTAATCCGAAAATATCTTGTATCAGAATTTTCTACAATATTTTCTAATAATTTTCGAAATGTTTGAAAATTCGTAAAATTCCAGAAATCGCGATATTTTTCACAATATTTTAAAGTCACTTTCTACGAACAATCAAAAATATCGTCCAACTTTTAAAAGAGTTTTCGTTGCTACGTATATCTTCTTTTCTTTCCTTCGTTCATCATACACGCTTACCTCTCTTCTTCCGTGAAATTCGAGTTTACTAATTCGTCTATCCTGCACCAGTGTTCCGTGGGAATAATCGTAATGAAAAATTGCGAGAAATACAGAAACGCGTACGTCGCGCCATAGGGTAGTAACGACAGTAACAACAGCCATTGATATCTTCCGTAGTCACCGACATACGGCAGAACATCATCGAAGCTTTCCAATCTTGGTCTCAATCGAGTCGTTTCAGTGGGCAATATACAGTTACTCTTCTCGCCCCTCATTTCGCTGAAACAAAATCCATCGTTGATTTCCAGATATAGCAGTATAAAAGCTAGTGTTCGTGCAACAAAGTTTTCAGTCTTCTAGTCTTTGAAATAAATCTACTGACTTATACCATGTCGTTCGCCAGACTTCTAAAGGTTCCTTCGATGTTTCACATTTTGTGATTCTAACTCAGTGCTTACCTTCCCTCCTTCATAACATAATCGTAACCATACGTTAGATATTACAATGTTCCTTTCCTCTCCAACAAACAGGAAATAGAAATGTTCCGCGAAGACGCTACACCCGTAAACAACTCATAAGCAACGCTCAAATAATCTCGATCACGACCGATCAGCGTGATGAACGCGACTCTGCGCTAACGATAAGAACAAGCGATTATTTTCTGACAGAACGCAGAAACAATCTTACCCGTCGTTTACGGTTTTTCCTTCCATAGTTCGAGCAGCAAAGTCTCAATTATGGTTTTAGATTTTGAAAAGCAACGGAGATGAAAGTCCTGGAATACGGAGACCCGATGTGCTGATCGAAAGGCGTTCGGAAATGAACTGAAAGAACGGGCGAAGTCCGGCAACTGTTCGCCTTGTTTTCGATTCGGTTAAACGTTAAATTAAGTGTAAGTGTTTGTTCGAGTGCCGGCCAATTACTGTGCCGGGAGTCAAGTGAATCCGTGACACGCGACTCGTTCAAATTAAATTGCATACGAACCACGCTCGCGAGATCATCTTTAAAAAGGGCTGATTCGGTATACATGGCGATATTAACGCGATATATACATGTCTCGGGAAAATTTTAACGAAAGAAATAGCCTCGAGTTCCGGTTAAGGGTATTCGAGTTATCGTTTGGATGTCGATATTATAGATTTGCAAACGAGATAAAAGATCCGAAGGAAAGTTTGTTGACTCTGTTATATTTAATTAAATGCAGGAGAAAAATTGAATGGGAGAATTTTCTGATTAATATTGTTTGGTTATTACTCGTAATCCTCTTACCCGGCAACTTGTGGATGACTTCCGGTCACAGTTCTTACAGGCGGTACTCTATTTAATTATCGTGTACAATAAAAACTTCTCTTCGGTAACTTTTTGATCAATATATTGAACTCTATTGGAAAATAATCGAGAGAATGTTAAGTCATCGAAGGCTAAGAATAAGTGAAATAATTAAAGATTTTTCAAACCTGTTTCAACACTAATATCAGGGACATAAGAAAATGGTACTTCTGATGTATCAACGCAATCATTAAAACAGACGGTCTTAAGAACTGAGGTGGTTAATTAGGGATTGAGCAATTAAAAGAACGATTTTCAAGTTCAAAGTAAAATGATATATCGATCTTTCGTAAAATTTTTATATCAAATTGTTCATTTTCGTATCAGATAGAACAAAAGATTAAACTGATATATGTTTACTTGAAAGTAGATTCCGCGAAATTAATATTTTTCCAATTGAATTTAAACTAATCCGTGACACGATATTATTGTATGGTATAAACACGGAAATGAAATAGCTGATAGAAGAACCATCGATGACTAATGTCATTGTCAGGAGCGAGAAAGTAGTCGAGTGCTCGAAATAACTGACCTGTTTGGAAACTACGACAACGAGAAATGTTCGTGTCTACGAGCCATAGTAAATACTTGCGTGTGTACGTTTACACAAATGGCGGTATTTTTGAAATCAAAAATAGAGTATATTACCCTTGATCATCCCAACGAAATAATTACTTATAATTACAAGACATTTGATACAGAACTTTGAGAAATCAATATGTTACAATTTGTTGGAAACGTTTAGCTTGCGCATAAATCACATATGAACCAAACTCACGCGATTATTAAATTAAATTACACTGAAACTGAGGATTCGATCGATTCTCAAAATTCCAAGTACAATTTTTTTTAATTAATTTTCACTCATTATCGAGAATCCAATCAAAATTTCTTTCTCCTAATTTATTAGCAATATTCTTAGTAAGAACTAGTAATTATCGCTTTTCTTTTATAAACGATTATCAACGCGAAAAATTAATTTCAGTCTATGGAAGAAAATGAATACAAAAGTTCAAACTCTTACCTGTCACCAAACGATTCTTCGATGTCTAATTCACGATAGTCTCGCGACATCAAAATGAAACTCCAAACTGATCGCTTCTCGTTGCTCTTCGTTCGAAATATCGATCACGATTAATCAGACACTACCAACCACATCCACTGGTATCACTGTCAGGCCGATTAACAGCAAGTTACGAAATTAGCAATTAAAGGCACCCTCGATCGAACCATCTTTCTCTCTCGACGTTACACTAAATCATGTCAAACGTATCTTTCCGTTCCAATCGTCGTTGACTAACTTCCAACGAACAAAATGTCTCGATTCACTAATATCCTTCGTATTCTTTGTGCAGATAACCGAAGAATTTTTCCGTTATTGTAGCATCTTCGTTGCTGCTCCTTAATTTAAAAGTAAAGAAGTAAAATTAGTTTAAAAAAGCAATTAAAGTAATTCACGTGGATTTCTTTGAAGATGCAAGAAAATCGATGATAAAATGAAATAGAAATAGAACTAAAATAAAATAAAATCTGCGATTAAACGAATAATTGATACATGTTATTTCGAAAGGGAAAGTGGCGATAAAATAGGCGAAAAACAATTTCTATTAAAAAGAAGGTTACCAGCGCAGTTTACTTCGAAGCAAAATTAGAATTGGTAATCGAGCGAATGATTGACACACGGTTTACATCGAAAAAGAAGCGGAATCGATGACTAAACAAGCGAGATTTCGTTAAACACACGATTTCCTTCGTAAAAAAAGAAAAAGTAGATTCGGTGGTTAGGCGGATAATCGTTGCAGTTTATCTCAAAAAAAAAAAAAAAGAAAAATATAGCACGGATGATCAAACAGACGAGAAACAAGGTTTCTCTGGGAAAAAATAAAATAGCTGATCGAGTAAATAGTAAATACAATTTACCTTAAGGAAGAAGCAGACTCGACCGATCAACGCTGTTACCCTCGAAGAAACGCTAAAATCAATGTTCAAACACACAATCAAAGTAAGTAGTTTCCCTCGAAGATGAAGTAGAATCAGTAGTTAAATCAACAAGATTGGCACAGTTTTCCTTCAAGAGACACTATGATCAATATTTATACAGGCAGTCAACGAATCTCCCTTTCGACTGATCCAATCAATGAGTGAAACGATTATATTCGATGAGATTTTCCTCGAAGATGAAGCAGAATCGCAGATCCTTACGTAAACGGCCGATCAAGTTTCCACGGCAATAAACCTAAATTCTCTGGTTAATTAAGAATACAATAGAGACGCGACGACGTTTTCATTTAAAGAAATGGAATTATTAGTTAAACAACACGACAGGATTTTCTTATTCGAAAAGAGAGGAGAAAAGCGTCCGATGTTCGCGAAGTCTTGCACAAATATGAAGGGGAAACCGGCTCGCGTATCGCTGATATAGAAGCTTGCTTAGCGAAGACGAACACGATACTCGATGACACGTGTTTGCCAATAGAAAAGGAGAGAATCGAAGAGAAAAGGAACGAAGGGAAGAAACGTTGATTGACAGTGGAACCGGTGAAACTAGAAATAGTTTGGAAAACACGATTTTCCGATCGCGAACATCGAGGACCACGTGCTCGCGTTGCCATCGATCGAACTCCATTTAGGCCGGCTTCAGACGAGCGGTTTGCGGCAAATCGTCGCAACAGCGACGACGTTGGTAGAACAGAGACACAAAGTTCTTCTGTCTCGCAAAAAGAAAGATGCATACATATGTATTTCCTTGTTCCTCCAAAGCGTCGTGGCGCCACGCCGGAAACCGGTCGTCCGAAGCCAGCCATACTTTTCAATGGTGTTGAAATGAATTGTATCGCATTGTCGTGTTGTCGCGTACTAAAATTGCGATATAAGGACGATGTTAATGACTGGCGTTGAAACCCAACTGATTTTTGCAATTTAAATAACGGATGTATTGAAACGAATTGAGTGGATTTTTCAGGTAAATTTGTCGTTTGTTTTGCCGGTTTTGATCTTGGATCGACTCTAGTATATTTTTCATATTTCATTGAAATGCGGGAATTACGTTATGTTATTTGTCGATACTCTGTAGTTTTAGCATCGTTAATTTAGAATTAATATTTACAAAAGGCACAAATGTAATTGAGTTCTAAAGAGGATTAATTAAGGATGTTCAAGCTTTTTTGCGAGATTGGTTTTTTCTTGCAAGCTACCTCTATAAATTAAACCTCTCCTGAAGGGATACGTAGTTTCGTTAACCGGTTTCTTCTAAAAAGATTCGTAGAATTAGCTTTTTGCGAAGGGACTGATTTATGAATATCCTTTCTTCCGAGAAGACTGCTTCGTTACCATGAAAAATCAAGGACAGGTTTTCATAGTTTATATTCACCGAAATATTCATACACACAATAATTTCAAACAGTACGATTAACAGATTATTAGATATATCTATACAAATTTCACCTTACGCTTGAAGATACAAGCAAAGCGAAAATTAGGTTCCCAAAATCAAATAGTAAGAACAGTAAATGACTATATGCAGAATATTCTTCTAGCGGAAGATAGACATTCTCTACTCGCTATGCACGTACAAAGAGAAAGACGCATACTAACATTCCAAACACATGTTGCGAATAGGAATGACCTCGTAACACCAAAACTGAAGAAACTACACCATATAACATTGAATGTGACCGATCTAATATGGCACATTAATTATCGAACAAAAAGTTTCATAAAATTCAAATTAAAAAACATGAGATCGCGAAACACACAATGGGTATGCATAAGTTCTGTACGTAACTTCCAACTTACACACATGCAACAAGTTTTACCGTTACTAGCGTTGATAATAACAGAAGCACAGTCATGGATCCGTTAACATGTCTAGCGTTGTTTCAACGAGTTTCATTCCCACTTGATTTAGTGTCGCTCCTAACCGCTGGTTCACGCAACAGAGAAAGATAAAATGAACCACGACAGATATACGATTACATACTTGCGTACTATATCGTTCAAAGTCTATAAATAATATTGCAGGCGGTATAATTAGAGGCCTTCTGTACTATTTCCGCACGCGGTAACGTCCTAAGCGTATACACGGGAAACTTTAAATCGTAGCACAATTGGAGCCGAAAGAAATTTTAAAGTGGGCTAAAAAAATGAAAAACAAGCCGAAGATTCAAGAATAACAGAATTACACTGGAAACTCTATTTTGGGGGGAAAAGTTTGAAAATCGATCGAGTATTACGCGGTAGGTAGTAGTTGATTGATACGATTAGAGTAATAAATGTCATTACAGATTGTTTGATATCACTGTAACTTTTGTATTAAATTCAATGTCAAGATTTATTCATTATCAATACTTACCTTGTTTACAGTAGATCGTATAACAGCAGAATCGAGATATTTTGTTCGTAATTTTTTATGAAAATGTTCTTCGCTTTGATGAAGAATTTTTATTTTTAAAATGATATAAACGTAATATCTAGACGATATAAACGATGCTTTTCTTTATCTGTATATAAGCTAAGCAACTTCTAGCTTTATAGATTTTTACACAAAGTTCGTCAAAATCATTCGTAAGAAATATTTTCTTTAGATCTCATACCGATTTACTGAATTACATATAGTAAATCGTGTTAATATTTAATAACTAAATATAATAACTAGATATAAGTAATTATATTAAATAACAAACGGGATCACAACGTTGTTTATGGACACAGAGACGTTAGAAAAATTTTGATCGCAGTCGCGTAACGACATTGGTTCCTCAAGAATCCTGTCTGCCTTGATAGATCATTAAGTAACGCGACCGGAATCTGCACGTCTCGCGTTGCGTCGCCGAAGGAAAATTTTTTCTTTACCTTGTTGTATGAAAATGCTTTCACTGGCTGCGCAAAGGTCGGACCGAGGGAAATCTGTGTTCGTTTCTGGTTTGCATAACAGTAGAACGATAGATCTTGAATAATAGATACATTTCTGTTATGTATTCGAAACACGTAACGAAAGAGAATTCGACGATATTACCCAAAAACGGTTCCATTAAATTTTCATTTCTTACTAGAAGAGACGAGAAATTTGCTAATGGAAAATTTTCATTTTTAAAATGGCTCACATTTATTAATACTCTTTCTTCGAAAACGACACTTATCGTACCATCTGATACTCAAAGATCAAAGCCTAAAGCAGTTTTCTATTCCATCTTTTTTCAACGTTTAAAATATTAAACCTAAATTTAATATTTTTTATCATTTTGTTAACATGAAATCTGCTATTAATTATTTACTGTAATATTGTACAAATATAAAGTTTTCATAATATAACTATCGTGGATAAAATCCAAACTGAGGGATTTAACATTCTGAAAGCTTCTTCATTTTGCCATACTAATATATAATGATCGTGATCTATGTTGATCATCTATCTTTTCCAAACTGATAATAATCCTTCATGAAATTTACCAGTTTCACTTCCTTATTGTTCATTTATCACCTAGTATCGGTAACAGATTATGTTATACGTATTTCGTCGGAAAACAAACAGAACTAAACGATCTAAGAATCGCTCAGTAAGCAACAATGCGATTATGGCTGATTTCGACAATAATTATCGTTCTCAGACGATCTACGGCATTAAATTTTCTCACGTTGTTAGATTTCCGTTTCGTAACGATCGTGATTTTCCTTTTGATCCTTCAGATTAAACGTCCTTGAACATCGTTAACTAAATCACGAACTTATAACGAACCCCATTTTTCATTATTTTTTAACAAGATTCCAAAACTTTCACAGAATCAAAATTTTATTACACGTTCACCTGATAATTTCAAGATCAGAAAGATTTTTCACTTGATAGAATGTAATTTACGACTTAAACGATTTTTAATATTATTAAATATATTCTTGAATATTTAAATAATCTATCATTCGAGTGTGTAATTTGTAATTATAAAATTGTATGAAGAAGGCAATTAAGAATTCATAAACACACAAGTGTGTGTCACTTTATAATCTTTGTTGTATGTATGTATGTCTTGTCGTATTTATGATATTCAAATAATAATATCTACATTCAGCTTTCGAAAATTAACTTACTAATACGAAGCCTATTTACCTTCATATCTTATAATAAACTTGATTATTTCGTTAGCAATAAAACATGTGCGTCTCGCAGAAATTTCAAAAATTACAGACAAATATAATGTTTCTAGTTTTACTTAACTTTTTTATTTTATTTACAACGATTATTGTAACGAAGTGTCTTTAATGGCAATAACTCAAATTTAATCTAATTTTTACGAACGCATGATCGAACTCGAATTTTATTCTTTAAGACATAATTCATTCGAGTAACTCTGAAACGTAATTATTTAAAGCTTAGAGACGAAAGATTAAAAACATTTAACCCGTAATGGTGTATCGATTCCACTCTATATTAATATTAAAAAAACGTACAAATCTGCGTTAAGAGATGCCAATATTTACAACCATAAAAATCGCCACGTTAAATCACCTTTTCATCTACTAATCCCACTCATAACAGCATACTCGCCAAACAAACTATCAATGATCGCAAACGAGTTACAATGCCTTTCACATTTTACGTAAGCAAAAAAAAGAATACGACGATCGCGATAGAAACTTTACAAGCGTCCCATTTACATATGTGCGTGTCTGTGTCAAGACTGCAATCAGTAAGATTAATCTCCTCTATCGTCGACAACATGCCTCTCCGCAACCATACTAGTTGGCACCGAATAATGGTACAATCGTCTCGTAACATGTAGGATTGATAACTCGTCACGCTAGAGGGACATATTCATTACTCGTCGCTTCGGATTGCATCACGTTAATATTAATTAGCGATAGATAACTTCGATAAAGGTCGCGAACTCTCGTATATTGAACCTTAACATTGGGGCAGTGAACGATATTTATGAAGTAGAGATGATGTAGCACGTACGTAGCTGTGCGTATAGCATCGGATTCCATTGATTGTTAAGGGAATTAAAATGAAAAGACAGAAGAATTTTCCATAACGATGCCACTGAACAGTATCGAGAAGAATCATTTCGTCGATGATCTACAATAAAAGATTACAATACGTACTTGAGGCGGCTAAGTCTCCTACGTGAAAATTACGTCGAAGAAGAGGAACAGGAAGAGAGCGATATAGACGATGAAGAACCATGCGTTCCTTCAAAAAAAAAAAAAAACCAAGACCAGATGAAGTAAGTAGTTCGCAAAAGTATAACGTGTCGTACCTTCGTGACTTTCTATACGAAAATCGTATTCAACTCTCCGCGGCTCACCGAAATAAAAAAAGAAATCGTGCTTGTAAGTGTGCTTTAGATACCGAAAAAACGAGTTTTAAAAATCGTGTGACAAGCGCATTTTTAAACTTGAGATGTTATCCTCTCTTGTTCTCCCGCCCCTGCCATTTCTACGCGCGTCGAGATCGAATTCGCGCGATATCTTGCAATTCGTAGCTGCCTTTTTGGCACGAACAATTAATATCACGTTTGTGGAGAATTATACGCTGAAACTATTAAGAACTGCTCGTCAGAATATTCCTTTTAATCTTCCACGCGATATAAATTGGTAATCGACTTTGAAATTTATTATCTCGTAATCTTTTCGTCAGATTTTAATCCTTTTGGGCTTAAATTTACCGAGTTTCTAAGCACTGCGTACATATGCAAGCAGAATTTCTCTGAAAAGTAGAAGACTTCGAAATTTTTGTAATTATCTGTAACGGCAAAATTTCAAGAATGTCTGGAATTTGCGAAGATTAAGGTATCGATATTTTCTTGGTTGCTTGTGATAGACGGTATGACAAAGTATATGTATAAAACTTTTGCGATCTATGGGAAAATTCTCATTTAGCAGTTACGCGTAGGAAAACTTTCAGAACCAATCGTAATTAACAAATTGACAGTGGAAAAAGTAATTGGCCGACCGCGAGCGGTTTTTCCGCGCTTATTATAGCCTTAAATCACGTTACACCTGCAATTAGTCTTGAATTGTACCTCCGTAAAAACAAAAACATGTTTCTCCATTGTAACGGCACAAATCTCCGCTGCGATTCGAATTCAAGGTATTTGTAGCTCGACGATATTTCTCAAAAGTAAAACACTCTGAGATTAGAATATTCTTCGCGCATTTCTAAGATTCTCTAAGAAGAGATTCTAAGCATCTCTAGGAAGAAATTTCTTGGAAGATTATCTCTGTACTCTTTATGCACGCGCGCTAACGAACAATTCGGAAATGAACATAACGTGAACTTGGCATTATAATATACGGCATGTTGAACGCCGAAATTACCGCAATTAGATACAGATTTTACGTTGATTTTATTCGAAAGCTTCGGGCCAAAATTTTCCTTAAAAGAAGATTCTTCCGTCTTTAAAAGCGATTTTCCATCATTAATCGAAATATCATTTTTGCAACGGCTTACTAGTGGGATTACGCGTTAAAACGTTCAACTTTGAAGATGATTATCTTCATCTAGCTAAGGCTCTCTAAAAATTGATGAATCCTGTACAGATAATATCTATACTAAGCAACGTGTCGTCAAAATTTCAAAGAAATTATAAGGAAATGAAACGGCGCTACAGATGTCTTCAGACATCGCATCCAACGTAGACAAGAGCGTTGGACGTACACAGGAAACCCCGCTTTTACGTCGCAGACGTCGATAAAAATATCAATGAGATTTCCTAGGATAATCTCATACTTATTTATATCGATCGTTAATTCGATCGACTAAGGAACAAGTGGTGAAGAACTATTAACAGAATCCAGGGAAGGTTTTACTGGCAAGTTTTATTACAAAACATCTAAGAACGATTTACATCGTAATAAAAATAATCGCGCTATCTCGTCGCGTGACATCCGCTCGAGGTCTCGATGATTTCTAATCCATCTACAAATACTTACACGTACATATGTACAAAACTCGTGGCCATACACCACGTTGTCCATGTTATTTTCATCTCGTTAATCTATTTTGTATATTTATGATTATTTTACTAGTATAACGATTATTGCACTATATTCTATAAGATGAAGCTTTTGTACGAACAATTTCAGGAACTTTGATAACAAAGGAGAGTACTAATTTTTATCATTAACTACCCACGAGTTTACGATTTACGACAATTATTTTAACCTACGTTCTTACTCTAATTTTTATTCGCTCGCCTAATGATTGAATTTTTAGTCAATCATTGTTGATGAAAAATTGCGATGATAATTGGATCGCGGATCTTTATCCAAATTCATATTTTCGTGGATACAATAATACAATTGAAAGTTTCGATACAATTGAAAGGACTTGGGCAAAAGTTTGTTTCTATCTATCAAATATCATCGATAATACTGTATTTTGGATATTTTACATATTTTTGCGTCATATGCATTCTATGAATTTTCCTATCTTCGAATCACTAATAATTGCATAAAAATCCGCTGTTTTGTGATAATGAATATTAATGACGGTGGAATTTAAGATTCCTGGATTCAGTAACTTGTCTTACTCTAATACATGTATTGCACGCTTTTGGAAGACTAAAGATTCTTTGCTCGAGATCAACGTGACAAATATTGTACTTCGTGGTGAACGCTTCGCTACAGCCTTTCAACCTCTGTGATCGAGTTTTCGCTTTTCTTCGATTTTGTACTCGATCTCCGTAGCATGCTACTCCTTAAAGGTTCACCGCGAAGCGACGCTCTCATCGAGTTCCTCGCACTGCATCTAGAAAATGATCGGAACATGTCGACCGGTGGTGTCTCCTCGTCCTCGCGTTTCCTGTCAAAACATTGCGTTTAAAAATATTGAATCCAATTGCTTAAATATTTGAATAACTTCCCAACTCGATCCCTCTCTTCTGTTCAAAAGATTTAAAAAGCATTTGAAGAAAGAAGATAGTGCAATTTTCTTCTGAGAGACTTAACAAATTTTAGGAAGAAAATAATACAAAAGCATATGAAGACGTAGGTCTAATAGAATGCTTGAGAATCTTGAACTTCGAACTTGAAGACCTGTGAATATCTTTAAAAAAAGGAGACTGAAAGTTCCTTTATGTGATTTTACCTTCCGATACAAGGTACATCCCACATCTTCTGATCTTTTCCAAAATCCTCGCCGTCCTGCAGCGTCTGCGGAAGATCCTTATTCAACGTTTCCGGCAAAAAGAGAGTCAGAAAACCGCCCATAATTCCGAGTGTACCCAGCACAAGAAGAGGCAGGAACGACGAAACAACATTGAGATACACTACGAACGGTGCGAGAATACTAGCAACGTATCCCATTATGTGTATCAAAGCTACACCCTGAGCTCTAACCACAGTTGGTAATACTTCAGCCGCATATTGGAGGCCGATATTGTACGAGATGTTTATCCAAAATCGACCGAGAATTGCCAAAGAGGCCGTATATATACCTGAAAAGAAAATTTCACCATTAGTTTCTAATTCTAATTTTTCATGAAAAAATTTTGGAAAATTTTAAGAAATAAAAAGGAAAGAAATTATTTTATCTGTCTGTGATTGGATTTGTCTAATTGCCTGCAATAGTTAATACAAGCATTTGCATTTTATAAATATTCCAAAATATACATTTTCTTCCTTTCAAAAAGCACAATGTTACGCGAATGAAAAATATTTGTCTGATTAAGTCAAAATTATCGACTTATCCTATTTTTGGCTTGATATTGTAGGTTGTTTAGAAGTAATATAGAAGGTTGAATATGTAAAAAAGAAATATACGAACTATTGGAAACGGCAGAAGCCCAGATGCTGAAGATACCGGAAATGACGAGGGAACCACACGCCAGCCATCTTCTGCCCCATCGATCTAGAACGAGCGTGAGGAACGTGTCAGCAGGCAGCTCGGTTGCTGCAGCAATCGTAAACGTAACAAACACGTCCAGACCTAAATTATCGACGTTTCGTACGTGACCATCGAACACCAAAGAAATCGCCATCCTATATTTCGTAAAACAATTTCATATGATAAAGGAAAGCACGCTATCATATTTAATGTGTGAAGCAAATTCCTTGCTTCAGAAATGAAGTATTTTTAGGCAAAAGATACAAAACTGTTCGTGAGATTTTTACAAGATACAATTTCGATTTTACGTCAATCTGTTTGATATCTATTTAATAGCGATACGAACCAAATAACAATAAATAGAATCGTGATATTTCGTAGTCGTGGCGTTCTAAATAGATCCAACACGGAGTACGTTTTGTCTGCTTCCTCCTCTTTGCAAATTCTGGCACAGGTTTCCTGTTATTAACAAATTTTTAACCAGTTAATGTCGTTTGTTTGTTTCTCTTACAAATTTATGTGAGTTTATTATGTGTACAAAAATTACGATAAAATTCGGAAGAAAGTTTACGTTATATTCGTATGAGACGATCCTTTCAAAATCGTTTACTTGAACGTTCGCAAATTTTTGCACTTTACTTTGTAAAGCAACAAACCTCTGAAAGTTGATTATCTCCTAATATCGTACATTAATGTTAATATTGCTATAATCTATTCATATAAAAATTCTCAAAGATAAAAACAATATACAAATTCAATAAATACCATAGAAATTAACAGAAATTTATCGCTGACAATTTAAACGCTAAGTACGATATAAAACTACTAGGTTGTAAACAAATTTTCAATTACGTAAGAGATTCAATTAGGATGCATACTTCTATTCAAAGAAAATGATTATATACTTAAACGCATATAAATTGGTATTTATCAAACGCGCATAAACTAGGAAAAATTATAAAAGTACAAAATAGGGAAAAGATTGCGATAATCGGTTTCTTTACCCGGAATCGTTTATAGATGTCATCAGGCACTTTGGTGCCGTTTATTCGCTCGAATTTACCAAGGATTTTAATGGCCCTGTCTATCTGGCCTTGGCTGACCAGCCATCGGGCGCTTTCAGGTATCAACCATGGCGTTGCTACGGCTAGAACAAGAGGAACCGAGGTGACAATACAGGTCATCCTCCAGTCGGCTAAATAATAGGCGATCCAGGGTAGAATGCAAGTTGCAAACGTGAAGAATATCGCGATCGACATATTCGCCACGAATGTCCTCCATTTTGGTCCAACGTATTCCAATACTGGAATAAAAAACATAATATTTAGAAGAATCATCTGCGAAAGAAATATTCTGCGAATAAAGAACGGGACAATATATTAAGTTGTCGCAAAAGTTTCTTTCGTCTAATAAGGAGATAATAGATGCGCATCATTTTTTATTTTATATTATTTTATTGAATTATATTCATTGGGACAAAATAGATCGTACGTAATTCAATAAAATAATATAAAACGAAAGAAACTTTTGGGGCAACCTAACGCAATATGGAGAAGAAAAATTTGAGTTACAAATAAATAAAAAGTAGATATATATAGATTAATTTAACAAACGTGTTTAGTTCTACGATTAAATCGTGTTTAGATCTAATAACAAAGACTAATAATTTCTCAATGATTGCTCAAGTCCATTTAAATTTCCCTAAGTGTTTCGATACTTATCGAGAAGAATATGCCTCTATTTACGAATTATATTTCTTAAAGATACAAAAGGTAGAACACACGTAACTAACAATAAATTAACTGCGAAGAAACGGAGGTATCGTTAAACTATTTATGAGTTATTGAAAAATCGACAAGCCTGAGATACATATTTATATCGAAACGAGCCTAATTCGATGAAAGCAATTGTCTTCCTGAACGAACATATCGATATATATTCACAGTGCAATGACAAGTAAATATTACTCTATTTTCGTACAAGAAAACGGGTTAAAACGATGAGAAGTTATCTTGAACAATTGAACTGACCTTCGCGATGAATGAATCTCGCAATTTCACGAATACGTAGACGAAATTAATATCTGGTGCGTATACGTCCAATAAATTAGAAACGCAAGGTTGTAACTCTTTAATCGTATAACAGGACAGGATGCGGTAAACACATGGAAATATATCATAGTGAACAACGTCTATTTGTAGTTGACGTAAAATAGGGAGTAATTGCTCTTAATGAAGCAACCGTGTTAGCCACTTAATAGTGGCTTGCTTCTAATCCGGAATCACCTTCAATTAGTTGTAACTAGTGGCTTCGTTATAATTGCCGCTCGGTGGCTTTTTTTTTCTTTGCTTTATTATAATTGCGATGTTCGAACCATGTTTACCATGGAAGTCGCTTACTTATTTACAATCACTTCGTAACACTGAATTTTACTTTTCATGCTTGATAATGAACCAATTTATAATTCATAATAAACCAAAATGACGAACGTTCGTTTAAATGACGAGTTTCAGATATTTCTGTTCTCTAATCGTTAAAAATATACACAGCTCCTTTTAGCAAAGTCGATGTTACGAAAAATTACCTGAATTAATTTTTATTAAATAAAATAGCTATAGGACAATTCCACAAGTCAGATATTTTCAGCAGACTTCTCGGAATTTCCTGTAATTCACCCTAAATTTTCTCAATACGCTCTGGATTTCTTACATATTTATAACGTACACTATACATCACTTTTAATTCATCATTTTCTTGTAATTCTAACAAATAATGCTTAAAAACTCTGACTACATTTTGGATTATTATCTCGCACGAATACAACATTTTAAGCTATTAATCGCTTTCCTGAAAATCTAGGTCAGTTATCAGCTTCGGTACGAGACTATCAAGTATCCTAATACCCACGAACGCAAGTAATTTTCCAGACTATATCCAAACGTCTAATAAACTTTTCTACATAGAAATTTAATGAAAAATAAGAATAGAAGAACCTCGCATTACAAAAATCAACTTCCATGAAATTTAAATATTATTTACGCTGTCTGTAATTTCAACATCTTCTTTCGCAAATCATTATCATTATCACCATTGCAACACCCATTCTGTATCATTAATTTAATAGAGAATAAGAGTAGAAGAACCTCGCGTTATAAAAATCAATGTTCATAAAACCAAGAAAATATCGTTTGTTAAATATACGTATCATTCGGTTTATATTGCCATTAAAATTATTCCCCTTACAACACATAGATAGGGCGAGGAGATCCGAAGAAGAGATATTCTCATAGAAAGGATACAGAAAGGAAAAGAAGACGTAAAGAAGCTTCTCTGAGACTACTCGTTTCATCACTTCGCCTCTCAAGGTTTATTGCCTTCAACGTTACATTATTCGCGCAGAAAAAGTATTCGCTTTTCTCTCAGCTCTTTCCGTCACCCTGCAATTTCATATCGTGTTACCGTTCGATCAAAAGCTACGACTCATTTACTGTAAACGAAGATTCCGTGTGGCACGGTTAGCAAAGATAAATTACAGACTATCGTATTAATAATAATAATCTGACCGATATCTCGCGTGTTCGCAATGCGACCGATCGAGAAACGCGAGCACCGTTCAACGCAAGGACGTTGTTAACGTTTCGAAACTGATTAACGTTCGTTCTCTTCTTTCTTTTCTTTCGTCTCTTCCTTCTCGCCTGTTAGCTACAACGGCTCGTAAAAGTATCTTAGCATTTATAAACATTTTTTATTTATATATATTTATTATATATTATGGTATCATAATTAGTACAACAAAGTATTATTATATTTTTGTTATATATTCACAAATATATCGGAATTTCATTAGGATCGTAATCAGATCGTATAATAATTATATCGAATATTATGTCAGAATTATACATACGGTTATCATAACGCAGAGTCTGAACTAAGTAAATTTGAAAATGAATAGAATTGAAGATACAAAATTATTTAGCGTAAATATATATTTCGTAGTGATCAAAAATATTTAATTATAAAAATAATCAAACATTTATTATATTAATAAATCTCGATATTTGATAAACATTCGTTACATGTTTAAGATGATCGTTCATGCTGTATATTTGTACTAAATAAATGTTTGCAGTAAATGTCTCGTAACTTCTATGTGCATCTTCAAAAATGCTTCAAACTTTACCAATATAATCATTACAATGCTAATGAAATTTCAGAATATTTTATATAACACATATTGTATATATATAAAATTTTTCTGTGATAAATGTGTAAATGCTTTTATAAACTACTACGTTTGCACGCTTTGCAGTCTCGTTGCATATTTTCATCCCACTGTTAGGATTATCTGCAATTTGTATGTGAGTTGTATGAAGTTGATCGAATTCTATGCTTTCAACGAGCTGGTTGAGTGAGTTTCTGCTTGAATAAGTTATAAATCGTGGCGGGAAGAAAGGCTCGTGTTATTGATATCGAATGGTTAGTTGGAATGTTGAATAGGAATTTAAAGAACCAACTCAAACTTTGTCGATAATAAATATATAGAAAATATGACTACAAATAACACGTAAAAAATAATGGAAATATTTTATAAAATATTTGAATGTTTATTAGAGAATTTTAATATTAATATGGAACATAAAGAAGAAAGAAATTCGATGATACTGAGTATATTACTGATAGTTACTTACTACTGGAGCTTCATTTCAAAATTTCAGTTTTTCATTAATATAAAATTACCATTAATATAAATAAAAATAAAATCTGTTATAAATTAGAAAGAAAAGTGACACAAGTACACATACGAAACAATACAAAAAATTCACATCTATCTAGAGAAATTTCTTATGAATTTCGAAGTCAGTATGAATACGTATACTAATACGTAAAGCTTCTAAAGCTTTAAATATTTGACATTTAAAAAGAAGTACAAAAATATTTCTAGTAAAATATGTATAATATTTTCCACAGTATTTTCTATGCATTTTCTACAATTAAAGATTTCCTCATTCCTATCGATTTTCCTCTGGTTGCGAAACCCTCGGACAATCACGTCTCTTTCATTTTATCTTCGCTACGCTCGATTATAAATACGGAACCGAACATAGAATTATTTGCAAATCAATGAATCCGATGATGTAATTTATTACGCGCTCGAAACGAATTACCATCACTTATCTTAGTTTCGATCAATATCTTACTTTCTCAAGTCATTGATTAAAATACGATCTACATTCGTACAGATGGAGCCTTCTTTCTCAACATTTCCGTCGAATATTCGTGATCGATCGTTTAATCGACCTTGATAATTAGAAAATTCGAACGCCAAATCATTAACGAACCAACCACCTGCTCACGAATCTCGTCAACTTGGCCTAGTTTTGTCGAACAAATTGTAAATTTTTCCAACCTCGGCTTGAGTCATCGAGTCACGGTTAATGCACGTCACCTGAGTTTCGTTGGTCTCGATTTTCACAATTGGAATGCTGTCAGCGGGACAAACTTGCTATTCGATCAAGAAAACCCGTTTCAATGACTCGTCTGATGAACTGTCTACCGTTAAAGTTACGTTAGATCGGCGTGACGTTTATGCGTGCTTATAGTTTCTTCGTAATAGTTTCAATCAGCGTTTTCTTTTGAGTCTTAACGTTGTACTTCAACCCTTTCAGGGTATAAAATATCTTTTAAGACGGAGACTAGTCTAGATTTTCTCTTTAGTACGAATTAAAAATATTACGTGACGATATTAGAACAATAACTGGAAAATATATTTCTACAATATTATATTTGAAATTTTTTCATGTAAAGTTATAATAAAATTTTGTATTATAAATTGTCTGTATTATAAATATCAGACAATGAATTCAGCATGAATTATATCGATCTTATATTAAACAATTTATTAGAATTTTGAATGGAATATTTAAAATGTTACTTAATTGTTTTATATTATTATGTGATATTTTTAAGTATTTTAAACGAGTTTGTTAGAAGAAGATATTCATTAGCTCGCAACAAGCGTTCATTTTAATTAAGATCACATACATGTATGTATGTATATATATACATGGATTTATAGTTGTGGAAGCGTTCGTTGTAAAACCGTTCATTGGTTACCTTCGCTTTCTGTTGGAAAGTGGAAATTTATGAAAACCCTGGTATACTATAGTTGTCTAGAAATGAAATGCAATTTTGAACAACCAACACTCTGTAATGAGAATATTGTCTCGTTAAGAGAGAAAACAAAATTATAATTGATTGCGAGTATAGAGGGAAAATATAGGTATAGAAAATGATTGCGAAGTAACTACTTTTAGATATTATAAATATTCAATGGTATATATAAATCTAAATAACTTAAAGTTTCATATTTTTATCTTACATAAAATTCTTAGAAAATAGGAAAATTAAGTTTTCTCTCTTTCTCTCTCTCTCTCTCTATCTTTGATATAAACGCTGCGGTTAAAAAGTAAAAATTTATGACCTCATGTATATTCATATGTATTTCAGTACCTTCGTAACTTTGAACGGTTTTCAATTGCATTTGAATTGTTGCATGGCAACGTGAGTTCTGTTGCAAAATTCATATACTTGTAGAAAGGTCAGTCGTAAATCAAGCATAACAACAGTTTTACAATGTGTTATAGAGATTACTGTGTAATTTAAACTTGGAGATCTTTCTGCTTACAGTAATTACAAAAAGTAACTTGTATTTCGAACAGCATTTATATATATACCAATTAATTCAGACTAAGTCTTAAGATAAGACTAAGTTCAAGATTAAGATATTAGTTTTCATATCATTTGTAATATTTTCATACATGATTATAAAAAACCTGATTTAAAAAAAAGCAAGAAAGACGCTTCATTGGGAAATAAGGGTACACACGTACAAGTACTTTTTGTAGCCACTTCATCTTTCAAACTCAACTCCAAGGCAAAAAAGAAGTAATTGAAAAACGATTACCTAATATGTACATCATAGTGAAGCAATTATCGAAGGCGAATCCAACGAAGAAACGGCACAAAGTGAACTGCCAGAAGCTAACCGTGAACGCAGTAGCCACCCCAGCGAGAAACCCCATTAAATTAGCTCCGATCAAAGCTGGTATTCTTCCATATTGATCAGCGATCCATCCAAAAATTAATCCTCCAAAGATAGCACCGATGAAGAAGATACTTTGAGCTATGGTTGGCAGTGCATCGTACTGACAAACCCATCCCAGCTGTAACAGAAAACTACAGTCGAGTGATTTACTTCTGATCACGACCAGCGTCATAGGAATTTTATAGCAACTTCAACGCCTCGATTAAAAGAATTTTCGAACAAAGTTTCGAAATTTCTAATGAAACACGCCTCCGTTCTTTTCTCTTTCCATTTGAGGAAAAAAGAAGGAAAAACTTAAAACCTTGCGCGTTCTCGCATCCTTCTTCCGGATGCTTGCTACCCCTCGAGGAACAATTCTCCTCCTGACGAGCAACGCAAAGCTTATGGAAATCCACTGGAGCAAAAATGGATGTTCATGCGTATTCATACATGAAATCTGCGTGTTCATGCTGTTGTTCGTTATAGCGTTTTATTAAGATTTCTTTTCAATCCGGTATTTTCAATTTCAGTTTTATCGCAACCTGGTTTTACCAACTTTCATAACTCGACATTTTTTGTCCATTTTTTTCTTTTTTGTTTTTTTTTTTTAAAGCATTTTTAGAAATACTTATTCGATTGTATCTTATTTGGCAGTGCAACGCTTGAATTTAGAATGTACTCTGTAATTTCACTACACGCACTAATTACTACTGCAGTATGTACTAGTAATTCTGTTACGTACTATAATTTTCCTCTTTGGAAATCAACATTGTTAATTTTCCCACTTCTGAATTATCGATCTTTCCACAAACGTTTATTCGACCCTTTCGATCGTTTTTCTTTCTTTTCAAAAATTTCACACGATTATTTTTTATCGAAGTAGGTCATGCAAATAAATCGAAAACGATATACACAGTATAAAGGGATTAATTGGTAGGATCAGACAAAATAATCAAAAAGCAGGAAATTATAGGTCGAACGTTTCGTGTCTCACCTCGGATGCCACAGACGCGTAAGGGACGGTGGTGTAATTAAATTCCCATCCTTGTTGGCAATCTTTCGTTGGCCACGATGGGTCCGGCACGTGGCTTCCATTTAGCAAAATCTCCGTGTAATTTACATCGTACATGCTGCATCTCGAGTAACCTTCACGGTTGACTGGTATCGCTAGCGACAGCCTGAAACGAAGGAGAAGATAACGTAGATCGGTTCACGGTCTTCGATGCCGATGGACATTCGACAAGCGAGTGATTAACGTTCTATTTGAGACTCGACAAAAAACATTGAGAATCTCGAATATTTGTCGAATTAATAATACTCCATTGATTGTTAGTCGACTCTGATAAAACGTACTTGATTGGAATTTGATTCAAAGCGAAGAAAGTTATTTTCAATCGTAGCTGAATGTACGTTAATTGCTGCTTGCCTATCTTTGCTACTTAATGTATTTTCCATCGTTCTTTTCGATTGTTATTGTCTCGCGTTATCCTAGTATTATCTCGTGGTTAGCATCAACGCGTTGTGTTTGTACGAGTTTGTAGAATATATAATAAACAATGCAATGAGAAATGTAAAATTTTGGAGAATTATTAAATTAGATAAATTAAAGGAAAAGAAGTTCTGTCAAGGAACTGGATCGGATCTAAACTCGAAACACATGTAAAAGAAAGATGATCCATGATTTGCGACCTTCGACATATGTCGAAAACACTTATTCATTAATAACGAATGCGATTAAGATAATTCGGTGACGGTAATTACATCTGTTATTCTGATGAACGTTACATAACGAAATAGGAAGTCGATGTCATGATGACTGACGCTGTCTGAATCAAATCAACCCTATTCACAACTAGATAATACTGTCAAACAATGTTTATATTATTATAGTATGACACTTTGAAATCTATTTCGATAGCTTCGTGAATTTCCATTGTCTTCCAATGAAATTATGAATTAATGGCGTGATTCAATGATAAAGATTATTATTATTATTATACACCATACCGTATTATTATAAGCCAAATAAATAATAAAACTTTCATTAGGCTTGCTGTATAATCTGCTATATTCTCTTCAACCAGATAAATGTATCAATAATTTTAACAATGACTATCATCACATACTTTATCGAAAGAGAGAACATTGATTCTCTTTGATCTTCGATCGTTGAATCGTCGAAAGAAAACTTTGCGCCTTAGAGAAAGTTCTCCTATAAACGCGTACATAGCATAAAAATTAGTAACACACGGAAGTTCCAGAGGAAAAAAATCAAAAAGACTTGTTGAGCAAGGCAAGAACTTTCCAATAGAAGGTGAGCATAATAATAAATAAGACTTGCACGGATGCTTACGAAGGAGTCATTGACTATATTAAACTTATACTAATTATGAAACAATGTAACAGTAACGGTACTAGCCGTAATTAACGTACTATCGTTAACGTTATTATCGTAATATCGAAATTTCTTCCCACAAGATCACCGATTAATTGCATCGATTTGCAAAATTTTTAGTGTTCGATGATTATCATAGTCGAGGAAAGGTATTTACAAGATATTAACATCCGCATCTAATCGCATCTCGTAGCATCGCGACTAATCACGCGTATCGCCTGACCTTTACATGAAGATCGAACGAACGAACACTTCGAACGCATTGTGCAAGCGTACGTTACATTTTTCATTCGCCGGTAAAAGCTTTCAGAAACTAGATAATGAGCGAATGATACGTGGCAAGCACGAAAGAAACGAATGCTCGCCCATAAAATAGCTGAAAATGATTCGAAAAGTATACTAGTAAACGATCGCTTCGTTCGAAGTAGATTCAGATGGTAACTGATCAGCCGACCAGGATTAGTCACAACCTTAACAATCCTGTCGATTTTTTGCTACTACTATGCTTATTTACTCCAAAGCTAAGATCCTACCTAGGCGAAACTAAACGTTAATTATACCGAGACTCTCATTCTATGACTCATAGCTGGAAAATGCACTTATCCTATACGTAATCATTTATCAATTAGCGAGTTCGTTAAGTTCTATTTTTGTTTGCTCAAAGGAAGAAATCTTCCATTAATTAATCCGCTATATCGTTGCTTGCTATTGTCTTTCGTCTAATCGACAATTCTTTGCCCATTCCATCGTTGTAGAACTTTTCATTTCTGGTTCTATAATCTGATACTTAATAATATCGAATTTATTTTTAAGCGCGTACGATATCAGGTCGCGGAACTTTTACGCATTTCTAAGAAATCTGAAAGTGCAAAATTGCAAAGTATACGCGTGATACGAAGAAATATATTAAACCTCGGAAAGTAGCGCGTTTTATAACGTTTGTTCGAGGTAAAACAATTTTCTATCCAGCTTCTAGTTTTTCGTTTCGCTTTCTTTATATTCTCAAAAATACGCGTAAAAAATCCACAGGCTACGTATTATGACGTAAACGGAATGGAACGAATCGATAATAAAACAAGTAGAAAGTAAGAGCAACAGAAGACATATTCGATTTATACTAAATATCCGCGACTGTCCTGACACTTATGGCCAGCCGTGTACATAGCTTCGAGTTATAATTTCTAATACCATTAGAAAATTACGAGAATTTTAATCGAGAACAAGCTGTATACCCTTTGAACGTAATTTGTTCGCCACTTAATCGCTGCACGCGGTAAACACTAACGATCAGCTCTTAAACAAAAGTATTTGTACGTTATGGTCAACAATGGGGCAACTAGGTTGTTGAAACGTTCACGACGCAGTTGTTAGCGCGTTCTCCAATTTCATTGAAATTTTAATTGCATCAACGTAGTACGTTCTATGGTCGATGTCTTAACATAATTGTACGGGTCGAATGTGTTTACGTAAAACTGTCCCGTGCACGTTGACGATTCGCGGCCAATCGACGATATCAGGCCGAATGTTACGTGCTCAACGCTATTTTTTCGCGTTCACGCTCTCATTGTTTGCGCGAAGGTTCAACGCGTTCGCGCGGCGTACGCGATAATACGCGCTCCGGGAATTTTATCCAGGGAGCATTGTGCGAGCGCAACACGTTACGACATCACATCCTTTGCCTCTCTCGAAACGTCTTAATAACGAATTATGGTGCAATCGAACCATGCGCGTATAGCAAAAAGCAATCGTTTCTAGCCGTTCACTTTGAACACCGCGAAGGTTAATTTGGTAACTACATATAGATCCACGTATTGTGTTCCTAACGATTGCCAAATGCTATTTTCGTGCATACAATGATGCCATCCTTTTGTTACGAAGGATTAGCATCAGAGAAATTTTCGGCTTATTACGCATATTGAAAATGTAACGTAAGATTCATCCTTTTTTTCAGCAAATATGCAAAGATACGTACAGGTGCGTTTGAGTATTAAAGCACCTACTATTTACATTTATTGGAACGCTCTAGCGGATTTTACGCTGTAAAGCATACGATGTGGATGAAACGTCGGATTTATGATAAAATAAGCGGAAGATAAAATCAGAAAAAGGATCTCGGCAAGACGATAGTATTAGGACAGCGTTAGGAAACGATAGGCCAAGAAAAGCTGATCGAAAGATGATCCGTAGAACTAAAGGAAAGCGTTGAGACATCGATCCGTTTCGTGGCACCGATGCGAATGAAAAGCGAACTAAAACTTAAAAAAGTTAGCATTAAGATCGCGCGTTTAGGCACTAAAATGTCTATATACGAAATATTACTGATCTTCTATTTACAACGTAGCTCGTAAGTCTCCTGACCAGTTTACACGAAAAAAGAGCCAGGCGTTTCGCAAAAATCGCAAGATCTCCTTGTTAGAGACACGATGGCGCGTTAATGAAACTTCTAATCTCTAAATCTGTAGAAAGAAATCCTTAAAAGCTGTAGATTCTTAATAAATAATCTGATGCTCGTACCAATTTTACACAGAAAACGAACCACCTCGTAAAAATCGCAAGACCTTCGAGTTGGAGGAATGACGCGTTAACGAGAGCGTCGCGACGTATGATGTTTACAAAGTTTGCGTGGAAATTAACACAACCAGGAACAAACTGGATCGTTGTCACCGTTTACGATCGCGTATCCGAGATGAAAGAAACGGCTACCATTATGCAATCGATCGTTTCGAACTGGTAAACGGCGTAGCGAAATAAAACTCGGTGCAAGTCTTAACATACGTTCACTCGCAGGAACGTGTTTTATTGAAACTTTTACGACTCGCTACCGGCTGCTCCAGCCGTTGCATTATTTGAATAACATCGAAGGTTGTTGACCTAACAAGTGGTAACCGAACGAAGGTGCGATCCAATTGGATATGGATGTAATTACACCTTGAAATACCTTTCGTCATCGAGCATTTCCAATTCCCCACCGAGTGTTCTCCATTTTTGCGCTTAGTCTTTACGCTCGATATCGTCGCGATTTGTAAGCACTCGCGAGGAACAGAATGTGCGATCGTCGCGCGTCGCCGTTTCGACAGAATTAACGTCGTTGGAATCTTACAACGATTGAGAAATTGCATATTTACTTCGCGCGAGGACGACGATGAACGAGTTATGTCTCGTTCGAGCTAATTTCTTTGAAGTAGTCAATGTTCCAATTTTTAGTGTATCTTCAAATACCGAAGATCCAGTGCGGAGAATTTGCAGGTTTGATTCGGAGATGCGAGAGTAATCTCAAGGAATAGAAGCTTAATTCCCGTCAGGGGTTGAATTTTTATCCTATTTTGATATCAGTCGAACAATTCGTGGCTTTCTTTCCAATTAAATGCGTTATCGTGATAAAATTTAACGAACCTTCCAACTTCCTCGTCTTTAAATAAGATTTTAAGGGAAAGAGGAAGAAGAGCAGAGAGAAAGAGAGTCAGCGACCGTGCTTTTATCGGTAATTGAACGATACGCTAACGTAAAAAGCATTCATCGTGAGCATCGTGGCGCCTGTGCACTGTACGCGTAGCGATCCGTCCTTGAATCACGAAGCACATATATTAAACATCGATGATGATAATAATCCTTCGTCACCGGCATCTTGTCTTAATCGATGCGAGCAAGTGTTTCGAGGTGAATGTAATGCGGATACATTTTCCTCGGCATTGTTTACGGCTTTTGCTACTAATCTACTACTAATCTCGTTAGATTTCCAAATTATATAACGTGAAATCTTCTCTAAGTTATCGATTTCAGTATTTTAATCTTTTATACTCCATCGTCGTCACTTTGGTAACGTCGACAAGGTGCAAATTGTTCTATGAAAAAAAATCTACTTCCATAATTAAATTTATAATACAGAATATTTCTTGGTGTTTTCGTTAATAACAAAAACAGAAAAGTTATTGCAAGAATAAATTCGTAGCGAAAATTATTCAATGTTGTTCTCATTGATAAAAAATGTGAAAACGAAGAAAATTACGCTATATAAATAAATCTTTGGTTTTATACGCATCGATTTAAAAAATAGAGAAAGACATAAGAATACTACGTAAAATAAACATTCATAAATAATTATGACCGTCTCTACTCGAAGCACAATTTTTTTTTTTTTTTTTCAAAATTCTTTAGTAGAAAAAAGTATTAAAATTACTGATCTATCGTATGACAAAAATCTCTATCTGTAAACGATGAAGCCGTACACGACTCATTAGAGTGTTTTCGATGAAAACGAAACTGAGTATTTCCTTCTCCTGCACGAAAACGAAATAATTAACAAAAGAAAAACGATCGCCTAGTCGTCGAGAAAGTACTAATTTCTCATGCAAGGTAGATAAATACCGTGACAGACACGGTACACCGTACAGTAGAATGAATCAACGTTTTACACGTAATTCATAAAAGCGACAAGACCCTGCGTTTCCCTAATTATATGTTGCGAACAATAGAAAGATTCCGACTCAGTTGGATTCTTATGTACATTTACAAGAGGTACAAATACTTTTATCTGATGGAGCGATCAGATCATAAACGGAAATATGCACTGGAATGATACGAGAGAAATCTCAAATATAGTCTTGAATCTAATTTTACTTTACAAAGAACTGTATTAAACTTTGCTCTTAATTTACGGAGCAGAGTGATCGATGAACTTGAATCTTTATAATCCTATCTGCCTTTATTAACGTTTCGGAAAATAAATTCAGTTAGTGGATTCTTCTATGTGCATTTTTACAAGACTATTTCCCTGTTCAGTAAACGAAGTCAATATTGGAGCCGACACGATGGAACGAATCAATTTTCGCCGTTATCGATCTTAGCTTTTATCTGTATGACAAAGAATTATCAAATCATCGAACAAATAGCTACTGACCCACTTGAAACGAATAAACAATAGCATTAAGGATAGATCAACTGTAACGGACTATTGTTTTTTTTTAACAAACTTTTCATATTGATGGATTTTTACAAAGGAAATTAATCTTTTATTCGTTAATTTATCTTAGTTCTTCGTTCCCTTCTATCGTCTATTTCTATCCGATAAACAACATTTCTTGATTTGCGCGCTTCGACTTATCAACGCTTTCGTTAAAACAAACAACGACGATAAGATCTAAAGGTGCGACTAAGATCTAAATCCAAGCGAAAGAATGCGAGCACTTGCTTGCAGATTTCAATCTTAATGTTTTCATTCGATCCTATTTTGCAAGAAAGTACGATGTTTTACGCACCTTTCGTTCGCTGTGAGATTCTGCAGTTCCGGTACCCAGCACCAGTGATCATCCGGTATCAGCGTGATAAAGATCTGCGAGAAGTAGACCCATGCGACGAACGAAGCAAACGGGATCATCAGAATAAACAGGATCTTCTGATAAAGACCAAAGTCGCCGACGTACGGCAACAATTCGTCGAAATCTATGTCTTTCGTCTCTTCTTTGACACTGCTGTCTGCTTCTCGCGTTTGAGGGTTCATCGAGTTGCGACATGTCACCGCGTTATTCTCGCGGTCGTTCAAATGAACGGAAGTTCCAAATTTCTCTTGCGGTGGCATTTTCTCGGAAATCATAAATTAATCGATCGATTTGAACGAAAAAGCGACCGATTATCGCTATTGGCAGCGAGATCGCTTTCCTTTCGTCCAAGTCACCACCAATCTCGCTTCGGTGGTTCGTTTCGCAAGAAGAAATCGCAAATTTTACTGCTTACGTTGCCGAACACATGGTCCTGTACGTGTTTACCTCGACGTTGGCGATCAAATTTTTCACTCGATCTGGTTCGAAAGACTACGATTTTCACGGACGAGGGTCGACCACGTGGACTCCGTTCGTCGTCGACATCGCGCGAATCAAATGACAAAAATCTTACAAGAACTGTAACAGAGTCAGGCTAGTCTGAAACGATCGATATATAGGAGGAAAAGGAGAAAACTGGACAAATCCTGACCTGAAGAGTTCGTAACTGAAACGATCAGTCTTGTAGCTGGCTATATAGCCGCCGACCGAGAGGTACTTACTCCCTCTCTTCTCCGTATACAAGTAGAATTCAGTGCTCTGCAACTGGCATTGAACAGAGCGGGGATCGCGTCAATCATCATCGTCATTGGCGTTTGGCTAATTTCTTTCGCACTCTCACCGAAGACAGGTCAACAAGATCTTCGATCGTCGGCTTGTCTCTTTTCCTGTTTTTTCTTGTTCCGGCGTTTATTTATTCGTTTAATACCCTTTTAATTAAATGATCAAAGAAGTGGAAGATGAAATGGAAAACTTGGAGACGCGTTATATTCTTGATAGATCAGTTATAATGGTGTGAAAAATATTTACAAATTCGTCACTTTATGGTCCAAAGAATCTGTTGATGTTTAAAAGAATTTTATCTGATATTGGATGTACTAATATACTTTACCCTAATATCTTTTGTAACTAACTATTTTGTTGTTGTTCCTAAAAAAAAGAAGGAAGCTTAAAATTTCAGAGGATATATCTTTATTCCATTAATCTTATGTAAAAACTATAGATCCTATATAGTATAAAACTGTAATAATACATATTTTCAAGTAATATATATATATGTCGGAGATGAAATGACACCGGTCGCTTCCTTTGGAATTCTTCGGAAAATTCCTAGTACTGTAGTCTTTACAAATACAATAGTTTGAAACTTGAGACAATGAGCTTGGGTTCGAGGCGAGATCTAGTCGCCGAACGTAGCCGCGGTCACGGGATGAACGTTTACCTAACAGAGGTATAGAGTAATTGNCCGCGGATTCGTTATCGATCCTAGAATCATTGTCATTGGTGTTTGATTACCGCGGTTACTTGTCGATTCCGTAATACTCGCACTTGCGTTAATTCACATAGCTTCAATTGTATAACGACGATGGCTAAGTCTAGAGAATATTCGTTACACGCCCCTAAATCTAATCATAACGCCAACCCGACATATATATATATATATACTCTTCCCTCGTTTCTACTAAATGTCATGTCGATTAGTCATAAATTTGATAGGCATCTTGGAGATGAAGGACTTTAAGTAACTTTTGCATATCTAAAATGGTCTCTTTTGTTGCAAGTTCTCGTAACTATCCTATTACTGTCTACGATTATAAATTATAGTAAAAGAAAGGTAAACAACCGACTGTGACTCACACGATTCGCACGATTATACATACCTTAAGGTGAGGTCTTTTTGCTAGGAACAGCGTAGTCTGATGGACGCCCATGCTGATTCTTTTCTCTTAGTTTTTATTTCTGTTCCATTTTTGCACCTTACATAAAATTAAAAATGAATGGTACGAACGCGACATCGATGCGCCTTTATCATTTCTGCAACGAGCATCATCTGTACGTATATATCAGACAGTTGATTTGACGAAGCCCATTGGACGAAGAAATTGTCTCGAAAAAGCGATAATGAGCGGAAAACCTCTGATAAAAATTGTTAAGTTGGAAAACAGTACAGATATTAAGCGTACAATATAATGGAAATATTATAGCCCTTTGCAGTTGACATACTCGATCGAAGCAAATTTATCAAGTATTATTATTATATGCATATATCTAAATAGATAAATATTAATAAACAACAGATTATCTGGAAGTAAATATATTTTAGATTAAAGAGTAACAGACATTTACAATACTTTTCGATTACAGAATCATAAATGTACAAGCATAATAAAAGCGTATCGTCATCATAACGGCATTCGAATTTGTAAACAATTTTATTATGCCGCCACAGCGCCGACATTCAAATGCAAAAGGATAATAATTATTTTTATTACGCACTAGACATAATAATAATAATTTATTGAATATTATACAAGGTGTATCATTCAACTTGATAAATTAAAATACATGTTCCTTTTAATTATTGCTAACTGTACCAATAAAATGATGCGGAAATGAAGTTTAAAATAGGAAGTTTTTTTTCTAAATCATTGTTTTTTTCATTAAACTTCACGATCATCCATATTTTCTTAATAAGATGATATACTCTTTTATAAAGAATAAAAAGTTATTAGTAAAGAATTGTTCGAGTACAGTTTTATTAAAAAACTAGTTTAATATAAAAACTTACGAAAAGTATACATAGCCTCAAAGAATCATTCGACGCGGAAATATTTAATAATCATTCAAATATGTTCAAACATGTTGTTGACAAATCATTAAAATATGTTTAGCGTATATAAAATTTATGTATCAGTATAGCACCCAGTAGAGAATTACCGTAACACAGGAGTAATATATTTTTACGTAATTATTATTAATTTACATTCGTTTCTGTTCTAATTTAGAAAATTCATTGTATTGGCTGTTATGATTGATTAATTTCTTTTTATGTGTCACATAATAAAAGAAGTAGAATAAAAAATCGCGAAGAGATGTACCACTTAAAATATTTGCTATAATCTAACAATGTTGCCATCCGAAATATTTCATACATGATAAATTATCGATCAAATTACGTGACTTATTAATATAATAACGAATAATAAACAAACCTAACATTTTTTTATGTACACTATTATTAATACCCATGACACAGATGTAAAGATAATGAAAACAAATCTCTCTCCTACAACTTCAGGAACTTAGTTCTATTCCATTATCGATATTTTGATTATTCACAGTAAAATTTTTTTACATTAACATTCATAGCAGTGTCAGAAAAAGGTTTATTTATGGATAGGATCTTTTAAAATACTTAGATGTGAATATTACCTGATTATACTTAAAAACGAAAACGGATGGTTAAAATCGACCTTAAACTATGCAGTGCTTTCAAGCTCCTTGTGTAAAAAAGTTTCAATATCCACTCGACATATAGGACAGCGTTTATTAGTACATAACCACTGATCGACACAGTCTATATGAAATAAATGCATACATGGAAGCCTCCTGTATAAAAAAACAATATTAGAAAAATATAATTTGTGAAAAATTAATTGCTGAAATTAATTTACATTACGTATGAGAATTAATTTGTACCTGACACTTTCACAGTCTTCGAATTCGGATAAACATATAGTACACTTTTCAATAGCGTCTTCACTATTTTCGACTTTTTTCTCCTATAAAACGAGAAAATGTCACGAAGTAAGGATGATATGATATTGAACATATACGTCAATTTTTACGTAATTTACCCGTTTGTACTTATGACGGAATGTGTGACTTTCTATTGACTCCTGTGTAGCTCCGCAACTAATAGCGGCCATGCGTCGTAGGTCAACAAGGCGCATATAATTCTCAAGTTGCGCCGACATTTGACGCGCTGGGTGCAGCAAACCCAAAGATGGAAATGGCATCATGTCGTGAGCATCAGATCCTTGCTGCGTGAAACGCATCTGCATTACATAACAAATATAAAAATATATAGAATTTAAAGTACTGTATTTGAAAGCATACCAAATGAAGATGTTGTAACCAATTGATATGAATATGGTGTCTATGTTGTGGACCGGATGATCTTCGATGAGGACCATAATGATGATACATATGATGTACATAGGGATGAACTGGCATTGAAGGCAGCATAATTGGTTGTGTTGGTAATTGGCCACTCAAAGAACTTTCCTAAACACAAAAAGAATATAAATTAATAATGATAAAATTTAATAGAAACGAAAAGGAAATAAATGATAAATTCATTGTAACATTAAAATTATATGTATAATATAAATGTTGAATGCACTGAATTACCTGAATTATTTCGGGACAAGGCGGGCTAACGCTTGGTGGCCTTCTAGCCTCTGGATGACTATAAACGGTAGGTTGTTGTGGTGGTGGCAAAATTGGAGGCGGGAAATAATTTTCTGCAAATGTCATGTTTTCTGCACCGTTGCAACGATTATTCACAGAATTAGCATTTCCATTGTTACACGTATGTTGGTTTGCTTGATGCACATGAGGATTGCACGACGTTGTACTACGAAATATAAAAAGTATTGTATGATGTGAAATTTCCAATATTTATTGTAATACTAACGTGTGATGTGTTGAGAATCTTGGATGAAGACTCCGCCTATGTACTTCTTGTACACGTTGTTGCATCCTCCATAGTCTTTCTTGTACTGGATGCATACGTGGTCTTAACATTCCTGTAGAAGTATCTATAAAAAAGAACAAATTCGAAATAACATCACTGAAAATTTTGTTAGTCTTTCTTTTAATTTTTCTATCGTACCTGTACCTGGTATTTGGTTATATCTTACAGGTATAACAGGAATTGGAATTCTATAATTATGGTGTATACATCGACCATGATATATATGGTCATGCAAGCAATAAGTGTTGTGCCCACTGTAAAAAAAATTATTAAAATCAGTAATGAAACGTATTACACATAAAATAATTTGTTATTCATACCTAGGTACATAGTCCGTAGTAGTTGGAGTTACTACCGAAGTTGTAGGAGTAGGAGGTGTATGCTCTTCATCCGATTCCACAGTTAAATCAACTACAGTTACTGGACGATTACCTTCCTCATTATTTTGTGCAGAATTCTGCTGTTAAAATATAGTAAAACTCTTTGTATCCTAAACTCTCAACATAAATTACATTTTTAACTAACTCAACATAATAAAGCTATTTCACCTTATTATTATGATTTACTGAAACAAGAACTTCAACTGATCCATCTTCATCATCACTAGTAGTAGCATCATCACTACTCGAGGACCAATCTAATTGTAGATCAGGTGCTGATGGTGTATCATCATTTTCTATCCAATATAAAGTGAAGCTATATAAATTATCTGTTCATTACTTTTTATTCATATATTATTCATGTGAAATAAAAACCATACTTGTTGCATGTGTAGAATGTTGCTGAGAATTAATTGTATTTGGCAAAACTGAGTGATACAAAGTATTGACTTCATTGGCACTATCATTTTCCATATTTTGCATAACTCTGTTTAAAACATTTTCATTAATAATTATTGATCCAACTAAGTACAAATCTAGCACAAAAAAGCTTTAAACTTAATTTTAAATTCATACTTGTTAGAAATTCCATCTGATGATCTAGATGGTCCAGCTACACCCAAATTATCAGAGTGTTGGTTGTTGAATGATTTACGGTCTTCATTTTTTCTACTTTTATGTTTTACTGGAGGATCACGTTCATGTAATATTCCTCCTGCTGTTTCAGGCCCATGTAAATAAGTTCCAAAAACAAAATTACTGTTTGAAGCAGTATGATGAGATGGATTTACATAAGGATTAATAGGAACCACATCTAAATCTTCTACATCACTTTCTGCAAATAAGTGATCATATTCCATTTCGTTGCCTAGAATGAAAAAATTGAATATTGAAATTATTTATGATCCCTTTGTATGTAATTTATTTTCGTGTGAAACATTTTATATACATTTAATTTCATTAAAAACATAATTTAACAAACTGCATTATTGCTTTATCTAGAAGAAATTCAGTATTAAAAATATGAAAAAATGAATTAATATATGTCTTATATCGTTATTTCATCTCTACCTGAATTAAATCTTGGTTGTGGAGAAGGATCAACTGTAGATGTAAAAGCTGTATCAAATATATCTGCTAAAGAAGTAGAATTTGCTTCCATAGAGGAAGTTATAGATTCTGCATGATATAAATTATTTTGTTCGTCTGATTTAGTTTTACACCAAATATTTTCAGAACTTGCACTTTCTTCCATCCTGTTTGATAAATTCAATTAATTATCATTAACATAAAACATTAATGGAAAAATATCACTATAAAATGTAAAATAATTGAAATAAATTAAATAAAATACTAAATGATTGAAAAAAATTGTATATTCCGGAAAAGAACATAGACATATTTTCTTTATTTCTCAATGACAAAGCTTTCATTTATCTTAAAAAAAATACACTCTAAATATATAACAATATTAGTCTTTTATCGTAATGAAAATAATTCGATGACACGTAATACATAACGTATATATATACATATATGTATGTATATATCCATATACATATTATATATATATACTAAGAAATTTTTGTGCTATATATGAACAATGTAAGTAATATAACTTTTTAAATTCAAAAATATAATTTTCTCGAACTACGTTTGAAATTATATTTTAAACCTTCGGCATTTGAAATAATTTTTATTGTTCCCTTTCATAGATGCTTGTTGGAATGGTATCACGAAAGAATGAAAACGAAACACTAGAAACTGTTGTAAGAGCGTATACCTTGCAATTCCTTCGATGGTTTTGTAAAATGGTAAGGCTCTCTTCACCACGTCATTTTTATCAAGATATTTATTTTCTACACATCACTGTCATTTATGTCGTTCTATCTATGCCCATCGATGTTAACTTCGTAATCGAATCACTACAAATTTTAACAAACTATTCGATCCATATGAAAAATTTGTGTATAATTAAATTCTTATATCAGCAATAACAATAAAATCGGAAAAGGATTTATGTAGACTTTCTTTCAGTAATCTACATTTGACAACTATGATACCATCAATCGTAACTTTCATTAACTACGCTCACTTTTTCGGTGGCCTCCGTTGATTATACAGCATGCTACCTTTTCTTTCTTTAAAGCTACCACTATATTTATTACCAATTATCGGAGCATGAAGTCGATTATTCATGTGATACTAATCCTTTTACGATGAATTCATTTAAGTTTCTTACTGCATTATTCTAATTTTATATTTTTATTTAAAATGAATATATCTGACGAAAGACGAGTACCTCTGACACGATCTTATAATTAGGTGTCGTCACTTATATACCAAAAGCATAGAAGAAACCGTCCGAACATTGAGTCGTGGAAAATCAACATGAAAGACAAGAAAGTTTACGTTCTGCGCATGCATGACATGCTATGAATGTCTCAGAAAGAGATGGAGACACTCTACTCAATTGTGTCCGTCTCGCAAGAACGAGAACTTTGTTGTCTTCCATGTTCATGTTTCATGACTCAACTTTCGGACGGTTTTCCCTAGTGAGTGTCGCCATCTGTTTATATGACCGTGAAGTCTAGTGTATATTTCAAAGATATAAATAGAGACAAAGCTAATCCCCTATATTTTGAACAACTAGAGAGAAAGAAGTTGCGAAATTGCGGAAATTTTTCATTAACATTTAACTTCTAAATTATATGAAATCTATATACCTAATTAGATTTTAAAGTATATCTCATTATTTCAGATAGAAATGTTATATCAAAAATAAAAAAAAGAAAATAGAATTTAAAAATAAACGAGAAACTATAGAAGTACTTATTTCTAATGTTTAATAATAAAGAAATAATAACTATTTAATTGTTCTGACATGTCTAAAATCGCATACAAGATTACCTAGCAATAGAATTTTTGCGTTGAAAATTAGCTTGAAGAAAATAGTTTATAGAAGAATGGACCAATCAGTTCGATGTTCAATGTTCCTGTCATTTGACAAGTTCATAGCGATCTGGAGCATTAGATATACTTAAACTATATGTACATGCGCTAAGTAAGTACAATTCGTCCGTGTATTTTCTTTCGAACTTGACCTCGCTCGTCC
The DNA here is from genome assembly GCA_014737525.1 of Bombus difficillimus. Classification (NCBI taxonomy): domain Eukaryota; kingdom Metazoa; phylum Arthropoda; class Insecta; order Hymenoptera; family Apidae; genus Bombus; species Bombus difficillimus. The sequence goes on along the minus strand of JACXIT010000193.1, from coordinate 678,813 downwards.
GCTGTGGTAGTCCTCTAATGGTGATCCTCTAATAATCCAATTTCGTTTATTGACTATCTTAAGAGAAACATCAATTAAAAGAATGGCTGTGGCTATCAGAACATTTTCAAAATTCACAGGTAAGATGAGAATAATCGTCCGATATTTTTCAATGTTAAAAGGAGACCTTTGTATATTTCGAAATATAATTGTAACATGTTTGTGTGATATCGTAATATTTCACGCCCATTTCTCGTGATAATCATATTCTATCATTTTTTTTAATTAAAAATACTTTAAATAAGTTCCATTTATGTTATCATTTTCAATTATATAAGGACATATGTAATTTTTCATAACTTAATATTTTTGACAATATATGGTATTAACTCAGTAGATTTAACAATCTTAACTATTAATTAAACATTATATAATTCCATATTAAGTCTTTGTCTATTTCACATACTTGTACTTTGTAACAGAAGCTTCATAATTCTTTTCTTTTTATTATATTTTATTTATACCATACATATTAATTTGATTTTATACAACTATTAAACACAATGGCATAGTTGTTTTAATACGTTAATTAATCTGCTCTATCAGAATAAGTGTCATATTAATCATTGGATAATATACAATTAATGAACCTTGACCCAAAAGTTAAGAAATTTGATATTATCCCTATAAATAACATCTATTTGCAAATAATTTTTAAAGCAATGCTTTAAAATATTTTTATGCCATAAAATATGTATTATTTTATTATTATTACATTTATTACAAGGAAGGTAGAAGTATATTAATACCTACATTCTTTTAAAATCTCATTTCTTATAAAAATGTTCAACAAAAAAATTCGTTTCTTTTATGTTTCAGTTAGAAACTGTGGTAATTTATTACGTACCCAAATAAGGTTCAACTATGTAGATACTAGGAAAAATTTAAAAATTGATTCCAATACCAAAGTTATATGTCAAGGATTCACTGGTAAACAGGGGACATTTCATTGTCAACAGGCCATTGAATATGGTACTAAAATAGTAGGTGGTGTTAACCCCAAGAAGGCTGGTACAGAACATCTTGGAAAACCAGTTTTTAAAAGTGTGAAGGAGGTGGGAAAAGAACGTTCATTTTATATTTTATATATTTATAAATGTATTAATTGTGCTTTTCTTTTAGGCAAAGGAAGCTACAGGTGCTACTGCAACTGTAATTTATGTTCCTCCTCCAGGTGCAGCTGCAGCTATTATGGAGGCAATAGATGCAGAAATGCCATTAATTGTATGTATTACTGAAGGTATTCCACAACATGATATGGTCAAAGTTAAAAGACGACTTTTGGAACAAAACAAATCTCGTTTAATTGGACCAAATTGTCCAGGAATAATAGCTCCAGAGCAGGTGCAGATATTTAATACTTATCAGTATTTAAAAATTTGTATTTTACATACAAATTATATGCAAATTTTTAAATTTAAATGTATAACTATGTTGATACATATCTATATGGTAACATATAACAGATATCTATTTGTAGTGCAAAATAGGTATTATGCCAGGACATATACATCAAAAAGGAAAAATTGGTATTGTGTCAAGATCAGGAACATTAACATATGAGGCTGTAAATCAAACAACCCTTGTAAGTGAATGATATCCTTTTTGCTTAAAGAATATAATTCTTTTTCAAATAATACAATAAAAAAGTTTTTTAGAATAATTTTGTAATAAGAAACTGTAAGAAAATTTTTCTTTAAGGCTGGTCTTGGACAAACACTTTGTATTGGAATTGGGGGTGATCCATTTAATGGAACAGACTTTATCGACTGTTTGGATGTATTCCTTAGGGACCCAGACTGTGATGGTATTATAATGATTGGTGAAATTGGCGGCAGCGCAGAAGAATCAGCGGCGGAATATCTCATTCAAAATAATACTGTTGGTTGCTCTTCTAAGTTACTGGTACCCAAATCCTCATCCTATCTTAACTCACCGTTCCTTATATTCCAAGAATCGTTCTATATCCTTATAAGTGCAATTCATTTTTAAATATTATCGCATACGAATGTAATATGTCTGTTATAATCATAGGGAGGTAAAGCTAAACCAGTAGTGTCGTTTATTGCTGGTATTACTGCTCCACCCGGTCGAAGAATGGGACACGCCGGAGCTATCATTTCAGGCGGAAAGGGAGGCGCTCAAGATAAAATTAATGCACTCGAAAAGGTATTGACTTATTTGCTATTTACAATAAAACCCATATTTTCGTTATGATAAATATAAATATAAATATCGTTTTACTTTATTTAGGCTGGTGTAATAGTTTCAAGGAGCCCTGCACAAATGGGAAATGAACTTTTGAAAGAAATGACACGTCTTGGCTTGGTCTGTAATTAAAGACACATGCCACTATAAATATACATATGTAGTTTGCTTCATATGGATGTATCTTCATACAATAAATTGAAAGTATAAACAATGCTAGGACCGTCTAAGAAATCGACAAAACGATATAATGCATTGAAATGCAAATTCATTAAATCATTGATAACAATGATTATATTCATCAATATTGCGAGATTGCTCGATTATCTTATTCCTAAAAAAAATACTTGCAAAGAAATATGACACTTTGTTAAAAAACTAAATTTATGTTAACATTGTACAGTATTTAGAAAATATTTTTATCGATATAGCTTTTATTTTAAAAATTAGCAACCATCCAAAGATGCTATAAAAAGTATCTAACAATAACTGCCACTATTCTTCGTTACCATTTTTATTAACCAGGAATTATAAATTTTTCTATGCTATTAAATCATAATTTTAAGAGATAGTTATTTAAACTATATTGTTGTAAATTATACTAAAGCTATATCTGTTATAACAAATAAAGCTGTTATATATCCATATTGTAAAACAATAAAAATCTGAATATATTAAGCAAAATATGAAAATTAACCTCTTAAATATTTTTGTTTATTATAAATAAGAAATAAAAAACCGTATTTCTTGGAATATTTTTCAAACTTTCTTTCATGGTAAAAATCCCATTATTTGGTCTATAAATTTAGCAATATGTCTACTTCTTTTATTAACAAAAGGTTTTAACTGAGTAAAATTCATGGCTTGTATAGTGTTTAACAAAGTTTTACAAGTACAATAGTATAAATGTTTATCTTCATAGAGTTGCTCAGCTAATTCTAATTGATGATTATCCATTAAATTTTCATTTGCAACTACAATTAAATTTTTCCTACACTCTAAAGCATCTAAAATACTTCCTGCTCCTGCATGACTTATAATGAGATCAGCATTTTGTACATAGTTAATTATATCTGCGCTTAAATTGAAATATTCAATATTGACAAAACCACAACGTGGGGTACAATCTGGTACAAATAACGTTTTGCCAACTTGCAAGATGATTTCATAATATCCTTTTGACGATAATACCTAAAATAATATATGTTTAAAAAATTACTCTAAATTGGATTAGAGATTTACTACTAGATGTTTTTATAACTTCATGTTAAGAACTGAAATTCTCATAGTCTTTTACCTCTAGAACTTCTGAGCTAAGTACTGTCTCGATTAGTTCATCAAATTTGGTTGTGCCAACAGTAACAAATATTCTTTGCGTCAATTGTGTCATTTTAAATATTTAAAGATATTATAGATTCGAATATTAATAAGATCATATATCACTATCTCAATTGTTCGTGCAATAATATATTGTTTTTCAACAATTCGGCAAAAATATTCAACAATGTTGTCAAATTGACATTTGTTCAATTTGTACGGATCAGAATTGTACCGACTGTATGAATAAAAAATAATCTAGAAGAAAAACTGTACTTGATAAAACAGTATTATGACGTCAGAAAGTTCCAAGTTCCATGTTTCCATCACATCGATTTGTTTACTGCCGCGAATTTTAATAAAACATGCCAGCCGAAAGAAGAAATAACGTTTTAACATACGAAGGGTGTAATTATTTACGATATCGCTTATTATTGTCAACATTATCAGGCAAGCCTGTGCGAATTACAAATATTAGAGTTAAAGATGACGATCCAGGAGTTAAAGGTTAGTTTAAACATATACTTCTTTTGAAAATATTCAAGGATTTAAATTTATTATTATTAATATATTCATTATGTGTAGAGTACGAAGTCAGTTTTATTCGCTTATTGGATAAAATAACAAATGGTTCAAGAATAGAATTAAATGAAACAGGAACTAATTTATATTATAATCCTGGATTATTGTACGGTGGTGAATTAGAGCATGATTGTAGTGTACAACGAGGTATTGGTTATTATCTAGAAGGAATTATGATGTTAGCTCCGTTTTGTAAAAAAGCTGTGGATATAAAACTCAAAGGAATCACTAATAATACGATAGGTAACTAATCCTCCGTGATAAATTTTTAAGCACAGAACATTATCAGTTATTGTAATGGCAAACAGCTAAAAATTATATATATGTCATTGTATTTAAGATCCTTCTGTGGACAGACTAAAGGCATGTGCTGTGCCTATATTAAAAAGATTTCTGTCTGGTGATAATGAAGTTATCTTTACCATTAATAAAAGAGGAGCTGCACCTCTAGGTGGTGGAGAAATTAAATTTAAATGTCCCCCTAGTCGTAATCTTAGAAGTATTCAGGTTAGTAGAAAGCATATCTTCTTTATTAAAGTATTTATAATTTATAACTTAAAAATAAAAAAGTGCATATGTAGCTTCAAAATAGTGGAATGGTAAAAAGGATCAGAGGTACTGCATGTAGTATACGTGTATCTCCTGCTATTGCTAATCGAATTGTGGAGTCTGCTAAAGGTGTACTGTTAAACTTCTTGCCAGATGTTTACATTCATACAGATCATTGTAAAGGTGCATCTAGTGGAAAATCACCAGGTATGTATTTAGTTGTTCGATAACTAATAACGCTAAATATATTAAATACTTATTATGTACTAATACTAATACTATACTCATTAAATACTTGAAAATATGACAGGTTTTGGAGTAACTTTATCAGCTGAAACAACAACTGATGTTATCTTTGGTGGAGAAGCATTTTCACCTCTAATGACAGCAGCTTCTTTGCCTTGTGTACCAGAAGATATTGGTAAAGAAGCAGCTATGAAATTAGTCGATGAAATTTACAGGTAAAGCAAGCATAACTAATGAATATACATCAGATAATGAAAATATTATATAGATATATATGATTTTAGAAATGGTTGTGTAGATTCAACTTTTCAAGCTATGACTGCAATATTTATGGCATTGGGTAGGAAAGATATTTCTAAAGTTGTAACAGGGCCTTTATCACCGGCAATGTAAGTAGGTGTTTTATACATTTGTATTTATTCAAAAATGATAAGACTGATGTATGATATTATCACAGGATACAATTTTTACGCGATTTAAGAGATTTCTTTGGAATTGTTTTTAAAATCGAGCCACTTAAAGAAGAAGATGAAATATTAGAACAAGTTGTCTTAACCTGTATAGGTGTAGGATATACTAATATAAATAAACGAACATTGTAAAATAGTATTGTACTTATTTTTTATATGTACCAATTTTAAAAATATATATGTTTGTACATATTTATAATCTTATTTGTATATTAAAGAATATTAAATATTCTACAACACAAATGTTTGTAACCTAATTGGTTTAGAAGGCCAAGCATGAAAAGATCCTAATTTTAAAGTGTTCCACAAGCTTTGATAATTTTTAGACCACATTTTACAATCCAAATAGGTAATCTTTTTAGGATGTCTTATATTACAATCAGGGTGTCGATATTTATCACAAGTTTGCAAGAACATTTCAAAAAGAGCGCGTCTCGTTACGAGTAGATTGTTACCTTTCTTTTTTTTCGTAGCTCCTTGTTTTCTACCCTCAACCGCTACTTCAGTATCGCTATAAATAAACAATTATTAAAACCATATTGTTTAAAAACATAGCTTTATTAGAAAAAAAGTAAATATAAATATTTAAGTAAAAGTAAATATTAAAGATTACCGATTTCTTACAGCACACCATATTATACTCGATGGACATGGATGTTTCCTCTCAGAATTTTTTTGTTGTTTAAAGTAAAGTTTACTTTGTACAATCTTTAGTTTACGTACTTTTTCGTTGAATCGTTTGTACAATCCACGTTCCATCGCCTCTAGGGAAAAAGGAGAATTGCCTCCAACTACAATAGTTTCCATTTTTATTGGAGGTATCAATATTGATAAAAGTGATCCTTGTACTCCAAGTAAATTCCATCTAAAATCAGTAGATAAAGCTTATTTTTCATATTCTATAAAAATACTATTTAATATTAATTGTAATATTACGTAGTTGTATTTACTTTGCTATTTTGTCTGAACAAGATAAACTAAGAGTAGGATTTCCCCTTCCTGGTTTAGTACGTAGCGGTCCGACCACGTGGTAGTTTATTCCAGGTAAATGAGGATCTTGGCATTTTTCGGATTTTATGCATTTTGCACCGGTTCTATATATATCTTTAATTATTTGTTTTTCTTTTTTATCAGCATTTGATTCTATTGTTTCCACTCTGTTATTATAATCACATTTTATCATTTTTGTTGGAGGTGCATCATCTTCATAGGATTCTTCTTTCAAAAATATAGAACAATCTCCACAAGGAGTTTGACTCGTAAAGAAATGAAACGATATTTTATCGTTTATTTTAATTTTTTTCTGATCATCCATTGTAAAAACATCACTTTTAGAGTCACTGAGTAAGAAATTGATTTGCTCATATAGATATCTTAAAAAGGCACGCCTAACAAGAATTTCTGCATGAGAATCACTTAATCTGCAACCTTCCTCATATATTTTCGTATTTATTAAATCTAATTTTCCTAAGCATTTTGTGCCTGTAGCAAGAGCTACTAAAGTGAGTGAGTTGTCCTTTTTTTTTAATACTATGCCTGATAGCACAGTCCACTCTTTCTCTGATGGTTTACCATTCTTACCAAGCTTATTATATTTTTCTAAACAAAGGTGTGCAATCTGATCTGCAAGATCTTCCATGTTTCTTTTTTTATTTTATTTACATTTAAGCTATCTAATACACATTGGAAGGGTCCCAAGCATATTTATGTTGAGGTAGAGAAAATAAAGCTCTCATACTTTCTTCATCAATAACAAAATCTAGCTGTATATTATCTCTTATATGTTCTTTCTTCACAGCTTTGGGAATGATGCCTGTAATAATATCATTAAATGATACATGGTAGGAATATTCATCTTAAAAAGGAAAATTATTCACCAATTCCTTGTTGCAAAGCCCAATTTAATAATAATTGCGCTGGTGATACATTAAGTTGAGTAGCTATTTTTACGACAATTGGATCTCTTAAAAGATTAGTACTGCTACTAGTTCCTAAAGAAGAATATGCTTGTACATGAATCCCTTTGCTATTGCAGTACTTAATTAATTCTTTTTGATGATAATGTGGATGCAACTCAACCTATAATACAAAAATATATTTAATTTTTTAATTAATGTAAATTAAAATACAAATTAAATTCAGGTACAATTGATTTACTTGATTAACACTTGGAGGTATATCTTTGCAATTTTGCAATAATTCTTCTAGATGTTTGATTGTATAGTTGGATACACCTATGGATCTTATGAATCCTTGTTTCTTCAATTCTACTAATTTATCCCAAGTCTTTGCTCTTAAGCTTGGATTATTTGTTGAACTTTCTGAAATATAAGCTGCACCTGGCCAATGAATCAAGTACAAATCAATGTATGTAGTATTAAGTGCTTTAAGAGATCTTTGCACAGACTTCTCTATTCCTTTTGGATCTCCATGTTCACTTGGTGCTATTATAAACATATGATTTCGATATATTTATATATATATATTTAGTTTTTAAAGTCTAACATGCTTTATATTATCTAAAATTATTATTGATACATACAAAGCTTAGTTGTAATAAATATATCACTCCTTTGAAGATTATATTTTGGTAATAAATTTTTCAAAGCATAGCCAATATCTTCTTCATTTCGATACACTACAGCTGTATCTATATGTAATACATAAGAAATGATACATTTTCAGAATATATTTATAATAGGACAAACTAATAATATTAATAATTTCATTAGATACGTACCAATAGAACGAAAACCAACTTTTAAACTTTCATCTACTACTTCATATATTACATCTCTCCCTTGAATTTTGTATGTTCCAACTAAAATGATTTAATATTTTATAATAAGTAATAATAACAAGTGTCTTTTACCATTATTTTAATATTTTCTTCAATACAGACTTAAATACAGTAAAAAATATTCTATTTCTAATATTTTAATGATCTTACATCCAATAAGAGGCATAGTATAACCACTTGAAAGGACAACATTTTTCGCTGCATTGTTCATATTATACTTAATTTATAAAATCTCTTATAATTTCCACTTGTACTCGTATGTAATACATATGGTATATATTGTCATTATCATTATCATTTTATAGTGCCATCTTTGATATAGTGACATTAAATAAAAAGAAATTAATTTTGTTTCAATGTTGGAAACTATTTTCTAGTCAGATATGTACGACTATCATTTTCAAAACTAAGTACATTATTATCATTAATTTATTAGAAAATTTAATTATTATATCATAATTATGTCTTGAACAATCAGAATATTACATTTTTCAACTAAACCTAGTGATTATAGCAGAAATTTATTCATATTGTAGCACAAAAGATTGTACAAAAATATCAATGATTGATAAATTGATTGGTAGACAAAAACAGGTACATAATAACACGTTCTATTATACACATAATTCGTGGCAGGATGTCTCCATCTGATTTTGACAGTTGACGTCTAAGGTATTTTCTTTGATCTAATGTTTATAGGATTTTGTAAATCATATAAATAAATGTATATATAGATTTTCAAGTGAAAACAAAATAGTTAGGTGTAGAATGGCTGAAGAAAATGGGACTTCACAGCAGAAATGCGAGACTACTGAAGAGGTTACGAAAGAAATGGAGACAGATATCAGCCGCTATTTTGAAAATGCATCTCGCACGATCTTCGATGAGATCGTTTCACCTAAAAAGGAAGATTTTTTCGACGTGCAAAGAGGTTCTGGGAGTCGAATCCCGGATTTTGAATTACTGACGGATCAATCGAACGAATTTTTAAAGACTAGTTCATTGCTTGGTAACGAACGACTCGATCATAGTGGCACGAACGATGTACACAGAGATGCGTGGATACCTTCTGAACAGACAAGAAAAATCTTACGAAACGTAGCCACGTCGACTGCTGGTACTAGTTTCCTGGATAGAGAGAACTTAACGATGCCAGGACTTGCAGTTCAAGGGGACATGCCCAATTTGATAAAGAGTACTGTTGTAAGATTCTTAGGTGAAGATGAAAATATACAGAGGCATGTGCTCACTGCTTCTGACGTAACTCAAGACGAACGTGGCTTAAGGACATTAATACAAGCTGGTTGTTACAAAGCTGCAATAAATTTATCGGGAAGATTATTAGCGGTATATGCTCAAGGATATGGCAAGATAAATCAACCTAGTAAACATTCTCCGCATTCTTTGCAACTGTGGTACACAAGGCTAGCTCTTCTAACCAAGCTCAGGCAAATTGATATTTTAGAGAATGAGTCAAAACCATTTGGTAATCTGGATAAACCAGACATGTATTTTACATTTTATCCAGAACTGTATGGTACCAGGCCAGGTTCTATGGCTTCCTTTTCCTTTAGACTACTTTTAGCTGAGATTCCAATGTATTGTGCAAAACCAAAACAAGCATTGGATAATCTTTATAAGATTCTAGCAATTGTGAACCAAATTATAATCAATTTTAGCAATGGATTTAATGGAGATGGATCTCGTGTAAAGATTAACCCTGCAGAACAAGAAGATGCTATAAGATTGTGGAAAGGCAGAAGATCCAGGACTTTTATATCTATTATTAACTGTGCTGTTAGCATGAAAAATTATGTATTGGGTATAGATATTTTAGGAAGACTTTGTGAATCTGCAGATTGGTCACCTGAACAAATGGATGCATTGAGATCTAGTATAGGTAGATTACATCTATTTTTGGGAGATGTTTCGGCAGCAGAAAAATTTTTAATCAATCTGCATAAAAAAGAGAGTGGTCCTACTGTTCGAGAATTAACAGACAGAGGATTAATGGCAGTAGCTCACAATTCTTTTCAAGAAGCATACAAGTGTTTCCAAGCAGCAGAAGCATTGGATCCATCAAACATAGCACTAATTAATAATATGGCGGTTTGTCTTTTATATACAGGCCAGTTAAAAGCAGCAGTGCACTTATATGAAAGTATGATAACAAGAAACCCTGTAAAAAGTTTACAAGAACCTATACTGTTGAATATATGTACATCATATGAATTGCATACAACTCATTGTAAACAACCAAAGTTACATTTACTGAGTCAATTGAACAGGTATAAAGGAGATGCTGTAGATATACAGTGCCTGAAACTCCCTTTAAATTGAGATCTTTTCGTTCGTCCATGTACAGTATATGATAGAGCGAGGATGAAATTTTAAACCTGTTATATAATTATGAACATGGTTGCGCCGAGTAATGTATAAATTTTAACAATAAAAATCAGTTTCTTAAAAGATCAGTATTCTTCCTTGTGCATTTTTAATCTAATCATAATTATTCAGCTATTTGATATTTTAATTTTTTGCACGATATATTTTTTAATTAATAGATAATATTGCTAAATTATTACAATTATATTTAATCACAGACGAGCTGTAAAGTAAATCTGGCATGCAATGCGTTTTCGTGTTTCATGTTTTGGAAGTCATCTGATACCCATTTTTGTGCCACACGCGACGTTGTCAATTAAGTATAGTAGTGGCATCTAACGAGTCCTCTCCTCAGTCAATGGCAGCGGAACAGATGAGGAAACGGGTGTAGTTAATGGTAATGGCATCACTGACGAGGTACAAAATAGATGTGATATGTAATCGTTTTTCATGTTCCGCCATCGACGAGTTGCAGAAGTCTCTATCTCTACAAGGCGGCATTGACTAAATACATAATAGATCTGACATTATTCATATGAGACAATGAATGGAATATGAATCTTACCTGCTCAGACAAGCAACTTAATCCCCTCCTCAATCACAATAGGCGGGAATACTGAACAAATTGGCTTCGTCTCTGAGCCCTAATGGGTGTGGTCATTTAATCGTTTACCCTACTATTAGTATCAATAGACAAAGCTATTCTACTATGATTTTGCTTCTAACATTTAATAATACATTTGTAAAAGTAGTTTCATTGTTAGCTATAGATGTTATCATCGTCTTTTCAGTAAGAATGCTGTTAACCCCAACAACATCTCGATGGATGGAACTATATATTTGATTCTGATGTAATACATATTTGTAGAGGGAATATTTGATTATATCTTCGTATCTTGATATACCGGTCTTGAAACCCAAATCCTAAGGTACAAGGAACATATGTAAAGTAAAAAATGTAACATCGATGTCAAAGTAAAATAGCCTTTATTACATCGTGAAACGAGGACAATTTAATGAACGTTCAACAATTGCTAGAATTCTTTCTCTCACTTACTTTCTCTCCCTCCCGTTCTTCCTTTCACACGCACACACATTCCTTCTCATTCTCTCCCTTCATTCATATCATTCAGTTTCGACTGTTTACACATTTAATCTCGCACCTCTTTTCTCCTTTTTCGTTTCTTTTCATTTGTTGCTTGTTGTTCTCTCTTACCAACGTCTGACATAATTTCGCGTGCTCGTAATGTTCTTCGAGAATAATGCATTACAGGACACATACTTTGTCATTATGTCAAACATAAACTCGTTCGATCTATCCCCGTAATTAATTCCTCATATCCTGTCCCTTCTGTCCGCCCATAATTTCATCACGATCTCTAAGATCGTTAACGATTCTAACATTATACCCTTCCTCCTCAATCTCTTTGTCTCATTCTTTCTTTCCTGTTCCTTATCCATGTTTTTCTATTAGTAGGCGGTACATCAATAGCATACACCATTCAGATCGATTCCAAAACTGCACTCTCTCTCCCTGCAGAAAAAAGGCACGAACTGGCGGAAAAGTCGGCCTAACTGTATAATATTTTCATTTATTTTATTATGGATGGAACTTCGTCACAATACATTATTTTTTTAAATTTCATTTTCTTTTTATCTGCTGCTTCTTTCCGCAGTGTGTAACAGGTTCGGCTCCCGTTTCCGTTTTAACCAAATTCATCGATTCGTGCTTCGAAAGTTCGCCGCGTAGTGCGCGCAGTGTTCGATCCTTCCAACATCCTCCCTCTTCCATTATACTTTTTATTTCTTTCCTTCTTCTTTTTTCTCTATTTTGTTTCTCTATCTCAAATGCCCATTATCAACGATCGAACTTTTAAAAGGAGATCGTTTTAGTTAGAATAACATACTTTTAATTATAAGAATATATATATAGTCCTTCTCCAAAAAGTGACTGTTATCCTGAAATTCGTTTCGAATTCAATTTCATGCTCCTTATTTTGGTGACTGTATTACAAGACGAAAAATAACTTAAAAATACGTCGATCTGAAACGAAACTGGTACAATTACAATTCTCCGCGATAAATTTTCGTTGAAATTTAGATTAAAATATTAGATTAAAATATTATACAATGCAAATTGCTTATCGAGCTGTTTTGCAACCGCTCGCTTCAACACTACGAGATCATTTCACCCGGAGAAGGCACTGCATCCACTACGCAGCTGGAACCTTCCGGTTTTTATGTTTTTTCCCCCACTGTCCTCTCAAAGTATCTACCGCATATTATACTTCACTGTTACAATAACATCCGCATCGCTATTCCTGGCGACTAAATGTAATCTTACGAATGTATTACCTATGTACATACATGCTGTGCCGTGTACACACGTGTATCCACGTACACGCAAGGGATGCGTTCTTGTGCGTACACGTGCAGACCTCTCTGCATTTAGCAAATTTATCCTTTTTTTCACACTTACAATTTTTATATATATATTATATGTACTATTGTAATTAATGCTTACGCTCTCTAATTTCTAAAAAGAAACGGTATTATTATTGTCCTGCCGTATTTTATTTCCGAGTATTTTTCTGGTGTACATACACGCAATACACGCACACACGCACGATTCTGGTGCTTATGTAACGTAGTCATGGAAAGCTCGATGGCATAACCACCAGTGTTCGTCGAATACAATTTAAAGCGAACATGTTTGTTATCCCCACGTGCATCCCCCTCTTTAGAGAAAAATCACAATATATACTCTCATGGAATTCGTTTTAGAACACTTTTCAATCAAACACGAATATAGAGGTACATATACTCCACGTGTCGGTATCGTAGTGTTCTTTACAATTTTACGAAGATTCGTTTATGGCACGCTATTTACTCGCTTTATATTTATTGTCTGCGGTTACAGGAAACAATCGTTCGACAGATGGGAGAGGCATCGCAGGGATAGCGTTACTTTCGACGAGAGAATTCATATCGAGATCGAATCATTGAATTTCTATATTATTTCGGTAACTAGGCAAGCTCGGTCGTTCACGGAAGGCATCGTACGGTGCTCATTTTTTTTTAAATCGTTGCATTAACAATCATTAACAATTTTTTTTTCTTCTTTTTTCCTCGTATTTCTCTCCTCGTTTTCTCATATTTCGTTTTGTTTCATCATGCTCGTATGAGTTATTATTCACTTTTAGTTTAATTACTTCATCTTTTTTTTCTTTTTTTTTTTTTTTTACGTAATTTTCACGTAATAGTTTAGGAAATAACGGAGACATAACCGATGCCGATGCGCGAAAGCTGGCAAAAATTACGCTGTAGTCTGTGTCTGTTATTTTTAATAGTACGTACATACATACATCGAGGCGAGCAGGTTGCAAATACTCCCGAATCAGAGCAAATATTTCTATCTTTATATATCTATATTAATATATTTATATATTTATATTTATATATATAATTTTTTTTATTCTTCATTTAGTCACTTATACGTATGTAATATTGTCTTCGTAAATTTCCTGCTTTTTCTTCCTGATGTTCTAAACCCGTTGGTCGTGAAAGTATTCGAAAGTACAGAATCGAGGCGTTTTTTTTTTTTTCAGAGTGAGAATAATTATATATAATTGAAAATCGATAACCGACGAAACTTAACGTACGAATACAAATTTTTGTATAAAATCATAGAAAGGAAAAATACTTAAGGAATGCCGGTAAATTGGTATATATATCAACGATTAAAAAGATCTTTAAAAAAGAAAGAAGAGAAATTATACAAATAAAAACAAGTTAGTGAAAAAAGATAGAGAACATAACACGTAATGATGAGAAATAACGAAGGAAAATAACAAAGCGATTGCACAGGAACGTTGAATCGTTTACGATCGAGTCTCAAAAACTAGAAAATAAAAATAGAAGATTCTCGCGTATCTGTACCAGCCGAGGAACAGACTCGTCGTCGCGGGTTCACGGATCCGCGGCGATCGATTAGTACTATATATATAATATATCGTGTCGTAATATTATAATAATATAAAAATATATTTCTTAACTATTAACACTATAATAAATGAGTATTATAAGCATCATATCTGGATTTTTTCCATTTTATCTCGTAGTACGGACACGATGCCTGTCGCGGATAACCGGAGCTTCTAGACGCGGAGGAAATGCAACGGTGGCGCCCCGCTCGGCCGAACACGACACTACTTTTTTGGCGCGGCCCTTTAAACGTTACACCTTTTCTTTTTTTTCTGCCGTGTATCCCCGTATAAGACGTCGTTTCTTTTTATCAATTTTTTTTATCAATAACAATATATATATTTATATAATATAATATATATATATATCACTTGTCACTCGTGGTACGTGTAAATAAAAAGAGGCATAAACCGTTATAAAATACAATTCTCGAGTATTATCGATCTGTAGATTATATATATATTTATATATATCGCTTACCTACGCGTCCGAACGAATAAAATCATAAAAATTGTGTAATAATAATTTTTTTTCTGTTTTAATAGTACAGTATTGGAAGCATTTTAATATTATACTTAGAGTTTATGATCGGGGCCCGGATCTCGGTGAAGGGACTTTTTCTCAATGTTTTCCTTTTGTATTTCTTTTTTCTTTTTTCTTTTTTTCTTTTTTTTTGTATTGCAAGGTTCTCGATGCCATTTCCCTTTCAGGCGCCAGAAACAAATGTGATGAGCTCGTCGGGTTCAATTGAAATCTCTTATGATGACAACGAGACCACATGAGCTCTACAAAAAGTACGAGAGGCCATGGTGATGCTTCGTGATCTATGAATAACTAAAAAAGGAGCACCGGTAGCGCGTTGATTTTTACGGAATGTCTAAGGCATTTTTTTTGTTTCTTCCTACAATGCGAAACATTCGTTTTTCTAAATCTTTTCTTTTTAGCGTAAATGGATGATACGCGGAGATTCAAATATTAAATAATAACAATATTGAATAAATCAAGAAATACGTGCATTGCTTGAAGCTTAACTTATCATATGTCTGAATAATTCAAGAAAATAACGAAAATTTAACTTACAGAAAGAGGAAACAATGTACAAAATACTTAAACAATTATTAAAATTGACACTAGAACTATATAAAATACAAATATATAAATAATTGTAATTAAGGTAGTAGGATAAAAGTAAAGTACAAGTATATAATCGTATTTCGACTCAAATATACGTTAACATTAATTTTATCAAAAGCTTCTACGTGTTTTTAGTAATTACAAACAAAAAAAAAGCTAGAAGTCATTTTAACATATTTGATAGTTCTAGTGTTAATAACTGAGAGTAAGAACTAATTTATATACGATTGGTATTATAAAACTATCGTGAGATCTGCAAAAAAAAAAAAAAAAGAAATAAACTTGAAATATATGAATCTCTCACGTAACATTAAGGAAATATACGAAGATGTGATTTGGATTTAAAGTAAGTACACAAGGATCGAAAGCTATTCGTTATGGCATCGATCACCGATAGATAAGGCCCAGAAACACCTCGACGCTATAAATCGTAATTTGGCCGAATCCTCCTGCATCGAGCTTGAAAAAAGCTCTCTCGACCGTGAGGATAGACCAGGCGACTAGAAATTCTAGTCTCCGTTCTCAGCGATTCATCGGAATTTGCGTTTAAGCTCTCTCAGTTTAGCGGTTTAAATTCAAATGTATTCTCTTTTTGTCCGGTGCTTCAACCTTTCCCAGCATTTACCTTTGGTGTTCGTTCTTATCCAATTGCACGCGCGCACTTATCTCTTTTTTTTTTTTTTTGTCTTTTTAGTAATATGAATTTTTATACTTTGAATTCTTAATATGTTTCAAACTTCGTGCTGTTCCAAAACATTAGTGAACGAAGGAATTAAGACTGAAGAATATCATTCGATTGGATGTCTCAGAAACGAAAGATTATTTTTCCACCACTTTTAACTTTCCTTTCTTTCTTGTAAATCAATTATTTAGTAAAAATATCTAGAAAATGGTTTCTACACTTTTTAAACATTGTTACTTTCCAGTACAGGATATTACTTCGAATTTTAGTTCGTTCGTTATTAAATGTACAACTGCACACGCGCAACTCGGTCAAAAATGAAACATTCAAATCACGTCACCATATCCCTTCGCCAATTTGCGCGTCACGACTGAATTACATCGCGTGCCCCGTGCGAACGTGGCTAACAAATTTGTACGTTAATTAGTTTCCTTATTATTGTCATGGTATATATAATAATCTTGTTAATAAAAATACTAAAATATTATGTATATTATATATAATATATAATAGATTATTGCATTATGCATTTTTGGTACCGTTGCGTGTTTGGTTTCTTTTTTTTTTTAATTCTCGTCGACTCAAGGTCGCTGCGAATTCATTTTTTTTTACTTTTCACTTTTCTGCTTCCTTTTTTTTTATCATTTTTAGCTTCTTTCTTTGTTTCAGCGAGAACGAACTTGAGAAGAAACTCACGTGACACTTGGACGATGTTGTTTGCTCGAACAGAAGAGTCGCGACTATCGAGTCTCATTCGCTATCTTTTAATTTTGTTAATACAACGTATCATTCAATCTTCTATTCCTTTTCTTTTTTCTTCAGAATGGCATTTCATTTTTCATTTTCCTTTTCGATCAACATGCGTTTCCTTCTCCAGTTAAATATATTTTTTAGGCTTTGATTATTATTTGCTATGTTTAACGCAAGCCTTTTCGCGGGTAAAATGCGTGCGCGAGATCGCGTTTGGAAAAATTCGTCGCTAGGTGTACTTGCCGTTCTCCTAACGTGGTTCTCAGGCGTTTTATTTTATCGCGAAATATAATATTATTTCCCGTTTCCAAATTCGCTTCTTCTTCTTCTTCATTAAATGCTGAGTCCCTTGTCGTAGAAGGAAAAAAAGGACCGTACATACTTAGCTAAGTCAGCGAGAGAGTTTTCGTTTCAACTAGCGGGAATACTTCTATTCTCTATACGGCTTGCAGTAAGAGTAACGATGATTCATGTGTTGGCTGTAGGAGCCGGAGTGAGAGAAGCGCTTGAGGCACTTGGAGCACTGGAAGGGCTTTTCGCCGCTGTGCAGTCGCTTGTGTTCGGTCAGATGGTGCTTGTGCTTGAACGCCCTTGGGCACTCCACGCATTTGTACGGCCTTTGCCCTGTGGATATTCATCCGATCTTTTAATATTATCTACATCATAGAAGACCAGCGTGTGGTTTGTAACCGACTGGCGGATCACCGAGCAGCTTTTTGGGTGGGTCGCGAAAAATTATCATTTTCGAAAAATGGGTCTCGGCCCTAAAAAGCTTGGGAACCTCTGGTTACTAGTTGAATATTAACGTTATTAAATAATGTTTCAAATATAAAAAAATAAGAATTTTCTATACGTTAATTTGTAATGTGTAGAAATGAAGAGAGCAACATTTAAATGCATACCGGAATGTTCATATTTGTGTCTTGCTAGGGAACTGTGCTTGGAGAATGTTTTGTCACACCGATCACAGAAGTAGACACCCTGCTCGATCTCCGCTGCCGGCGAAGCCTCTGGTTGACTCGCGTTTTCACTTTCGTTCTTTACATTTGTCTGAGGTTGACTCTGCAAATACGGAACTTCATAATATACTTAGCATAGCAATATTCAACATACAAATTATGCAACATTAACATAGACGCATATAAAACATAACAGCAAACTTCTTTGCGCCTCATCGCTTTAATATAACACATTTGTACTATCTTATTAATTATTTTCTATATGTACTTTATTTTTGTATTATACGTAGACCGCGAATTTTTATGCAAGCTCATACTTTTATAAATACAAATAAGCAAGTGCTTGACTTTAAATATTTCGCATTTAAAGTAAAGTACTGAATTCAAAGTTTCCACAAATGCATAGATATTCGCAGTTTAATAGTAATCGTTAAAACCTGCGTTATCATTACCTTCGGAACAATTTCTCCCCCTATCGGGGCCGTACGTTTCGTTTCTACAGAATCGGTGGTCTCTTCGTCAATAACGAGTGGCGAATCCTCCAGATCATCCGCGTCTTGATTATGCGATGGCGCATTATCGTTTTTCGGTTCAACGGGAGAGGATGATGTGAATTTTGCACAAACAGTTTCACTGTCTTTGCACGCCGTCTCTGTGAGAGCTTCTTTCTTCGACAAATCTAATGGTTGTTCGTACGCGGTCTGACTGGTCGGATTTGCCAATGGTACTAGAGGTGGTATCTTCGATTCTCGTCGGTCCCTCGCTCGGGAATTTTGGAACCAAACCTGAACATTAAATAACGTATTCATGACATATTCTGAATGATTCTTTTAAAAGCATATTATTGTCTTACATTGCCATTATTTGTTGCAATAACAGTTCCAATTCAAACAAATAAATATTCTATTCCTAACAAACTTTAATCTCAACGCTAATTTCAGTTTCACTTCTTCAAACTGAACATTATTATGTATAAATTCGAACATGGTGCTAGAGCAATGGGAAAGTAAGTATTCATTTAAAAAAAAAGTCATAAGGCAAGGAGTTAATTGGCTAAGATTTTTTTTTGTGGAGAATCTTTCGAGGAAAGACATGCACCTGTACGACACGAGTAGGAAAATTGATGTAATTGGCGATCATGATGATCTCCTCCTTCTTGGGTCGAGGATTAATGGCATAGTAACCCTTGAGAACAGCCAATTGCTCATCGTCTATCAACGATCTAGCCCTGACTCTCCTTCCGTTATCATTGTGCGTCTGTGTACCATCCTCCTCGTCCTCCGAGTCCGCCTCCGAGCTATCCTCCGTTTTTCTCTTGTAACCTGATTTCGCACTGGGTTGATTCACGTCCTCGAGCTTCGCAGCCAAACCTTCACTCTGCGAATCATATTGATCCGCTGCTGACCAGTCTGGATAATGTGCCATCTCGCTGGATATCTCGCTGTCTTGATCCTGTATCAATATATATTCGTCGTTAATTAAGGAATTTGTGTTTTCTTTGTGGTTGAAATAGTGAATCGTGATAGTTAAGTCAATTATCAATGGAGAATAAGGAGAGATCGATTAAGCGATACAAAATAATCTAGAAGAGAACTCTTCAAATCTTTGTTATTGGTTTGATTGTAGAAATTCGTGATTTTTTAAAATACATCACAAATTGTAATTTTTGAACGAACGTGTAAAGCATAAAACAAAGGAATAAGGAAATTTAGATTAATTTGAAGAAGATTCCTTAAGAATTGTTTCAATCAGTAAACGTAGCTGTTACAATATGTTTCTACAGACCATTAAATTGTAATAATCGATTCTTTATATTGATATATTGGGAGAATTTATGTGTCACAATAATGACCTTCATATAATCTTGGGGTAGGCTTATAAAGAGTTGGAGGAGTATCGACCTCATCCGCCTTATACTTAGACTGTTTATGACACTCGTCTAACGAGTTTACGACACGTCAATCAGCATTAAGAAGTAAAGAACCACGTGGTTAACAGAATTGGGAAGTTAATAAATCACTCTTTAGAATCTAAACTCTTTCTTTCGTTTCTTCCAATTATTTTACAAACTTGATTGAATTAGAAAGATCTAATAATACTGTTACAAATCCTGGTTTCTTCGTCACGCCAATTTATTTATAGATAAATCTATAACTAACTTTAGAACTTCTCGATATCTGCGTCCACTTGCACAACAATTTATCACCTAATCACGATATTAGAGTAAATAGACAACTCACGAATTGTAGGTTTCTTTTTTTACAATTTTCTAATCTTTAGCACTAACAATCGGATAATTTGTAATTCGCAAAACCTACTCGTAGAATTTCATTTGTTTTATTAAACCAAACTTGTCATTGTTATGCAAGGATATCTATTAACATTTGTAATTCGCAACTTGTCAAATTTCACTAACGACGTTAATCCAATCGTGCAAGAACGGATCTGTAACATTTAATCATTTCTTTAATTCTGCGCTGTCAAACAATAATCTGATCTTACTTGATAATCCTCCTCGAACTCTCGTTTCATCGTGGCCGGCGAGGTGGACAATTTCCTCACGTTCGCCTCGAGCAGTTGCTTCGTGACGGAGGTGTTCACCGTTTCAAGGATACGTCGAACCGCGTCAAGACCCTGAGGATCGGTCGGTGCTGGTGATTCTTTACCCTCTGTGCCTTCCGTGCCCTCAGAGTCCGCCGTCGACGGGCTCATGAGCTCCCGATGAGATTCGAATTTCTCGGCTACCTCGTCCAATCTCTTGGAATGTAGCTGATTTAAGATCTTGCCCAAGGATGCCTGCAGAAAGTAGCTGCCGAAGCCCATCATTTGTGGCAGAAGGGTCGGCATGTCGTAAATACCTGAAATCATTATTTTCTTCTATTATAGATTTCCCTAATTCATGTATCGATTACTCTGTCAATACAACAAACAATTATACACGATTATTACAACTACTAAACCAATGATCTGTAGATTTGTATCTTCGTTAAATCATCCCCTCTCGTCTACATAACATTTCGAACTTTTTCGAACGAGTTTTGCCTAATTGTAGCTTTCGAATCTTGCCACAATTTCTCTTAAAACATCCCATATCTATTTAACAGCAAAAATAAGAATTTTCTTCGTCATTCTTATACACGGTTCAATTTCAACAATGTATCCAATTCTAAATGACATAAACTACGATAGAATTGCAAGCAGATTTACCGTCTTGCGTTATAACACGTCTTCCATATATTCTTTCCATAATTTCATTTAACTAAATACAAAAGCTTCAGAAACTTTCTATAAACGATTAAATTTCAACAATGTCGATATTCGATTCCAAATGACGTAAACTCTAAATAGGATTGAAAGCAGAATTCTGTGTTTTGTGTTAGGATTCGATTACGAATCGAGTTCACGGAGCCGGATCGTTCAAGGTGCACGACGACGATTGCGGTTGAAATAGAATGGCGTTATCGACCCTCACCCGCTCCTTCCCGTTGTATCTCCTGATAATCCGAGGGTGAAAGCTTCGGCAGAATAGGGAGGAAAGTGTTATTATTCGCCGCGAGCAGATCGACCTCGCGCCGCCCCGGCGGCAGGGGTTGTTGCGCCTTTTTCGGCCCGCGATCCACGTTGCTCACATTCGTATGCCTGGATTTTTTTAAGTTTACTATCAGGCACTTCTTCGAGGTCATATGACTCGAATACGAGCCCGAATGAGAGAAGCGTTTGCCGCAGTTGTTGCATAGGAATGGCTTTTCACCGCTGTGAATGCGGAGGTGTTCCTGAGAACAAAGATAAAGATGAAAATCGAAATTGAAATTAGAAGAAGAAAAAAAAAGGAAATTATATATGAATCGATGGTGCAATCGCTAGACCGTGAATTTTTTATCCATTCGATCGAATTTTGAAATTTGAAACTGTAAAAAATGCACGTGATACGATAATATACAAGATTTTTCTATATCATACGAAAGATCGAGTGATAACGAACGTTCTAGTTGATCTTTCTTTTTATTATCGATTCTATGAAATACTTTGAATTCTATAAAATATTCCAAATTAAGGTGCGATATTTGAAACGAGTGTAACGATCTGTTTCTTTGTATCGTATTAACGAAACTACGAATCTGCATAAATAACCGCAGTCTAGCGTGAACTAGCGTTTATCAACTAAAAATGAATAAAATTAACTTCGAGGAATATTCGTTGCGGTGCAAATATGTCGATCGATGCATTCTACGTACAATATTTTTTTTTTCTTTTTCTTCGAAAAATAAAAAATAAAAAGAAACAAAGAAAGTTGAAATTATATATAGAGAAATTCTATTTGGAAGAATTCATTCGTTTCGGTTACAGGAGAAAACTATATCAAAGTCAGGCAGTGCTGTGTGAAAATAGATTATGAAAAGGAAAGCAAAGAACGGAAATAACGATGTACGAATGAGAAATGAAAAATAAGGGTGCACTCGTAGTACCTTGAGGTGATGCTTAAACTTGAAGGCTTTCTCGCAATGGGGACACTTAAACTTACGAAGCACGGCACTCTCATCATGGCTGATCATGTGCCTCTGGAGTCGGTAGACGTTAGCAAAAGTCTTGCTGCACACCCTGCAGGACTGGAAAAAATCTATCGATTAATTTCATCGCGTTTATTCGATCTTTATTGATAAATATCTTTTCATTAACTACTTATATGTACAAATTTATTTTATTATTTAAAGTTACTATTCAGAGAATGCTTATAATTTCATTTCCATAATTTATTTGTAATTTTTAATAAATTTAATATTTCCTTTAATACGATAATTATGATACAGTGCAAATTCTCGATGTAATAAGAATAGCATGAAAAAGCTCTTTGTTCTTAAACCATAATTTCAACCGGGACCGTCAACTGCGAAGAGTAACAAAGGCAAGCTGAAATATCAAAGTAAAGTCAAAGCAGAATCGAGTATTTAATCACGAGAACGAGCTACTTTGAATCTTATAATCGCACAGGTGCGCCGACTAGTGTACTGTTTTACATAAACTCAATGACGAATCGTGCATCCAGTGTGTATTACGTCTACTTATAAAGATAGGCAAGAAATAAACCTAATAAAACAACAGCGTATAAATATGTAATATAAAAGGCAATCTCAATTTCACGAGCTACTCGTTCATAAAACTCTATTGTCAACTACCTCTCAACTTTCAACAACCCAATTCCCTTCCTTCTTTTACAGACCATTCTCCGTCATCGTAACCAATACCGTTCTTCTTAAAAGAAAATTAAAAAAAAAAAAGAAAGAAAGAAAAGGGGAAGGACGAGAAAGAACAAGAAGAACGAAGAAGAGTATCCATCTACGAAAACGAAGAAAGAATATCATCGACTACGTCTCAACTTCCTTCTTTTGCGAGCTATTCTTCGTCGTCATCTCATAACGAATATATCATTCCTTTCAAGAGAAATGAAAGAGAAGGCTGTAAAGGGCGAGGGAAAACGGTTTCTAAAGAGAAACAAAGAAAGAAATCATTCTACGCAAAAAAGAAGATTCGTCAATCCCTTCGTCAACTCTATCTCTCTCTGTTCTCAAAAACCCAATTTCCTTGTTTCTCTCTCCCCCCATCGTCGTCGTGGATATCATTCCTATCAAAACAGAATTTCAGAAAAAGAAGAAAGGAAAAACAGCAAATATATATCGAAATTGTCCTACAAAAAGCAAAGAGAGAATAGAAAGTACTGTATGTAAAAAGGAAGACCAAACGAAGCCGAAAAGGGACAGACGAGTAAAATGGAAAATTCGCAGACCGGTCGCGCATGATCAATAATACGCAAGGAACAATGGAGTCCTCTCGTCCTTGACGTTAGTTTCACTCACCACTTGAGGGAATTGAGCGTTGAGATCGTTCTT
The DNA here is from genome assembly GCA_014737525.1 of Bombus difficillimus. Taxonomy (NCBI): domain Eukaryota; kingdom Metazoa; phylum Arthropoda; class Insecta; order Hymenoptera; family Apidae; genus Bombus; species Bombus difficillimus. The sequence goes on along the minus strand of JACXIT010000193.1, from coordinate 654,823 downwards.
GTCGATGGCGTACGGGGTCTTGTGCGTGTCCTCGAGATGGAGCTGAAGCACGTGGACGTCCCGACAGAGGAAGCCGCACTGGGGACACTTCTCGCCACCCTGCTTCGTCGATCCGCCCTCGCCGCCACCGCTGCCGCCGCCACCACGGCCGCCTCCTCCGCCTCCTCCTGTTCCTGTTCCTGCTCCACCACCGCCTCCACCACCACTACCGGCTTCGCTACCTGTGCCGCTACCACCTCCAACGCCACTTCCTGTGGTTGGCGCCCCGGCCGCGCAACCTCCGCCCACCTCCGCGTTCACGACACCTGCTGCCTCGTCCTCGCTGCAACCTGAAACAACAGCCACACACGTGCACCACGTTATATCTCGCTTCCACTCTGCCCCTCTCTCTTTAATCAACACCGCTAGTCCCTCTATTTTTCTTTTTTTCTTTTTTTGTCCTTTTTTCTTTTTTCACGTATATAGCGTAGTATATATCGGTGTGCGATAACAGACCATAGAGACGCGATTGTATAAGGTTGTCATGGACGCGGTTGCGTTTTAGGGGGTTTCGTGCTCGCGAGAGATAGGCTCTACCTCGTTTTATGGGTTTTTTCGTCTCTTTGGAAGCGTCGCTTTTTAATGGTTTTCGTTTTTGCTGCGAAGCGTGATAAGAGAGCGTGTGTATCGGCAAGTTTGTCGTACTTTGTATCGCGATTAAAAATTTGGAATTACTTTCTTTTTACGGAGTTCGGTGTTCATTGGATCAACGGGCTAATTTTATCGTCAGAGTGGGATTTTGGGGCGAAAGATTTTCGCGGAAATTTATATCTTTCTCGACATAGGTAAGGAGATTTTAATTTCGTTTTTGCCGGGCAGTGCGATAAGAGAGTTTTATTACGGTAGTAAGTTTGTTGTACAGTACCGTGGTTACGAGGTTGGAGTTACTTTTTTGTATAATAGCTGCGTTGCATCACCTGCTAATTTTATCATTAGAACATGGTTTCAGAATGGAAAGGATTTTTGTGCAAATTTCCACTTTTACGGCCATAGGAATACAACAAAAATGGAAAAAAAATAGACCACGAATGGAGAGTTGTTTCAACTATTAAAAATTATGATTTTTGTAATCTTTATTTTGTATGTTATTGCATATAACATACATTTATTGAATATGCAAAAGTATACAGTGCGAAGTTAACTCGAAACTACTTTTAATAATACAGAATCGAATTCTGAAATAATTTTTTTTTTTTTATAAAAATCGGAAAATATGACACATTTTTTCTCCTGTATTTCCTCTTTGTTAATAATAGATTTTTTATTTTACCACAATCTTGTAAATTCCTCCGTACTTGCCGAAACCACGTTGCTTCAGAAAACGACGTCAATCAAAGACAAACATGGTTACACCCTATTGTAAACCGGAAATAGAGCAACTATGGGGCATAAAAATTTATACGAGCTCGATGACAAGACGCAGCGGAACGACGTCGGTAAAATCTAGAAGATATCGAATACCATTTGTAACGAGCTTTAAGATATGATCAGTGTAAAACGTGAGACGCGAATGCTTCGTGAACGAGACCAATTGAAGACGGTACCACTACACATTCTGCGTCGTTCGGTCGACGTTCATAAATATACATCCGCGAAATGTCCCGAGCACTCTTTAACCCGGGAAATGACGGAACATGCGTCTTTTTTTTTCAAACGTATTAAGCGTATTTTTAATCTGCTATCAAACACACCGTAGAAAAAAGAACTATATCGTTCGAAGATCACGAGAGAAAAACATGATACGTTTTTATTGATCTTCTTATTTTATCGTCGTTTAATAATCAAATGGGAGAATGATAATATGATACAATGGAAAATGAAAATACAACGAAGGATAGAACAACATTTTTAATCGATACATCGCGAATTTTATACCAAATTTTTCTACTAAAAATTGTTTACTTGTTATGGTAACGGTCGTTTATTCCGTGGGATTATATTATATTTATTCATTGTTCTTATTAAATATAAGTTTATTTTGTAAAATTATAACGTCCTTTTATTCTTTATTTCGTAAATTTTCTTTTGTCCGCCGCTGTAACTTGTAAACTCCAAGCATTTAGTTCCAGTTATTTTCGTCACAAGTGTGCCAAACTATCGCGGACGATAACGCCTCTGATAAATCGAACGAACGATTAAATATTCGCGGTTGCCACTGAAAAATCCCACAGCTCCAATTTTCCTCAGACACAAAAACATTGCATAAACATCGACGACGTGAAGGTTTTAACGAGTAATCGATACAAACACCGCGACGCTTCTTCCACTACGTGTACCGTGGTTAACCGCGTCTAAACGAATTTTCCTTGGCAGTCAACATGGACCGTGAAGCAAGAGGAATCGGAGGACGAAAGTATCGTTTCAGTTGAGAGAAAGCTACTGAAAGCTACAAGCGACGATTCGATATTTGGCAAATCGCCGGCCAAGATAAAATTTCGTCGTGAGTCAGCCTACATAGTCGAACACTTTCGCCAGCTTCTGCACGAGAATCGTTCGAACACGTTCACGAAAATTCCTTCTGACGAAGGTCATCGATGGTTTCAATTCTCGTGTTCGAATATTTTTTATCGCTCCAGGCTTCCAAAAAAATTGCAGGAAAATTCCAGGATACTGCATGTTTTTTTGTTGCATTACAGTCGTTTGTTGAGTCGAATGTTTCAAACTTTTCCTGATACAAACGCTAAATTGGGAGAGAGGAATTAGAGACTGAAATTCCATTCGGAAATACATTTAGTGGAAAATCAATTTTTATTAAAAAACGACGACTCGTTCTATCTATGGACGATTAATATATCGGAAGATGCGTAGATTTTTTGTTCGTTGCTCGTTGATGGTTAATTTATGAAGACGACTGAAGGCGAATTTAGATTATTTATTTTATAAAGAGTTACCTTGAAGACTGCACTTTATACGACTCAGATATACCATAAACATTTTTCTCACCACTATCTCTATATAAACAAGAGTATCGCGAAATATTTTCAAAGGCCAACTATTGAAATAAATTTCAATTCTGCGAAATCCATGGCCAATATAACGTCATTCGCCAGGATTTAACAAAATATTTTTTCAAGCCATTATTTATCGCGTAATTTCTAATAAATTTCACTTTTATCGTTCTAAAAAAATGTATTGATCCAATAAAATTATTATACTAGGAGAATTTTGTTTTTAATTTAATAATTATACGAATATACTAGCTTCTACTCTAAAGTTTTACTTTTACACAGAATTCTTCGCCACTGTTTCTATAAATCTTGTTGAAACACTTGTCCGATAATCGCAGCTCATTTAAATCTACAATCAAATAATACATTGTGTACATACTTCGATAATCGTACACGTTAATAACACATAAACACGTTGATCATTACCTTTCAAAATTTTCGTCAATATTTCCATAAATCTCTACAGACAACTGTTGTATTGATGATCGAATATACATTGGATTGTCGCAAAAGTTTTTTTCGTTTTATAAGAAAATAATAAACGCACAGTATTTATTGATTTATATTATATTACTGAATCCATCCATTTTGTTCCAATAGAACAATAATATCGATAATAAGAAAACAGTAAGAATAATGTAAAGAGAAACAATATGAAACGAATAATGTCATGCATCTATTATTTCCTTATAAAACGAAAGAAACTTTTGGCGCAACCTAATACGTATACATGTACAATAATCAAACATACACACGTCAATCTTCGTTTAGCCTTTTAAACATCTCCAATGATATTTATTCGATTTCGCAGCTCACAAATCTCGAGAATATTTCGCGATTTTTGAAATTTCCACCGCGCCTAGAATAATAAAATAAAAGAGAGGAAAATAAAGGAGGGCAGAACGCTCGGTGGAAAAACAAGAGGCGAGAAAACGGAAGTCACGTATGCGTGTAATCTCGTTCCACGAAGCGCGGACCAGTTCGTGCACCGCGAGACGCGAACTTTGCTCGCGTAGTAGGCCGATAAAACGTCGAAATGGGTCAGAGCCGTGACCTTTCCTGCCTTCCTCCTATACGTAGTACCGTTCGAGGATCTCGATTATGTTGGTGGAGGCTTGAAAAGCGGCGTACAAATCCCGTGATCATTGCCGCGGATGATAAAGAACGAGCGCGATCACGTTGCGCGAAATATCGTTACGAAACTCGCGACTCGATCGTTATTTTCGTGACTTTTCATAAAACGAGTATCTAGAACGTTATCGAATTCTAATAAAACGTTATCAAAAAGGCAGGTTTATCCCCGAGGTTAACATACTTTTAATCATTTGTCGTCAATCACGGAGAATAGCTAATGTTGCTTGGCGTTTAACTTATCGACTCTTTACGGTGGTACGATTTTTGCAACGTTTCTACTTCGAGATTGTAATCGTTGAATAAACTATTATCGTACAAATATCGTGAATATAGGTATTCTTAAAAAAAAAAAAGAAAAGGAATAAATCTAGCTTTTTTTAATCATTGAGAATATACAATTTTCTATTAGATGAAATACAAGATACGATAAAACAACGTTGATTTTTACAGAATGCGGATTATCGAATTTTTGATTTTGTTTTCCATAATAGAATTTCCATGGTGCAGTCGATTGAAACACACCTCTTATAAGGAGAAGGCACTAAATACAGTTTGTAGCGAGATGGTCGCGATTTTCCTTCAAACTGTCCTTCCAAGAACAACGAACGTCGCGTCTAACGAATAAATAAAAAGTTAATCGCGTAACGAGAACGTTTAATAGTTCACAACGAGGCTATCGTAGTTCACGAAAAGTTCGTCAGAAGTTAACAAGTTTCAAAGTAAAGGAGGAGCGTCGATATTGCACACTTTTACAAATTCTCGTTCTTCGTGTACTGCACGAAACAAGCGATAAACCAGTGTGATTTCAAGAACAAAACGAGCAATAAATACAAGAGACGACTACGGGAACGGGTTTCTTAAATTCGTTTTGAACGTTACAGACCTCTTGAAATGATCGGAACAGATCGATCTAGGATAGACGAACGTTATCTCAGGCGTGGATCATCCAAGTGATCGAGACTGCGTGCAGATGCGTATCTCTCAGCGACCGTCAGAGCGAGGGAAGAGGATGCGCCATCAAGTGACGTCAGCGGAATGCAGAAACTGGCCAAGCAAATTGTAAGTAATATCACGCAATCTCAGATTCATGCGCCTCGAAATATCGAGACGATCAACTCGATCGTCGATCTCGTGATCTGCAAGATATTCATCTGATCGATGGAATTTTGATATGGCAGAATGGGATTAGGCTGTTGGTTCGTGCAGAAGGTAATATCAATCAACGTCATTCTCTAAGCAATAGCAGTATCTTTCTGTCTCCGTGTGTCAAGCGAACAGATATCGAATAGGACGAAACGAAGCAATTCAGTCTAGTTGAAATTATTAAATGTGTATAACTTTAATAATAAGTAATATTGCAGTTATTTGTGGGATTTTATATTTTCTAATGATGCTTCTTGATGAATTCCTATCTGAAGGAGGAAAACAAAATTAATTAATAGTTAAAAGAATTAATGTAACTCTTTTCTTTAGCATGCAAATCAGACTGATAAAAATAACATCTCAGTTTTTATACTTAAACGAACTTTCCAATCTACGTTTCTCACTTGGTACCTACCATTTGTACGATCTTAATGTTAAATAAAAGGTACTTCAACTAGAACGACAGAAATACTAATTAATTCCTAACTCGTTAATTCTGAGCTATAACATCGAATTTTGGTTTAAATCAGTCTTCGTACAGACGTAATTTCGCCACTATCATAAACGTATTTTCTCAGATATTATTCAAAAATGTTACTCATTGGGAAATCGTTGTCATACAATCATTACATATTTGTAATCACGAAAACACAAACTTCCATTTTTCCTTAGCCGGCTTATCAATCAATTCTCAGAATCCTTAGTAACCAAATCAGGCTAATGAAGCTAACATACATATTAGTTTTCCTTCTTGAACAAACTTTCTAATCTACGTTTTCCGCTTTTTATCTACAAATATATATCAGCTTCCCTAAACATATAAAAGCAAATATCGAAACAGAAGGTACTTCGAACTAAAGCAAACGAAAATATAATCACGAATCATTAGCTGTAATATTGAACTTCGTGTTGAATTATCTTCATACAGACGTCAATATTTACGTCATTACCATGGACTCTAACATATTATTTAGAAATTCTACGCGTTAGAAAAAATCGCTCCTTATACAAGCATTACTTTGCGCGATCATTCACAGAAATACGAATTTGACTTTATTCTTAACAGGATCGAGTCAAAATAAACTAGTAAACAACCAAATAAATAAATAAATAATAGATAAAAATACAAACGTACGTTTCTCCTTCTCTTCAAATTTATCAATCGATTCTCAAAACCGGAGAAACATTGACGGAAACAAAATCCGGAACGTCTATTCGCCATTAAATTCGTGTAAATGGAGCAAAACGTTTCTCCATAGATTGACCCAAGGTATTTGTAGAACTGTAACGAACGCGTACCAAAGAAGAATCGTAAATAGAGGTTTCCTTGGTACGCAGGTAAACGGCTTTAACGACGTCGTTACACCGTTCGTGGCGAGCGTATCAAAGGCTTTTCCTTCTGATGCGGCTTTTATCGCGAGGCGCGCGCGAATCGACTGCGATTCGAACACAGCGAATCGGCTACCCGCGGCGTATTTTATTTTTATTCGCCCGTGCTTGTTCTTTCTCTTTCCCTCGTTGAAGAGTGAAATGCGGCACGCCGCTACTGAAAGGTAGAAAAATTCTCAATTGAAAGACACAAAACGATGGCTTGTTTTTCTTGTTTTCGATCGCAGATCGCGTCGCTCTTTGTGTTCTTCCTGCGGCGAAATTATTTTTGTTGCCGGTCGATTATGAAGCAGGAATACAATGCGGCAGATCCATGTCGATATCAACGTGGATATCGAGAAACTATTGCATCGGTGAATCGAGGAATTGTTGTTTGTGACGAGACAGTTCCGTTTTCTGGTAACCTGAGTAAACAGAAAGGGGGTGGAGAATATTTAAATCGGAGGGTCGATTTAATTTTTAAAACGAAATATTTGTTCTTCGAACATGTTGTAGCTTTATAGTTGATTAATGTTGCTACATGGTATTTGTTTAATATATTGTAAATTCGCGGTTAATTAGTACTCACATATAGTCGTTATTTTTAAAACGTCTCATAAACTCGTAGTTAATTAATATTGGCACGTGGCAACGAATTTCTCCGTTGGATATTAAAACTGTCTATTTCTCAGTTTTGATAAATTCGATTTAAAGCTACGTAGCCGTAATCTCGTTCTCTTAATGACCAAAGATTTCCTATTATTAATTCGTTCGTCATTTACGTGTCTTTTTACATTTTATGGTAATTTTATAATTTTTCACTCCAGGTATAGATTTCTTTCGTAAGATACGATACGTGGGTAATTAAGATATGCACAAATACATATAATAATAGCTGACTTCTTATTGTTTCAGTGGCCTTTCTTTTCGCGTTTCTATGGTATTCCGTTATCAGAAAAAGAAACTGATTTTATCATTCTCAGCTTGATCCGTTTACGACAATCAAAAAGCTCTTCTTGTCTATTGCTTCATTTGTATTTATATTTAATTCTCTTATCGATCTCTCGTTTCTCTCTTTCTTTATTCTCGCGATTGTTCTTCGTTCGCCTGTAGCAATAGTTAGGATTTAATTTCGAGATGTTGCGATCCATCAGACCGCAACAGACGTTTCCGGAGATTATCGTATGAAGTGGCAGCGTGTCGATTGCCTCCGGAAAGTGGGCTTTCGTCCGCGAGATCAATTGTCACGAGAATTTCTAGGAAATCCAAGAAATCTCGGTTATGTTCGCGATCAGTCGCAACCGCGTTCGTTGATTTCGATGAAAATCATCTTTGGTCAGAAACAGCGATAAGACGCCAGACACTTCGAATCGCCTCGAACATAATACGAAGTTTAAAACTCATGAAAATCTTAGTGGTTTTGGGAAATCTTGAAAATCTTGATAGGTTTGAAAGTCTTAGTCGAGTGTTTCGATGGGTTCCGAAAGTTTGACGAGTATTCAACGCTTTACGTTTATTTTGACTACTTTTATCTATGAAGTGTCATCGATAGAAAATAGTAAAGAAAGCTTGGGAAATACCAGAGAAAACACAACAAAACACGATCAAATTTCTCGCGATTGAAATACGATCCATTGCTCCGTGCCACTGCTGCATCATTTATCTTATCGCGGTAAAGGAATATTAAGAACTGTGTTGCAAAACACGGAGGCAATGTGCGCTACATTTTTCTTACGTCGTAAACGGTCGGTGCAAGAAACTACGCTTCCTGTCGATAGCAAAATTAATGACATCTACCAAATTTTTGCTTCGTCTTGTTTTTTTTCTTTTATCATTCATATAATTTTTTTAATTCACTCCTACGCTCGCCGTAACATTCTGTCTCTTTTGTCTTCTCGATTACCTCGATCGATAGACAATAGTAGATACTAGAGAAAATACTATAAACAGGTAAATAAACATTAAAAACTCTCAGAAGCGAGCAACTCCGCTTTCTATCAATCGCTTGATTTCATTAAAACAAACTTTTTAACTGATTCTTACGTAAGATGATACGATTCTGTATCCTTTGTCTTCTCGATTAATTCAATCGATAGACAATAGTAGATACTAGAGAAAATACTATAAACAGGTAAATAAACATTAAAAACTCTCAGACGCGACCAACTCCGCTTTCTATCAATCGCTTGATTTCATTAAAACAAACTTTTTAACTGATTCTTACGTAAGATGTTACGATTCTGTATCCTTTGTTTTCTCGATTAATTCAATCGATAGACAATAGTAGATACTAGAGAAAATACTATAGACAGGTAAATAAACATTAAAAACTCTCAGAAGCGACCAACTCCGCTTTCTATCAATCGCTTGATTTCATTAAAACAAGGTTTACGACTAACGTTCAATTTTCAAGAAACAAACGGTTTGCTTCGAAAAAATCACGTATCCCAGAAAAAGACACAAACGATAGTAGATTTTACGATAAATGTGAAAAACTCAATTTTATTCTCTCGCGATCAAACGAATATATTTAATTGATCGATTTACAGAACGCAATAAATCTTGGATAAAGTTTTATCTTTACAAAAAGGATAATCTCGTGATATTCTCATCATCTTCGACTACATTTTCCATAAATTTCCACAAGATATACGCTATGAACAGAGTTTCCTCTGGCTTTCCATCACAAATTAAATGGAGGGCAATTTGTCACGTGGCGATGAACGCTTGCTCCTATGCTCTCTCCAAGCATTTCGAAGAAGTCACGCTTGGCGCGATAATTATTTAGCGGAAAGACACGTGTATCGGCTAACGACCGTGCGAATTTCTCTCGTAATTCCTGGGTAAAACGACTGGTTCGATTCTTTTAGTTTCTCTAGACCGTAGACGACGTGCCAATGTCTACCGCTGCATCAAACCGCGTGTCTCATTGTTTCTATTTTTAAAGATCGCAGTTACGTGGTCCGCGTTCGAGCTAACTATTTATCAAAGGAAACGAGACCGATCGTTCTCTTGGTCTTCGAGGAATTTCACCTTTAGTATCGCGGTAATATGATTCGCTGATAATTAGCATAGATATCGTGGAATACAGCGTTATTTTATTGAAAAAAAGTTTTAACGTTTCTGTATGAGAAACGTGAGATTCGAATTAATTCGAAGCTTAAAGATGATTTGGGTATTTAAAGATGACGTGATTGGTAGAAAATTTCGAGGAATTTCATCTTTACTATCCTGCTACGTATGTATTGCTATTCGTTGATAAATGTATATTTTTTACGCTCCTTTTTACAAAAAGCAACTTCTTCGCGGTGAATTCTCTATTATTTAATTTTTAATTTTAATTCGTACGATATCGTTTCCAAATTTTTAGAAGCAAAGGAGCTCGAGCGTCTTATATTTTTCTTACAAGTAACAGCAAAAGTCTTTCTAGTCTCAAACACGTGATATTTGTCATCGTAATCTAGCGATAAAGATACGTTTTCGCGCGTGAAGAAAGGAAGGTCAGATTTCTGTATAGAAACGCTTCTATTGAATTAGTGTCTTCGTGAAAATCATTCGATTAGAACCGAGAATGTGAACTTGCAAGACAGGATTAACATCCAATCTTAGCATATATTAGATTGTCCGTAAAGTTTCTTTCGTTTTATGAGGAAACAATAGACGCACAACGTTTCTTGTTTTATATTATTTTGTCGAATTACGTACGATCCATTTTCTTCTCTTGAGATAAACACCGCGACATTTCAGACTTAGTTTCACGATTGTACAAAGGTGCAATGTTGTAAAAAACATGGAAATATACTTTCCGGACAACCTAATACATACATACGTACATTCATAAAGATCAATTAGGTTCGCATCAGAAAAGCAAACAATTCTTAAAAAAAAAAAATCGACTTAATCGAATCAGAAGAAATTCCACATCCACGATACAAACACCAAATGATTCAATAAATGCTTCGCAAAGCAAACGAAACTCGGCTAACAACGCAAGAAAAGAAGATAATCGAATAAAAAAAAGATACAAAAAATCGGCTAACGCGGGATATTTAATCAAAGCGAAAGACGTTCCAAATGATGAAGACAAAAGGGTTGTAGAAACAGGAGCCATGATGGGCGTATTCGGCGCACAATCACAAAACGGAGGAGGAACGAAAAGAGAAAAAGGGGCCCCGGTGAACTTTAGGTTTGGGCAACACCTTGGTCGAGGGAGAAGGATGAGAACGCGCTTACGTCACTCGAGCAACGTGGATCACACACAGGCCATAAAGGCGCGTTCGCACGGCGCCGAAGATGCGGCGCGGCGCGTCTATCCCGCTGACGCCGCCACCGCGTGCGAAGTAAACGATTTGTCGGAGAGGTCATTGAGCCTGATAGGGCGCGGCCGCCATCTTCCACAACGTTCAAACCACTTCCCGACGACTTTCGTGGCGACGCTCGCACCGCGTGCCCGACCAGAAACGATCCCTGTACGAGCCGCTCTTCGACGAAGATTGCTCTATTAACGCATCGTCGGTCAGCGTGTTCCAACGATACGACTGTGCACGTGATGCCGATGATTCTTTTCATTTTGGGTTCATTCCCATATGGACATCGCGCCATCTTGTCGGCGTTCACTTTGATTCTTTTATTCGAAACACTCGCAGGCCAAAGCGGTTGACTCCACTTGATTGAAATTTCTTGAATTTGAAAAGCGCCGGAGCACTTTGATCGATGCATATCTTACGTAATCGTCAATTTTCTTCGTAATAGCTTTTTGTTTTCTATAGATAACAATATGAAATTGTGTATGATAAACCGTTGGTCAGAGTGCTTTAGGGTTGATATTTTAAAAAATTTAGAGAAGTAGCAGGTACGCGACTCCTTTGACAATTCGATTTACGACGAAGTGCGTTGGCTCGCGACAATGTACTTCGAATATTTATCGTACAATAGAAACGTAGGATGTTCGTATTGTATTGTTACATAAATTTATATTCATTTATACGTCTTATTAGTATACGTAGCGAGACACGATTTGTCGTGATCGTATCGATCACATTTGAAAACAATTTGAAAATCTACGTAGAATAAGTTCCCTGTAAATATATTTTGCACAAAATTAGACCTAAAGGTAGAATTTATGCCAAAGATGGTCTCTGAAAGTAGAACGAGTCGTTCGTCCTAGGTAACGAACAATTTGATTCTTGACATATTTTGCTGACTTCTATGAAGTCCATTCTCGCAATAAATATCTTCTAACTCCTATATACATTTCCACATTCGTTTCCGGTTCTATCGGTATAATCGTGATGGTCGTCTCATCGATGTTTTAAAAGGTCAATGCCAATGTCTCAAAATGTTTCGTATAACTCGCAATAATATATTGGCAAAATCGAATCTGTTACACCTTTTATCTCGCAGCTTGATTTTCTTGTTAAATTTGCATAAAGATATCGTCAATCTGATCGTCGATCAAAAAACTACGTTGCTTCTACAAACGTGAAAGATCGATCGTGAAGCGGAAAAGCGTTGGAATCAGCGAAGCATAAAATACACCGTTTTGCTGCGGTGTATCAAATAGCAATTTGCAAACGATGCTGGAAAAGAGACGATCTAAAAGACGTGTATCATCGATCCAAGTATTTATTTCCACGAACGAGAAGGATGAATCGTGCTCCGAAAAAAAAAAAAAAAACGAGGAAGCAGCAAGGCATTTTACAATGGCGTATTAAGTAGCAATTTCCAAACGACGCAAATGGGAACAACTTCGATGGCGGTAAATCTTCGGCAACGTTCGTGATTGAACACAAATGGCACCGTTATTCCACGGTATTATGTGTACGCACCAGCCAATCAATGGGACGCGCGCACCAATTGGCCGCGGGCTAAATGTCGTCCAATCGGTCGTATCAACTTCGTCGATTAATTCGAGAGAAACGCTTGAAAATCGCGTAACGGTGAACGAAGAAAAGTACATGTACCAAACGCGCAGGATAATTCGCCGCTTCGAGATTTATACTAAAAGTATTTGGCGTTTTTGCGAACAGGACGTGGCTCTATTCCTAAAAATTTCGAATATAGAGACATTCTCTCTTCGATATCGACGATTTTGTTCTTATCTTTCAACCATTTTTTTTTTTACGATAAATTTTATTGTTCCTTGGATCTGCAATTTTTTAGCCACGACGAGACACGTGGACGGTGTTGGAACGAAAATTTTCTTACAAAAATCTCTGATATTCTCGACACTTTCAGCGGTGTTTATCATTGACGCGGTGTTAAACGTGCAACTCATCCGCTACCATACACCATTTACGATTTCGTACTTCTTAAGTTAGATACGTCATAGTCAGGCTACCGAAAATACTATGTTACTTTAAGAATTGAACGTTAACGCTACAGACAGTCTAAAGAGCGATGTTTTGAAATTTGGAGCGAAGGCGAACGGTACGATAATCAGGGAAAACAACGTCACAGAATGTTTGAGAAAAATGAGAAATATAGTCTATTATACGTGTACACAAAGTAAAATTATCGATCTCCTTTTTTAAACTAGCCCTCGATTTTCCAACGATATGTACCTAAAAATAATCGACCGATAGGATAATATCATTGGAGGAGGAGCGACTTGTTTGGAGAGTGGATAACAAATAGCCACGATTTAACGGGAACACTGGCCAAATCGACGAATGGCGTGGCAAATGGTTCAGGTGGAGTCGATAAAAATTCGCTATGGCCCCATTATTGGCCAACGATTACTCATCCAAGATATCGAATACCATCTGTAGAAGTCAATTCTCGATGAACCAATGCTCGTGGATCGTCCACGTGATCTTTGCGTCGTCGTTCACGCGGCCTCGATATATCGATCGTTCAATAAGATTATCGTCCAGAATAACGCAACTACAACGGAACCTCGAATCTCAAGGGAACAGTTTAAATCTTCGAGTTACGGTGGTTTTCACTTATCGAAGCTTTCAAGTAAAGCAGACTTAACGAACGAAAATTCAACTTACACGTGCAAAGCATACAGATTTTGGCTTTCGGATGGTATCTACGGGAGGAACAGGCGCTAGACAAAAGACGATATGTATATATACATGGTTTCCGTGGAAGAAAGAGAGGCAGACAGAGGATGGGGTACATGGTAACTTCGACTTACGGAGGTTGAGCTTCTCTGAATTCGAGTTACAGAGGTATAATGACGCGTGCGAACGCGCAGAGAATAATTCCAGTTGGACAAAGTTTATATTCCCACAGAGATTTTTACAACGGAGCGCAAGCGAACGAACAAAATTCTAGTCTTATAGAGGTTTTTGAATTTCGAATTCTACCGTGATAACAAGAGAAGGGAGAAACCATTCGAAATCGTGCAATTCGGGTCATGGATGATTCAGTGGACGAGTCTCTTTATCAAGAAACAATGGGCTATTGGCTGCAATTACGAGACGACGCGATGCCACGATTATCCACATGGAAATATTTTCACCGAACGAGATTTAAACCGCGATAATAACGTTTGATGCTGCGTTATTCCGTTACGCAGATCGATGTGCGTGCCTCGTTGCTTTTTCAGCCACTCATTTTGGCTAGTGGTTTTCGCTCTCGTAAATCACGTTTACGGAGATACTTTGGACTTTTGATAGTTAACGTTTAATTATCATTTTCACGAAAGGTCGAGCCAAGTTGTTGTTCTTATCCTTCTGTCGATGCAGATACTCTACTTGCTGTTGCTTGATTACACATTTTTACGCGTGTATTTTTCATATTTATAAATCATATAGAGGAAATGTTTAGATAGTAAAGATTTAAGCATCATTTTCACGAATAGGCGAGTTAAGTTGATATTATCGGAGCTTATTGTTTTTAGTTGTGTATTAGCTTTGACAAGTGTTTTTAATTTCTATGAATCACGTGGAAAAAGAAAGTGAATCAGATTGCTCTTATCGCTCCTTATAAGACAGACACTCGAGTTCCTGTTAATCAGAAAACAAATTTGCAAATTTAAAGAACGAAATGATTTCCCTATTTGCAGAATTATCATTCTCTATCGTGTTCGCTAAATTCTTTAAAACGTTGGAGCAAGTTGAAAGGGACGAGATACTGGAATGTGGGTGAAACGATAGTGTTACTTCCCTATCGAAAAGAGAAAACAATAATTACGTCACATTGTATTATCGTTTTACGTTGTAATAGCGTGAATGAATTTGACGCCACCCGGTTGCTCGTGATCAGCTCCTTCCACGAAATCAAACGTGTACCGCAACCTCTCGTTCCATTCGAGATTACAAACAAATTTGCACTCTATATTAAGTATTAGCGCAATCCATCTTAATTAATCTACATTTATTAATCTATATCCTAATTAACCTTTATTTTAAGTAATCTATATTGTCTTTTAATTTTAGATTTAACATTTAACGAAGCATAAAAAACAAAATTCTTTTCTTTTGTTCCGAGATAATTTCTTTGTTCCAGTAAATTTCGACGAATAAGGTTTTTAAAGTTCTTCTTAATTCCTCTTTTATTAACACGTCGCAACTTGGAGAGTACCGTAATAATTCAAAGGAAAGTAAGAAAACTAAATGAAGGTTAATCTAAAGCGCACGATACATGGAACGCGTCAAGGTATAAACTACAATGAAACAACCGAGTAAATACAGCTACAGGGCTGGACCTTGTGCCATCGAATAGAGTTAATTACTCTTTTGTCGTGTGCCGTGTTTGAGAACTTCGTAAATACAGGCAACCATGCGTGCGTCTAAACGTGCTACGCTTAAAGATATTTGTATATAGTTCTAGTTTGGCGCAATTAATTCAAAATTAGAACCTTACGAGCTTAACCAAACCAGATGACTGGTTTGGCATGAGACGACTGCCTGGCAATATTGGAGAACCTCCTATAATTTATTACCGTACGATTTATTCCAGATTTTCATTCCAGAAACAATTCGTTTTTATTCATCTTTTTTTCGTTTTCTAACGTAGACATAGCATAGTCTTTGCAATTGTTAATCTGCTTATAACAATTTATATATTGAATTTTTATATGCTTAATAAATTATAATAAACTGTTGTGTAATTAAATATCTTTTTTTTTTCTTCTTAATTCTGACCGCTCATTAAATTTAGATATCCTATAAATGGTTTGTTCCTGTTATATTAATCTTCAACGCTTTTAGTGTTGCAATATCCCCTTATTTACTAGCTCGATGAAATATGCCATTAAACAATACAGCAAGGCCTCAATCTCACCAATACATGTACTAAGTCATAATGCGATCAATTTCTGCTCTTCCGCAAAACAATTTAATCACGTGGAGATAGAAATTATTAGTATGATGAAAACAGAAAACAAGAGAAATTGTATACCATGTGAACAGAATATTAGAATATAGATACTATTGTATTAAATGTATATTGTTATTGTCATATTTTATATTTGTTTATTTTCTTTCAATTATCAACGAGTTTACAGGAACTTTTTCAAAAGAAGTATATCTACTCTTGTTTCAGACATCTGGAGAAAAAGTCGTCGATTAAGAAAAAGATTAAAGAGTATTAGCCAATGAACAAATTCTGTGGAATTCATAAACCACTACAGACTCGTTCCCTGAGGCATTATTAACATTTCAAAGGGAAAAATCTTATTTAAGTTTCGTTTATTTATTTATCTATTTCTGCTCTCTTTTTTTCTTTCCCTTTTTCTTTCATTTTCTTTCTTCTTGCGATCTTCAGTCTAAGTAAACATAGAGTAATCACCAATATTATTCACCTATATATCCTCTTATAATCTTGTTTACTGTATCGAAAGGATTTTCACGAGTTAATTAAATGATTAAGGAATTAAATTCCGCGGAACGGGTCCGTGTTGACGTATTTGAGAAAGTAAACGGGAGATCTGTACAACAAGCTCGGTCTAAAATTTTCTATTGTACGCGGCGGAAACCGGACATTTTCGCAATCACGTCGGCGGTTCGCGTGTGCAAGTCGATTATTCGTCCGCGTTTCGCTGAAAAACGGAGAAACAGACGGAGTACCGCGATAACCGGCCGCAGCGAGAGATAAACGGAAACAGAGAGAAAGAAGAGGCCGAGAGGAACAAGCGGGCGGATGACTTAGTGAACTGCATACGACGCGTGCTGTCTCCGATACAGTAACGTCATTCATCGTGTAATATGGGGAACGAACGAGTGGCTTATCTGTCCACAAGAACAATGTACACTTCGTACGCGTTTACAAAAGAACAAAAGAATTTTCTGCTCGAAAAAACAGACGGCAGAAATTCGGCGTGACATAGATTTGGCATTCGTTTCGAGGATTTGATTTACACCTATGCAGATGACGATTTAGAGGCAACTAAATGTCGCGTACCAAAAGCATGACATTGTTTTCTCAGGAAACTATAAATATCAAAGTATCATCTTTTTTTAGAAGATTCAAAGCTGACATTTTTACACGTGGTTAGTAATAGTTCGGAAATAAATAGATTTGTAAATAATGACACTTTAAAGACAGTGTTCGGTTACAAAGAATCGTAAAGAACGCTTTTTAAAAAATAAAGACTATTAATAACATATCTACAACCTATTTCATTATATTCTACATTCATTTTATATATTCATTGTATTCCACATATAGGGATAAATTATTCGATTTAATTTAATATTATCGCTAGTAATAGGAATTACACCTTCTATCGATCTTAAAAAGAATTAATAATAAATAACATTAAATTATAATTAATTAACGTTTCATAGCTCCATGTCCTATTATCTTATCATTCGACGAAACGTATTCTTATAATACACGTTATATAAAATAGTTTATTCAATATTTGCCCTAACAATAAAATTTATCAATACTAATAACCAACAACACCACAAATTTCACATTGTGCCAATCCGAAGAAAAATAAACAATAAATTATAGCTACTTAATATTTCATATTATTACACATATATTACCTACCCAATAAAATATGTCATGTAACCTCCATTTTATCCTAACCTATAAAATCGCACATTAACCTAGCCAATATTCCAAAGGCAACAATAGCAATACAAATTATACACTTCAACAACCTGAAGAAAAACGAAGAGCCGCTTTTGTCGATTAACGAACAAAATTGACGACAAGAATACGGAAAATAGTCTAGGACCAGTTGTTCATTCGCGTGGGGTAAATATTTACTCGAAAGCAAATCGGTGAAGAGCACGAGCGCGTTGCGGCCTCGATCCATCGAGGGCGGTGGAATCGATTGAATGGCCGTCGCTGAAACGACGAATCCTTCCAACCGACACGGTCCACTCTTCGTCACAAATAGAGTTTCTCAGGGAATCGATTTCAAATCGGTAAATATTTTTCTACGTTCATTAAGGATTAAATCGTTCGATGATTACCATGTGCAAATTATTAACCTTGACCCTTTGACAGTGTCATAATAAAATAAGGAAGAATTCAGAATGAAGGATTTAAAAATAAGACTGCATCTCTAAGGTCAGATAGAAAAAGATATGTACTTTCAATTTTTTAGGAAATAAATAATAATAATCGTATTACGTATAATGATATTTAATCCTTCGTAGATAATTGATTGTATAATGTGTAACAGAGCATTTCACAATAAATATCGTAGAATTTTTTAGATTCTTTGAGATTTTCTTCTCACGAGCTACGCTACCGAAGGGTTAACGTGAAGAAATGATATAATACATACACATATACAAGCATGATCTTTTGGGCTTCTAAATATCAAGTTACGTTTCTGATGTACGAAACCGGTCTGACTATCGATATCATTTGTAAACTCGTGTAAATTAGTCCATCACAGAAGAGAATTCTTTTGTATCTTTCGAGTGACTGGCAAGATGCCACAGGATCTAAGAGCAAAATTTTTTTACCGAGTTAGTACTCGAGTTGAGAGTATCTCGTTTAAATTGTGACGGTTGAAGTCTCGTTTCGATTGTGGATGACTAAACGTTCGGATTCTATATCTAACGAATAATTTTTGTTTGAAATAGGAACAAAAAACTTGTTTCAACTAATATAATATTTTTATTTCAAAAGTATTTTAACCATTACCCTAGGTGTATGATATATATAACTTTTCTCTATATTAAGTACTGTATTTGTACTCTTGTAGATTATTAATTAAATAATGTATTTGTTTTCAGTAAAACCAGTTTGATACTTTAGAACATTGTGTCTTCTTTACAAGACCATCCGAAATTCCAGGTATGTACCTACTATTAATAGGAAAAGAAAAAACTTGGCTATGCCAATTGTTCGAATTCTTGTTTGCCTTGTCGAGTACGAGAGCATTCTACTATAAGTTCAAGAACAGCATGTGAAAGACTCTTTTGTTTCACTCTGTTATTTCATTCTGCGTCAATGGCCACATACAATGTTTAAATATCTTATTTGAACTTCCTTGTTATAGGAATATGTATTTTGATCTACATTTGTGCATACATTATTCTACTGTTTAAAGAAAACATGTATTTCGTACTGCGAATATAATTATTTAAACATTCAACTTCAACAACTGACAATCAAATGAAATTTTAATTCAACTAAATCTGTGACCCTTCTTATTACAGAAATAGCAGTTCAGATGTATTTCAAATATTCTTTAAAAATAGTCTGTACCTAGTGTGTGATATAACAACTAATTTTTCAAGCCCAACTTTATCACAAATGAAATCTCCAACGCAATTTCGTCATTCCTATCTTCCATATTATTTTGAGCCATAAAATCTCGCTGACTTCAATTGTACCACAAATTTAACATCTAACGGTGAATGTGCTGCTGCTTTTTGTGTTAATTATTTTGGCCACAGTGGCCGTGTTACTGCGTGTCGGAATTTCGTAATGCTACCTATGAAGTTACACCCGTAGCCAAGAACAAAGACGCAGTCCTATGTGAAAACGCGAGAACGATACTCGAAACGAAACAGCCGTCGCACACCGACTGCCACATCTGAATTCATTTCGCACATCCGCGCCACGAAAGTAGTACGTGTCGGGTCTAAAGTTCAGCCGAACGTACAAGCTCCTACCGGCCGTGAATCACGAAAAACCGTCGGGGCTCATCGTTAGGTGACGCGACGCCCGTATGCTCGTGTGCGATAAAAATTGTCCAACGAATCAAGCAAGGCGAACGAAGTTGCGAAACCTATAGATCACGAGTAAGTAAAAAATACTTTTTCGCTGGACGAAAGCGCCCGCCGATATACGTTAACACGTTGTCTGCCACGATGGTTTTCGTTGATTATTTACATGTTTTAAGAATTTGCTAAAATTGTTGGAAATTTTCCCAGTTTTTTTACTAAATTTTTACTACATTTTGTTAGAATGATTAAACCAAGACAAATTTCAGGGACTAAGAAATTGTTGACTTTAGATCGATAAAAAAAAAAAAGAAAATAATGCGAATGATTTAGATAACATTATCAGAGAAAAAAATGCGTAGGTACGATATAATACTTTGCAAAAATTACATATTATCGTTCAGCATATTTCAATCTGTTGCGGCTCCCGGGACAAAATACATAAAATTCGCGTGCCAGTCAATGTGTTAAGGTTAAGATGCACGCGTGTCCGAGATTCGGCGTCCAACGCTTTCCTTTGATGACGCGTTCTTCGAATTATTTACAACAATCTCTCGGAAGTTATCCATTAAACAATAGGCTCGACGCGGAATTTTTATTGAGAAATAAATTGTGTGATTTATCGGCGTTGACCTTTTAAGGAGTATTACTTTTTTCGCCAGCTAAAGTCACGTGTGTGGGTAATGTGAAAATATATCCTAGTTGATAGAGCGTTATTCTTTTTTAATTATTGTGAGTTAATTTGAAGCATAGAAAATAGAATTCGATAATGTAAATTGATAAACAGATATTACGAATGAAATATTCCGTTAACGCAACGTTGGACCTTAATGAATTAATATGAAAATATATCCTGGTTTCTTCAATATTATACTTTTCGACTGTAAATTAATTTAACCCCATTATTATCCTCGGGCTATATTCCATGATTAATTAGTTAATTTATTAAATGAAAATTCTATTCCAATGAACATTTTTTCAATGTAGTTAATTTTTAAATACTTGGTTCCAATATTCATTATATGCATATATTTAGATCGTACTACTTTTTATGTATTAAACACTTTTCATGGATGAAGAATACCAAATTTTGGGTAGAAAATGTCCGAAGAGAAACGAGTTCGAGCTCGAAGAAAATCTCGCAATCCTTATTGGTAAGGTTGTACAAAAAAGGATAAATAATTTTTACTACAAAGAACATATTATTATGTTCTATTTAATAATCTTCATACTGGAATTTTTTCTTTTTCACAAAAATTTATATCACTATATTTTGTCTTTTTCTATTAAGACGCACATGTGTCGCAACGTTATCGAGTGACAAATTTCGCAAGGTCTAAATATAGAATATAATTACGTTATATGATAAAGATCTAAATTTACCACGTTAGAGAATACATCGAATTTTTTCAATTTATGTGAAGATTCCTATTACGATTTACTGATATACGCCATCGTATCCATCGGTCCACAAAAAATAGGTGATATTTTCATGAATATAGCGCGCATGCGTGGAATGCACGCGTATGTTAAACACAATGCGTATTCGTCTATGTCCGCACGCGCGCGGATACGGTCGTATTTATGAAGCACATGCAGAAATCACATGTGTGTAAATATTTTTCGAACTTTATGAATTTTTAAACGAAAGACTCTATCAATGAGAGAAAATCAATAAAACACAATCTCTGAAACACAAACGTCAACAACATCGTGAAGTACACGTAATGTTACGTTTCCAAATGTAATCATACGGTCAAAGTACATTTAAAAATCACTCATCGTAGAAATATAGAAAATATTATCAGTATAAAACTATCTTTTGTATGCATAAAATTCTGACTTATGTTAACATCTTTTGTAAATCTATGTATTTTACAGAGTAATAAGGTATATATTCAAATCATAAGAGGTTAAGTGGCATGCTTACAAGTAACCGTCATTGCCAAAATGTATTGAAGTATTCGAGTGAAAGAAACAGTCATATTCGTAATATTTGTAATACTTTAAATGTTATAATACTAATGTAAAGTATTAAATGCATCATAAAACATTTAAACAATCTTATTCTTTTATATAATTACATCCAATGCTATGTACAGTATACACAAAATGTAACAAAGTGTAATATAACAATGTAATATAACAATGTAATATAAAGTTTTAGTGAACATGTTAATACCTAACAATGTTCAGAATTTATTTAAATATTAATGATACCGTAATGACATATACGCAATTGTTGTGAATGCGAGCCGCGAAGAACGACAGGCGTTTCACACGCACACGTATGTAGATTACAGAAAAATATAAGCTTACCTTTGAACGTATTGCGGACGAGAGTCATGCTCATATTCGCGTGAGCGCGAGCCAGTGCTCCCCGAGGTACGTCTTGCGTTTCTTCGACAATTCCGCCAGGTTGAATGCTTCGGTAGCAGCAGCGCGTCTTGCGATCCCGCTCAAGAGTTCGTCCAGCGTGATCTGTGACGTTTCAAGGTACAGCGGCGACACATGGTTGTACCCTTCCTCCCCGTTTCTCCGTTGAGTCGTTCGATAAATAACGTACTGCCAGTACAAAGCAACGATAATCGGCTGTTCTAGTGTCGAGGAGCATAGAGATACGAAACAGAGGCTTCAACGTCCGTTCGTGCAAGAGTTTAATCGGACGACGGAGAAAACTGGACAGCGTGCCTTCGTCACGACTACTCCAAGTGTTATTGTTATTTCACATCCACCAACGTTCTAGTGCACGGCTGTTCAGTATCATTTCTTATTCTATCTTTCGTTTGCTTTTAGGTTACGTACGATGGTAACAAGGCTGCTTCGTACGTATATGAAGGATCGAGCGAGTATCACCTTTGCGTCTTGATCATAGATGCTTGATTTTCGAGTCTGGATATCCACGAGGTGGTGAACAGCTCGGACAGTAGGACCAGAACCAACGACCAGCACTTACCGCGGCCGCGATCATTAAAAAGCAGCCGTGTCACTCGCGCGCACAACGAGTTCAACGAAACACGGGAATGTTGATCACGTTTCTTCTCTTCGATGTGAAATAGACGAACGAAGTCAAGTGTTTGGATACGCGAGGGAGACAGAGAAGGAGCAATAGAATGATAACAGGGACAGAGAGGTGAGAGGTGGTGAAAAGAGAGCGGCTCGAGAGACGAGAGAAAGAGAGAGGTTATGTGCAGACGACGACAGGAGAAATTCCAGCGGGCGGCAGCGCTGAGGTCCACGGATAGTTCGTCCGTTCCTTCGTTCCCCTCGTCCGATAAGTGATGATTCCACGACGATGATTCGAGAGGACCGATTGGGTGGGACGCGTTTTAGCCTCGTTGGATCTTCGACGTCCGTTTTATCGTGTATATGCCACAGACCAATGATTACGAGTGTATCTTAAGAACTTGGAGGATTTCTTCAGACGAGGAACAACGAACGGGGTAATTAAATTTCGTTTATTATTTTATGTCCCAAGGTATAGCCTGCTTTATCGCATGTATATTCATTCGATCTCATGCTTTGCGTCTTAAAGACGGTGTTTGATTCGCATCCACGCGAAGAATCTTCTTTCGATGATATCGTTTTGTGTCCGGACTGTTTCTTCTTGCTCGCTGTTTGAAGGATCGCTCGATGTCTCGAACGAATCCGTGAGTATATCGAGGAACGAATTTAAGATATGGGTGTGATGCACTGTGACGACTTCCTAATTAATCACACTATATATCACTCTCTCTTTGACGAACTAGGATAAATGAAAAGAACGTCGAAAAACGGATAGGAAGACAGCGCGCACCGGTTATATCCCTGGAAACGATTCGTGCGGAAAGCGATACGCTGTTCTTCTTCTGCCACCTCCTCCTCCACCGCCTTCTCCTTTTCTACCGATTCTTTTCATTCGCGTACGCATACGTTTTCCCACGCACCGAGGCAAAAAACCACACACTTACGGAGACTGACTGGAGGGAAAGAATAGCGGGAAAAAGATGGAGAGAAGAAAGGAACGAGGGAAGAGCGCGACGGTGATCGGGAGTTGATGCTAGGGCATCGCAGAGAGCGGGCAAGGCAGAAATGTCGGTGTTACTACCAGCTTGGAGTAGCAAGCACCGGTAAAACACGGTCCTAACTAACACACATGGAGACAGATTGGGGACTGCTGCTTCGGAGTTTACTATAGGATGGGACGGATGGTGATGGCGGCCGTAGCAGAGCAGCCACCGCCCCCATGCTTCTTCTCTCTCTCTTCGTCTCCCTTGTCTTGTTCGACCGCCGCCCCCACCACCGTTTCTCACTGCTATTTCCCTCCACTCTCTACTTCTCCCCGTAACCGTTCCAACCGTTCTCCTATTCTCCCCTCTATGCGTTATGATGGACACGCTGGAACTCCCCTCTTCAACATCCAACTTACCCCCTTTCTCTCCCACTTCTCTTGCACGCTTCTCTCTACATTTCCTCCTCTTCCTCTTACTCTTCACATACAGGTCTCTGCTATAGCTTTCCCTGGGCTACGAGATGTTATCCTCGAGCGATTCGTGCGTACTCTACATATATTCGTCTACCCGTGTCGTCGCCACATCCCCTACCTGCGTCGCATCTCGACGTGTGCGTTGGCCGCAATCAAGGTCAGGAGCGTAACCGGCTAGCTATGGCACCCCGTTCTATCGATTCTATATACCACGGTTTCATCACGATGACGACGTCGACGACGATACAAAGGGGGTAGCCAGAGGGAACTTATACTTATGTAGTCGAGCAGTGTTGTTTTCACTAATATAGCGGTTTATGGATCGCGGTGGTGTTTCGTTATCGTGGCGCATTCGTTCACCGGAAACCTGGTATCTTTTGGCTCATTGGCTCACAGATGTGATTACCTCGTTATTTATCTGCTGAAAGGAAGGATGCGTGTTGCGCCGATATTGTATTTACTTTTATATAGCTTCCTCTTCACGTGTTCTATGCGCATCCTCCAAGATACTTCGCTGAAATACCAGTCGAATGGGGGTGTGTAAATCTACGAGAATGTTGCCATCAAGTATATTCACGTCTAATAAATTCCCGTAGCAATTTCGTAAAGGAAAACAGTTTTCGTGTAAGACGAAGGTGATGAAACGAAAAGACGTTGGAAAGATGAATTAGTTTCTTCTTGAATTTTTTGAGGTCGTTTGTCAAGTAGATTTCCAATTTGTCAATTAAAAAATTCAATATCGTTTCGTGATGTTTATACATATCACGAGATATTTTGCAATCACGACTCGAATACCTCGGACTCTCCCGGAGGGGAAACGAGATAACATTCGGTAGCGCGTGCGGTTATCTTCGTCGATTCCCTTGACTTTTCACCGCCGTGAGGTATGTAAATACGTTTTAAAGTAGACAAGAAGCTCTTATTCGCGATGCAATCTACGTAACAACGTCGCATCGGTATCAACGAAATTTTCCATTCTCTGCTCTTCCTAGCAAAAATAGTTCAACAATAAACAATGCTATCATCACGAAAATATATACAGTGGCTAAGAAAAGTATTTGTATATATATACCCTTATTTCATGACGTATCTTTATATCAGGTACGTATTAAATTTTCGTACTCATGTGAGAATATTTATTACTAGATAGATGATGCAAAATTTAATATACTTGGATCTAATTAATTATTACTCAGATGCAATGATGCAGATCGCAAATTTTTTATAATCACTGTACATCTAATTTAATACATATCGTCTAATAAACGAATCGCGAATAATATCACCTTCAGTTCATATACTAACAACGTTGAAAACATATTAAGTTGATTATTAGCCAATAATAATCGATTTGAAATGGCGATCGGTAAGACTTATATCCAGCAGTTTCTAACTTCGTTTCCAGACCACGGTTTCCTTCGAATAAACGTCAGATAAACGTGCGCGCACCGCAAGAAAGAGAGAACGCAGGAAAGCGAAGTTAACCCGCAGGCTTGGTCGAGCTACAAGGTAGCTTATCGTCGGCAACTACGATATTGATGGCTAATGTGTACGTACAGCCGCGACGAAAGCAGAGACGGCAAGCAGTGGCGGCAGTGTCCGATACTATTATTAGTGTGCAGCTGCCTGCGAATTACTGAATGAAAGGGAAGGACCGCTTCGAAACAATATCCGAAAGAGACGGGAGGCACGCTGCATCGTTTAAAGCGACAGCCATCCGACGATTATTTAGAGTCAGATTTACGCGTACATACATCTATGTATGCGCACGCCATCGAACGAAAGCGTCGCGCGTAGTCGTCATGAATCGATTGATTTGTAAATTAATGTATATTCCTTCGTACTTGGATTCAATCAAACCTTGAATATTACATGAATCGATCAACATGAAAATTTAATACTGAACTTATTGTCCAATGGAGCAAGGTAAGAACGATCGTAATATATTATTTTGAAAGTCATCTATCACACGTTCGAGTATACGTATCAGGTTACGAGAGAAGTATGGACAATTATTTAGCATCACGTTGATTGCTTGCTTTGAATATCAGCGAAAGACTGGACTGAATTTTCTCTGATGAGTATAAACGTTGATTCACATACGAGCAGGGAATTGTTCATGAAACTAATTTGTGAGATAGTCATGCGTTTATTTCAGTCCTGAGCCACATAGGAGAACAAACATATTGTACATATGTACTTACGTATCATTACGTACTTCGCATTTAAGACGATTGGAACTGTATCAGGAAAATTTTCTGAATAAGCAGCTCCTTATTTAACACTTATATATACATTTTCTTACACATTTTTATATTAAGAAAATTTATTGCAATATTTGAAATTTATCTCTATCCCGAGGTATCTTTCGTAAAATGATAACTTTTTAAAACGAAAGCCATGTGATAAACTTTATATAAAAATTTATGATGTTAGGCTTAAAAAAGATGAAGATACAGCATATGATAGAAGAATACAAATGAAAAGGGATCATCGTACACAATTTTCTTGTGTTCAAGTGTTAAACGAGAAGCGTCGGACTGTGATCGTTTAAAGCCGGACTTATATACCAGCGAAAGCATAGCCGGACCATCTCCATTCAACGAGTACTGGCAATTAGAGCCAATAGTTGCCGACCCCTTCTCCCAAAGGTCTTGTCTCGAGGTGTTGAATTTCTTGGTATCTCACCAGTTGAACCATCATCGTTCTACCAGCATTTCAACAGAACGCTCCAAATCGTAGAAACCTCTTTCGATTACCTATACGACCCCTGATATTCCAAAACCAATGAAATTATCGTCCACTTTTTTAGAAACAACGAAACTTCTCAATGTACCTCTCAAAAAATTTCCAGTATTATTAATATACAGTAGCTACAAGAAGTATTCGCATACTACTTAATTATGTACAAGCATACTAAATTTCGTATCATTTAATAGTACCTTCATATGAGTTTCATATACTATGAAAATGAAATAGGGTGGAACCTGATAAAAAAAAAAACCGTTTCATTCATACTCGTTGTAGCTACTGTAATCATGACAGTCGTCGTGCTTCATTACTAGACTGCAGATTTGTACGAAAGTTCATATTTTTATAAACTTAATTAAACAAGTAGGATCTAAGCAGAATATTATTATAAGGACTATAGTTTGCGTATTTTACATATTCTTGCATATTATGTGCATTTTTACGATTTTAAGTTTTCCATTGATGTATAAAAATCCGCAGTCTACTCATTGCAGTGCAAAGAAATTTCAAAATATTTTATACAACTCGTGCAGTATTGTGTAAAAGTTTGCCATGTTAAGTATTCAAATACATTCACGAGCCACTATATATAACGTTTGTAGCATGTTAAAAGCCCTTAATCAAGGATTCCAAAGGGGTCGTTAGTGTTACAGTGATAAGAAACGTGCCTAAGGATGAAATCTCCCTTGGTGGATACGGTACTGCGCGATCTCCGGCGTGGCGGGTCCAGCAATGACGCGGAGATCACCGAGCGTATCCGAATTCGGCCGACTTTAATCGAGTGGGAGTCGAGCATGGTGCGTGGTGGGGAGCTTGCCTCCTCGCGGAGGGGAATTCCCCGATGCCGGTGCGGTGTGGTGACCACACCGTGTCCCTTTTTGTTGCCGCCCATTAGGCGCCACCGCGGCGTGATTCGCAACCGTGTTTCTTTATCTTCGCCGTAGCCAGGCTAGACTCTGCGAACGCGACCGACTGCACGCGTTCTTGCCTATCTTTCCACCCTGTCTCTTTTTTCTGTCCTTCTCTTCCTCCCTTTGGACAATAGCAGAGTGATTCACCGTAGGTACGATGTTTCCGATCTCTGTGTAGTATATGCGCGCAGATAAGTTGCCGCGTGCCACGTTTCGAGTTCCGTCTCTCCCCACGCGTTATGATCACGTTTCGACTTTTGAATCGTAGAGAAAGATACAGATACACTTCTCTTGGGAGGATTTAGTGGTGGAGAAGAATCTTCCTTATTGGGAACTGGGATGGTTTATATGGAAATATTTTAGAGGATATTTCCGTTTCGTGTTGTTTCGGAAAGATTTATTCTTCGAGTATACTTTTCCCTCTATTGGATTGTTCGAAAGGTTCGTTTTGTTTTATTATGAATTTATATCAAATAATGTAATGTTTGATTCGTAATGAAAATTTGTTAATGAAACAGATTCCTTTCTTTTTTTCAGTAAAGCCTCGTATGTTCAAGAAATTCTGAAAGTTAACTGGAACGTTCTTTTGTGTCTGAAAAACATTTGCAAGAAATTAATTGAACCACGTAATCGTATTCTAGAATCTAAAAGACTCGTAAAGCTACAGGTGACGAAAATTGTAATTCTACTTAAATTTTAAATCTTCCTTAACTTCCGTTACAAACTTTCCAAACAACGTAATATATAGTGATATATGGCTTCATTTTTTAAATGGTACTTGAGATCTTGCAGGGTTTATCTCGCTTATCTCGTTTCAAAGATTGATACCTTCTAAGTGTACAGTATAGTCGAACGCTTTTATCTCGAGCTATATATTAATCAGCGATGATGGAAGGAATAAACGTCTAACGAGGGTTCGACTTCTTTTTCTCCTTGGTCCGTTCCAATTGGAGGTAACCATTTTTTCCACTTGTCTTTTTACGAGTTTATTGAGTCACGTTTCAGGGTTTTATATTATGAAAAACTGGACCAGATTTTTATCTTCCGTGGACGAGATAGAATAACTACGCGGTGTGGAATAACTGGATGGAAAAGCCAGTCGACGCTTATTGTTCCAGGGATCATCGGTCAATTGTGTTTTACCAAAGATTGCACTTTCTTCTTATCCAGATAACGCGCGGTTTTATACTACCGTCTTTCACGGATGACCGATGGCGTTGGCTCGCCTCATTGCTTTTTCGTTCGATACATCGATGAGTTCATTGCGACCGACTGAATTTTTCTATAATTCATGCTATGCCAACTAAGCTGATCATGAATTCTAAACTCGTTCAGAGAACTCTTCTCGATAAATGTAATCTATAGTTTCTAACCATCGGTAGCCATATAATTTCCAATGGGATCAGAATGGAATTGGTCGGAGATCAAGTTAAAATATTAGTATTAATAAATTCTATTTTCATAAAACCATTTTTTGTTGAGAATTATATTGTACTTCTGTTTTGTTTTCAATTCTTATTAACGATAAGAAATTTAACTATGACAGGTTATCTCTCATTGTTAAGATATTAATTGATAATTTTTATTATCTTTTCCTATTAGAGTTTTATTTTGTTTTCAATTAGTTCTTTCAATGTTTGTCGTTAGAACTGAGATTATGGAAATTGGGATTACGAAAAGCTAGTTTATTGTGTCTATTTTTCTTTTAGCACGGTATTAGTTATTCGTGTTTAAAGAAAAGCGAAGGGTGACTTATCGTTGTACCACGAAATCGATGTTCTTTATCGTTTCTCCTGGAAAGCGTAAGTTTTTTCCATTGGACTGCTCAAATTTCACCGTATCTTACAACCTTTAGCCTGGCCACCTATACAAAACGAAACGTAAACGCCAAGGTTCGACAATTTGTCAGAACGAATGGGGACTGACGGTTGCATATATGTGTACTTGTGTATAGGCTGATTCATTCGTCTGTCTAACGAACTTTGCATACTCGATCTTCAAGCTACGAGAAAAATTTCTCTTCACAGGCTGTGTAATTTCCAGAAGAGATAATTGAAACGGATTCCTCCTTCCTAACTTTGTCTCTGCTAGCCAACTCTTGATTATTAATTGAGTTAAATTCTATAAATTCTACATCATTTTGTGACAAGTACAATATCTTTTCAATTGTACCACGGTATATTACATTTCATTACAACATATTTCGTTATTACATATATTTACTTTATTTTACTTCACTCTCCCTCAGTGTCTTCATTTTGCTTTATTCTTATACCAAGGTCAGTGCCGTCCTTTTTCCTGTACAATAAAAAGATTCTTCTTCAAAACTCTTCGTTTCCACGAATAACGATAAAAAATATCTCCTAACGCGATAGTAAAAATTGTCTGTGAAAAGAAAGAAGCAATGTGAAAAGATGTAATTCATCAAAATTATTTATCCCAATGAACGACGATGAAGAATATCTTCGAACACGATTATAAGTATTGTCCCTGTATAATAATCAACTGGCCGGTAAAATTTTATGCTGCGACGCATCCCCAATACCAAATATTCGCAAGATTTCATCCCAACGTAATATCAATCCGTACCCACAGAAACTTTCTGACGATACACATTGTCCCCCAATTCTGTCATTCCATCCATAGAAACAGCCCCGACTATAATCCCATCGAGGAATGGAAATGTCGCGTTACGTGGATCACCCTGTATATAGATATAGAGACATAGAGAAACTCGGCCGGATCTGTAAAACTGAAGGCTCGTGGACAAAAACCTGACCTCTCGAACAACTGTGCACCATGTGTGCGCCACTTGTGCGCCTCTCTTCTCCCCATTCTCTTTCCATCCAATACCAGGTCTCTCCCTTGTTCTCTCTTCGTTTTACGTTACGCTGATCTCGCTGCCATTTCTCTCCGACACGCTTCCACAAGCTTCCCGATCGCGATTAATCAGGTATATATGGCGAAAAACTGGCGTGGAATGGAATCCATACACGCGAGCATTCTTCCGTGCTCTTGCTCCTCTCCCAAGAGCAAAAGTGGGAGGCGTCGTGGTTCTCCCTGCTCGAGGCACGAGAATAAGAAACAAAGACGATCTTGGGAAAAACACGATCGCCGCTTTGTACCTTTATCCTCGTTAGTCAATTAAATCGTCACTTTTACCATTTCGAAATATTCATGAGAATTGATGTTTTATCATCTTACCAATATTTGAAGGTGCAAAGACGGACAGAATATACGTAACGTGGAAATATCTTGATTAAATATCGAGTTTCAATTTCTGTAATTATATGCTAGTACACTAATTCTCAAATAAGAAGGAAAAACGTCAACTGTGAAACCATGCAAGTGAACAAACCTTTCGATCAAGGATTCTAAGAATCTGAACTAGCTTCGCGCTACGAGAAGAATTCCGTTTAACGAGAAAAGCAAAAGGGAGAGGGAAGAATCTTGAAGAAAAACGTAGAAGAAAAACCCGTGAAGAAATAAACCGAAAGAGAAGGATAGAAGAGGAAGAAGAAAGCGAGAGGATAGATCTGTCTTCCTTAGTATCACGTGTTTCTTACCTTCCAAGCGACTATATGGAAAGAATAATTAGACGTACTTCTTGCACTTCACATCAGAACAATTTTAAACATTTTCAGCACACTGTCTATTAATCTTATATTTGATAAATTATCGATTCATCAAACTTTGCTTCTTAAGATAAAAGAGAAAAACCAGCGACTCTTCATTTTTTCTCTCAAGATTCTTCCAATCTTTAAAAGCGTTCCTTCCTATTAAACATTTTCATAAAATATCGACTTAAGTCATTCGTCAAACTATTGCAATCGTTGCGTCGACATTTTTGCAACGTTAATGGTCGAATTCTTCTATTCATTTAATCTCCTTCGATTAAAACTCGAGATATAGTTATCTGTTATAATATGTTGATGACGATGTATAAGTTCCATTTCTTTAGTTTACAAAAATGTTCCGTAAAATATTTCCGCGAATTTGCATAAACATTCGCAATCTAATTACACGTATATCAGCCATCCTTTGCTTCGTCGTTTCGCATTGCAATACTCAAGCTCCGTATCGTTTTACAATGAAAACACTACATCATCTTACACGGAAAGATAAAAAAGACAATCAGCGTCCCAATTATAGTATCGTCTTCTGAAATTGCAACAGTATATCCATCAATTACATGCAACATTCAACCAACCATGATTAACCATGGCTGAGAAAAGAACACGTCAGAGTCAGAATGTTGCAATCAATAATCACGACGTGAACTAATACCCCTTATCGTGACGATATAACGAAAGTTCCAAGGTTTTTAATACGCATGGTGGATAAGTCACGGCTAGTATGTCCGAGCACGAACAAAGTTAAGCAGTCGGGCGGTATAATATAACCAGGACAAGCGGAGCAAATATTTGTTACGTTCGAATTTCTGTTTACCCTGAGAGTGCCGCTTGCAAAATAAGATAGGCACCAGTCCTGGCTACCGCGGGTTTCCCTCGAGCCAATCGACAACACGGAGGAGCTGTTTACCCTCATTGTAGGAATCCTGTCGATAAAAACGATTATATCCAGATACTAAGTAAGGTAATTCAGTTAAAACGCGAGTGTATCTTTTGAAAGTTAAATAAAAGATAAATTGATGTTTATAAGATGGAGGATAGTTTGTAGGTCGTAAATAAGCTACGGATTTCTATGCATTGATATAATAAGAAATTTTGAATTGCAAAATTACACAGAATGCACGTGTATGAAGTATTTGATATATTTGAATGTACTTAATATGTTAGATTGCCTCGAAGTTTCCTTCGTTTTATAAGGAAACGATAGATGCGCAACATTTCTTGTTTCACGTTATTTTATTGAATTATGTTTCGTCCATTTTCTTCCATTGAAAGAAATGTGCGTTTGTTCTATTTGATGTTTCTATACCATTTTGCTCTGGTGTAACAAATGGATCATACATAATTCAATGAAATAATAGGAAACAAAAAATGCCGCGCATCCATTATTTCCTTACGAAACGGAAGAAACTTTTGGAACAGGATAATAATATTCAGTGGATTAAATAAACTCCTACTTGGATTCCATTTGTTTAATTAGTCCTATAAGAGATACTGATTTATATAAAAGTCCGCGGTCTAGTCATAAATATTGCGTTGGATGGAACTATTTGGAAATTTCGCTTTGGAATTATGGTTGGGAATTTTCGCTTTGGAATTATGAAAGCTTGGAAGAAAATTGGAAGCCAAGAAAAATCCCAATATCCTTCTCGAACGGTATTTCCAATTTTTTTAATTTATATCAATATACAAACGTCATAACAATTTCATACTCAACTAAGAAGTCTTTTCACCAATACTTTAGCGATTCACCTACAAAATTCTAAAATCTTAACGTCGTCGCTGCTTCGGAGAAATTCCCAAGATATTTCACTTAATTTTTAAAACAAAGTTCCAAGCTCCTATTTTTACTTTCTACCCTGAAAATCCATTTAGAGTATGATGCAAATTTCACAACATCTCAGGATCCAAGCAAATTCCTCTCCCTATCGCTATACTTTAAAAGCTTTAAGAAACAGGCATACCGTAGCAACACGCAGCCGCGTGTCCAGGTTACTCTGTATAACCTGTCGGCCCATAAAGCGTGACATATTAACAACTCGACCTCGGTTCACGCCCATGGGGCAACCGTTTTCTTGCTTTTGTTTCGACAATTTCGCGTACCAACTTCAACCCTTTTCTGTGTACGCCTTTACAGTCGCTATACAGAGGCTTGATCGGCTTCTTAACGATACGAGATATCGAATTCGCCTGAGTTTTTGCTGTCAGAAGCAAAGACGAATCGCGATAGAAGAAGGATCGTCTCGACACCCGTATAGGGCAAAAAGTTTTCTGATGAGAACAGCGAAGAGGAAGCTGGAGGTCTTATCGATGGGAGATTTCATGTTGGGGAACGTGAGCGTAATTTAATAGTGATTGCTTGGCTTTGGAATATGATAGTTTCTCTTTTGAATGGAATTTGTTTGAAACAACCCTTTGTAAACTTAACTCGATGATCTTCGATTTTTGTAGTGAAAATATCGCAAAAATCACATCGGATCCCCGTTCTCCAGGCATTTTTCAGTCGAAATTTATAACATTTTTAAACAATATGTACATACCAAGTAAATATTTAATGCTAATTTATCGATCTTCAAAACGAGACTAAATATATTATACGTAATTAATTATGTAATGATATTTTTCGATAAATCTAAACGTTGATACTACTAGGAAAATTAATATCAGTCTCTTGGATCGATTTGATAATTAACTTTATAAAGATCTTAAAAAGATTCTATCCTCTTCTCTTTTCGCGTAATGTCACTTGACTCTGTTCCATTAGCTAGAAAATTTTCTGTATATTACGCGTAACGCGAGTAAGTCATTCGTCGAAGAAAATTCCACTCTCAGACATTCCAAATTTTACTTAGCTATCTGTACTTTAGGAAAAAGTCTCTGAAAAGGGAGAAAGCCTTTGATCCGCTTCGGGGCTCGTCAAACTTTCGAAGACGATAATTTTTCGCCACCCACTCGTGCGATGTTTAACTGAATCGAATTTCGATCATCCCTCGAACGATTTTGGATGAGTAAAATTTTCCCGATAAACAGCTAAATTATTCCATACTATCTTATGTCTTGATCTTGCTTTCGATCATCATTTTCGACGCAATTATGTTTCCCTAACATTAAGGAATACCTTCGCATATTTCAATTTTACGTTAAATCTGTTCTTACAGCGTTAAAAATCCTTCTTGCTCGCTAAGACGGGAACAAGATTGAAACATGAAAATTTGAAGACGGGTCCCTTCTTTCGACCATCCACGACCCGAGTTTTCTAACGCTCAAAGATATTTTCACAGTTCGTAGAAAATGTGACAAGACAGTTACCGCTACTTGTACGTGATCTGTCCCATTAATTTTGTCTGAAACACCTTGAAACATGACAAGAACTGTTTACTCGTTAAAGCGAAAGCGAGATTGAAATTAAGAAATTCTAGGATCCTGACAAAAATCTCAGTTAACGTGACTACGTGACCTATCGATGGACCAACCATTTGGAAATCGATGGTCTGCTCTCATCAGCAACACGTCGAGCCGAATGTTGCAGGTCAGAGTTCCTGCAACGACAGATCGTGTTCCATGGGGAAGGTGGAGCCGCAAACGTGGGACAACACAAACGATATACTCTCTTTCTCTTCGAGACAAAAAGTACAAAAGTGTGTGCTTGCTGGCGTAGTTTACCTATGGACTCGACGCGGCAATAACGATGTTCGCCATATGGGCGACAGCCCGGGGGTCCACAGAGAGTTGCTCACCTTCCTCTCTTTCCTCTTCTTCTCTCTCTTTGCTCACTGCTTAGGTGCCCCTTATGCGGGCCAGATTTTATGGGCTAGGTACGTATGCGCTGCTTGCAAAAGGGCCGCCGCTACCGCGAGTTCCCCTTAGGCGGAACGATTCTGCAAAAACGTGGCGGCGTCGCGAGATCGCACGCGTGACTCATCGATAAATTCGACCTAGAGTGGCACAGCCAGTTCCCACGAGGAGATCTCGCTCTCCCACCTATACCACGTGCCTCCTCTTCGGGGCACCCATTCTGCCCCCGTTTAAACGACGATTGGACCAAGGAATAGGAAATTGATCGAGGAATCGTGTCTTTAGTTCTTTTTATTTTTCTAACTCGTTAAGGATCAAGCGAATAATATGAAAAAGAAATAATAATAAAATAAATGTAGAAAAGTTGCGTGAGCGGTGACAGTAACAGTTTAGGAAAATTTTAAAATTGTTTTCGCGTAAAAAGTAAACGTACGGTCTATGGTGATTCTTCCTTGTCGTCTTTTCTTCTATTTATTTGTAAAATTTCGTTCGCGTATCTCTTACGTTATTATTTCGCTAGCTGATTCTCGATGAGATAGAAAGAAAAATGAAACGAAACTCGAAGACACAGTTGCTCGGTTAATTCTCCGTTGCTAATCTCTAAGCTTTCTGTATTAAAGAATTAATATCGTTGAAATGCATTTCCCAGTACGTAATCATCAGCCACCGTTGATTTATCGTCGGCGTTTCATCGATACTTCGTCGACATATCAAAATTATCCAGGTCGCGAGCTGTAAGCTCGGACGTAAACACGCGGAACCTGTTTCACGCGTGTTAATTCCGTTTTATCGGAGCCATCACGTTGACGTTTCGAAATTTCGTTTTAACAGGCAAACAAATTGGGTCGTCTGTACCTCGCTGTCCATTCACACATTCTTATACGCTCACGAACTCGAAAATTCCATTAATAAAAAGAAAAAAGGAACAAAAAAGAGAGAAAGAGAATCAACTCACCGAAAACGTGAAAACGAACAAAAATAAAGTGTCTCGTTGGAAGCTTATAAATGAAAAGAAACCCAATTCCATTCACTGAGAATTTAAAGGACAGAAGACGCGATGAAAGAACAGAAACAATAAAAAATTCCAAGATAAAATAATTTAATCGTAATGATACCAGTGGAGAGTTAGAAATTGAGAAAATAAAATCGACGAAATGATCGCGTGTCGAGGGTAGAGATTTTACAGTAGTTTAAAGGTGCTCGAAACGCCGGTAATTGGAAGGGCGCGTAAACGAGGTGCGAAGTGACCATAAATCTGTCCATTAGCCTCGTTACAATGGACACATCGGGCGTGTTTTATCGCGTTCGACGAAAGCCCCTTGTCGCAAAATAGATTTTTCGTCGATACGTGACGAATCGTGGCTATGCGTATCGCGATAAACCTGGATTTCCTCGTGACGCGTTCCTCTATCGCTGTTCCTCCGGTAATTTTATCGTATTTCCTCCCACATGTGGCATCTATCGATACGTCCTGCAACGCCACCGGCCGAATCATGGAACCATGGAACTCATGCAACATCGATACTGCCTCTAATTCAATCATTTATATACACAGACTCGCTGTTCATTATCGTGATTAATATTATTTCCTTTGTACCGTTGTATGTCTGCTAAATCGGCTGCGCAGCTTTAATTCATTTAACATTCCGCTAGTAGTATTACAATAGTCTGTTAATATTATTTCAATACTGCAAATACGAATAACTTCAATGGATTTGACGCTAAATCCGCGTTGTGTTTAAATTCTACATCTGATTAAATGTAACGTATTTAATACTAAATTTACGTGCTAGTTAAATGGTATTTTTAATCGATTTCTTAGACGTTTATAACAAAATTTTACAGATTCAAAGACTTTTCTTTCTTTTTTTTCTTCTTGCCCCTTATATCCCTTTTCTTCGTAGTTTCATCGAACGAGAATTTGCGTGAAAATTGCAAGAAAGGTGCAGTGTCATTGACGCGTCTAACATCTTTACGTCGATTAATTGAAAAATGTAATATCACAAGAAATCAAGATAGTTTGATGTCTGTTTCACTTTTACCGTTGTTCTTCCGTTCCTCTTATGCCTTTTAATGTCCTGTACTTTTGTATATCGATAAACGTAGAAGCTCATAGTTACGTAAATCGATAATTTTATCCGAAACGTCTTGTACAGATCTTCTGGTACAAGTTTCATTCGCGACGTGAAATGGCACGTGTCTCAGGTGCGCGACGCGCAGCCCATGTTTCGCGTAATGAAATACGACCGCGTGCATGTGCATTCGCAGGCAGACTACTGTTTACAGAAATAATTTATGCTCGCACTCACGTCCAAGAGATAGATATTTGACAGATATTTCACGGGGCCGTAGTTGTATCTCAGCGAACGTTCCGATTTTTCGATCCACCGCGTTTGTCAAATCAGCCGTGATAATAAATTGAATTATCGCTCCTATTCATCGGCAACATGCGTCCAAATAAACCACTCTTTCGACAACCAGAATTAATAGTTTTCGAACTGGTAAACGCGTACGAGGCTTTCTCTTACAATTGTTAACGAGCCACAATTTTTTACAATTTATAATCTTCGACCGTCGAGAAATCACAAGACAAATAAGATTACCAGTCTATCTGGCGTAAAAACGTATTTTACAAATACTTTTATCGTGTAAAACGATAGACGTGTCTTTTCATGGCCGAGAGCCACTCAAACTTTTAATATTCATCGACGACAACCTAAACTCACCTCCTTGTCTACAGTGGTACGAATATTTAAATTACGTAGCTTCTGGAAATTTCAATTTTATAGATCGTTCGCCTGTCACCATAGAATACCATAAATAAGAATATCTGAGAAAAGAAAAGAGACAAATAAAAAAATAAAAAAAAAAAAATGCGAAGAATTCCAATATTTACAAACTAGCTGGCCCCTGCATGCAAAAACGTTCCGTTGCATTTTTCAATTGTGCCATAAAATCGGCAATCCGTCGAATCGAGCGTGGCATCGAATCGGCAAACAAAAGGTTAAAGGGATTGCGGTTACGTGTTCTGGGAAGGTGCGCGCTGCAAAATGCAGCAGCGGTGTCGATGGATATTGGATATGGACGATGGGGTGGCTGCGCATCGTGCACGAGCTACGGGGTAGCAAAGCTAAGCCAGTAATGCAATAACTTGAATAGATGGCTATGCAGGCGGAAAGAACATAACCTATCCCTCCCTATCCTATACTCCTCCTGATTCACCCTGCCCCCTCTTCCACCTACCCCCAAACATCCATTTTGGTTCTTCCTCTATCCTTCGTCCCCCTACGCGGTGCTTCTCTATTCCCTAAACACGTAGGTACATACAAATCGGCGCACGTAGAGCTTGGACTGTGCCAGGAGGGTGAATCCGACTGGGGTGGTTTCAACCCTGCCTCCAAAGTACCCCGAATACAGTCGGTTACGTTAAAAGGCTTTTAATATGCGCGCTCGTTCACCTATTCGGTATCGAGCTGAATCGAAATGGTCCTTTTTTCTTCTTTCTTTTAATTACCAGCCACTTTTGTCACGAGCTTGATGATCGATGAAATTGGATTTGATGGTTTTTCACAGCGATTACGATCAGGATCTTCCTTTCGGTTTTATACGAACCGTTCGTTTGCCATTGATCGATTTACTCTTGGAAACTGGAAGCAGAGAAAACGAACGAAGTTAAGTAAAATTTGTAAAAGTCGAATTAATCGTTTTGGTCTGTGAATGGATTATATGGTTTGTTACGTGGATGGATTTTCTGTGTTGTCTTTTCTGTTTCTTAATTTCGTGATTTTCTAGACTAGCGATCGATGAGATCGAATATCAATTTGTTTTTCTTTCGGTGATCACGGCTACGATTTTTCTTCCCGTTTCACAACGTTTGTGTAAACTGGTAGATTTGCTCGCGTGTATTTATATCTTGGAGAGATCAGAAGCTCCCCTATCGCGTGTAATAGCAGAACGAAGATCGTAGAATTATACGAGTGAAGATTGAATTGCTGT
Source organism: Bombus difficillimus (assembly GCA_014737525.1). NCBI lineage: Eukaryota > Metazoa > Arthropoda > Insecta > Hymenoptera > Apidae > Bombus > Bombus difficillimus. The sequence goes on along the minus strand of JACXIT010000193.1, from coordinate 615,547 downwards.
AGCGATTGTGATTTCTAATTACCTCAACTTCCGAGATCGTAGAATCGAACGATAAGTGAAATTCTTGCGGTGGTTGGCGACTGCATATTTCCTTTTCTCACGTGCCGCGATAGACAGAACGGAAATTGTAGAACGAGCCGATAAGTTGAAGTTAAATTTTTGCGGCGGATGCAATCTAACTTGGCCATTTCGATGTCTCATATATTTTTCCATCCCACGTACGTTCTGCGCGATTTTCAAATTCCCCAGAAACGCGAAGCATAGAAACCCGAAGTGTAGTCTACGAATTAAATCGATCACGGTCCACGATCAAAAAAACCATCGAGCGAACGAAAGAAACTTCATCGACGAGAGATTAAAACAGAAGAGAAGAAGAAAACCACGAAGGATAAAATCCGATAATCAATGATCACGGTACAGGCAAAAGTCATATTCCGACACACATTCGACCGTTTACGGTCACGTGAAATCGAAGGCGAGTCGAATGAACGAAGGAAAAGGGGGATGGTTGGCGACGTGACTGGGGGGTTACATGGCCCAACGAGAGGGTGAAACTCGCATACAATCGCATACACGTGTATACGTATATACAGGAGACAGGCAGACAAACTGGGCATGCTCAGACGCACATATTACGGCGCACGTCAGTATTTAAACACGCTTGATGGGAAGGTGGTGCACGAGGGTGAAATCGGGATCCCATTGTGCTCAGGTGTGAGGCGTGTGCTCGCAAGAGGGGGAGGGTGGACAGAGATGCACGAGCAAGAGAAAAGGAATGTCCGTGTGAGAAAGAGAAGCAGAGAAAATGGGGAGAAGGGTAGATTTGCACACGCGGCACGAGCCGCTTCAACAAAGGGATGGAACAGATTGGAAGCCATTCATTCATTCGGTTGCCCTGTATTTTTTCCCCGTGTTTGACTGAGAGAGCATCGTCGACCACCCTCCTGCCGCTTTTCCTCTTCTCCTTTGCTTACCCTCTCTGTCGCGTTCTCTTCGCCTACAGGTACGCTCAATTACTATTCCTTTCCCTTTCTTTCCCTTTCTTTCCCTTTCTTTCTTTCGCTTTGTCCCTTTTCTTTAACCCTTTAAGACTCGAATTACGTTACAATAGTTCTTTCTGCTGTAAGTTGCAGGCTAAATGTGCAGATTGTTTAAAGAATATATATTGCGATAAGGAATATCGCTAGCAATCGTTAAATGCATATGTAATTTGCTTCTATTGTAGAAGATATAAAATTTGAATAATTTACGTCATTTTTGTTTCCGCTGCTTATTTTGTCTAGTGATACGTTCAAATATAAAGCGTCGGATAGCTCGCGAGGTTAAAGCATTCACCGAGAGGAGCAAAAGTTGTCTAATTAAAAATTTGAGGTCGAAAGATTCGACTTAAGATTCTGTTTCACTTACAAAAGTTCATTCGCCGAAAATGCTTCTGAAAGGAAGAGGATGTTTTTTATACTCGTAGAATTAATTTCCGATGAATGAGAAAACTGGCGGAACGTTAAAATCGTAGTAAAATTGCAGTGTAAAATCAACGTAGCTGGGATCTAAGCGTATTACGATTGGCCACGCTATTTTAATATAAATTTCACAAAAAGGATGAGGTTGGTATCGCGAAGATGATGGATGTGATTTGCAAATAGATTTTTCAGATAAATCACGTGGTAGAATTTGTGAAGAGTGAAATTTTGAGTTGAAAGTCAATGAGGTGTTTGAGAACGAGGATCTGCAAGATGGACCTCTGGCAGGAGAAGATGGGATGCGATTTAGGAGGATCGTTGGTAAACGTTTGATATATGGCATGGTTATACATCTCATGGATTTTGCGAAAAAATATGGAATTTCGAAGGAAGAATTTTTTTATACCTATATAAATAGTCTTTTCTTAATCAAAACTATTTTGTTTCAAATAAAATGAATCTTCTACCCGAATAAAAATTATACAAGTAAATAAGATCTTTAACAGAGAGAGACATTCTATTTTCTTACTTTCAGGAATGTTATAAGAAATTTCGTAATATATTATAAAAATCATCGAGTTTTTCAATTTACTTCGACGTACAAATTACCTCGCTACTCGAACCTCATTTACGAGTTACTTTAAATAAACTCTTCGTAGTTACAGTTGCGTAAAACTGGAACGACAATAGTCGAGCGAAGTTATTCACTCTGATTCGCGAAATAATGGATTTCCGCAATACCATTCGCGCACGACGATAAATACGCACGACAATGAGTCCTGTGCAAGTCGTCGGTCGCGGTGGATTCGGACTCACCATTGGCTCGTGTTTGACCTCACGAAAATCAATATCTGTCGGCAAACTTAAGTGCGTTCGAGGGGGCTGTACCTTTTGATATTTTGTATCCAAAGCGAATAAACCAACTCCTCGAACGTTCATATACGTTCCTCGATTACTAATGCACGCTTTTCATCGAAGAGTCATCGATTGATTTATCAGTCTACCTCATCTTCGTTCCGTCGAAGTATCTTTGAAGGAGAAGATCGAGAAAAGTCACGAACAATATGGAAAAAATATTGGAAGAACTTTATCAGCAATGTACGAGCGTATATTAAATAAGAAAATTTTGTACTTTCGTATTTCTTCGAAATATTACGATATTCGATTTTTTAACTTTATTAAGTATCGGAGTCTTCTATTCTGCCTTCGAATATTTATTAAATATCGAGAGAGATTAAGGAATTTGTTGCTTTTACATTTATTAACAACGTTAGAATATTCCATTTTTCTACCTTATCGCGTATTGGTATTTTAAAACGTAAAATTTATTATTGCAGAAGGGAAGATTATATTGGAAGAATATAGGAAGAATTTTACAAAGAACGTACAGACGATAAATTACTTAAAAATTTTTCGTATTTTCACGTTTCTTTGAAGTATTACACCGTTCAAATTTTTTAATTCGATAATCCTTTTACCGATCAAGATTGCAGAAACGTATAAAGATTGAGATAAAAACGCAATCGTTAATTACGTTCGGCTACGCGGATAAATTAGGATCTTAACGAGAAGAGATCTGAAAGCATCTTTATGCTCGTAAATGCGATAAAAACGGAACGTGGACGTAAGATCGAGTTGCCCGGTTAAAATAAGAGAACTGATGAAAGGATGTTGTGGCCGGCGAAGGAAATCAAGTAAAAAACGATAGTGCTATCGGTAAACCGAAACTCCACTAAGGTGAGACCACTCGCATAAATAAAAATTATCAAATCGACTATCGAATGACCATATGTAACGTCCATTGTTATATTAAGAATTTTATTTAAAAGTGTACGATCGATGTCCACGCAATTTTATACTTTTACAAACATGATTAAGCAAATGGAATTTAATAGAAATTTCTTTGGTCCGTAAAATATCGTAATAGATATTCCACTTTAAATATTACATTTTGTAATCTTAAATTTTTCAAATATGGTAGCGAACGTGTTAACGAAAGAGAACACTATTTATCGTGGGAGACGTGTGTCTTCCGGTTTCCTTTTCTAAGGGATCGTTGAAGGTACGAGGAATGGTTGGTTGGCCGCTGATTGAACGCGTCAATTCACGTTAAAAGCAGAGAATGGCCTTAGAAGAATTAACCGGCGACAGTCTCCGATAGAATCCTTCTTTATCGCGGATCTAAATTCGGCCTCTTGTCGTGACTCACAATTCCCTGGATTGAAATATGTGGGTCCACGTGGTACCTGATCAAAGGTTGCACGCGCTGCTTACTTCTCACAGAGCCACCTTCAGCCGTAGGTAGAACACACGTATCGTTCTTTAACGAGCATGCGGGTTCAACGTTGGAAATTCCGCTCGATTTAACCGTAATTGTTTAATTAAAGATCCTCCTCGCCGGAGACGCTTGCAACGGTTAATTGCTGACGCGAACCGCGCGCCGCTACTTCCACCGCGTTTGAACCACAAAAATTCATCAGATACCAGTTCTCGTTTGAATCTAATAGATTTGACGATAGAAACCTATCGCTGGCTCGTTGGAATGAGAAATTTGATTGTCGTGGGATTTTTGTCGCGGATCTAGAAAATTCTAGAATTTTTATTTACATTATAGATCACGAGATATTTAACGCGTTTCAGATTATATTCTTCGATTTTTCTAAGGAAAAAACTGTTTTTAATTTGACCCCATGTTAGTGGAAATCGTTTGGAATTAAATATGTATTTTGTTACTGAATAATTCGTGTAAATATATTGTTCGTGCTACGTGTTAGTGTTGATTCACAATTTTTGACGGTGGATGATGTTACGCTTGCAAGAACACCGAACAGGGATAATAACTTTATTCCAGCAGAAGCTCGAAACGCGTGTAAATTACAGCGAAACGCGTAGCAGAGGAAGATCGTAACGATGTTCTCAATTAATGAAACTTGCTATGGCACACGAATACACGGTACCTACGTAGTGTGAAAATACCGAGAATCTGTTGCTAGTAGATTGGAATGATTTTTCCAAAACATAAGGATACAAGCTTATTCTATTCCCGGTATAGTTCACGATTTTTCAAAGAATCTTTATAAACATATAGAGACACGTTCGAATCGACTTTTTCTAAAATACAGGAAGATTCTCTTCCCCATACAGTTCATACTTTTTCATAGAAACTTTATAGATATAGAACGATATATTTGGAGAAGTTTTAATGACTTTTTCTAAAATCTATGGATAGAAGCTTGTTCTGTCATTCGTATTATATCTTCTACTTTTGTCACCGATAGTTCTAGCGTTAAAAGTGAACGAACGCGGTCGTTATACGGTTTTATCGAAGGAAATTCGTACCCTGCCGTGCGAAATCGTCTCGAACGAGCGATCCGGATCCGCTCGGACTGGCAATCGGTCGTACGGGGGTGAAAATCGTGGCACGTGACCCGCGGGTACTCGCTCACAGGGGGAAGCTGGCCCTGCACCACCGGCCCTCTTCTTTTCGAGTTACCTTTACTGCGTTTACTATTCTCCATTGTACATGACTACCATACGGGACCATGTAAAGGAGGCTGCGAGAGAAATCGCGTGAGTCATCCGTGCCAAGCCGTTTCCATTGGCGTAGAACAATCCCGTAATACTTTCGTTGAAGTATCGACGAGATGTTCTTACATACAGTGAGATACACCGGCTCGCGAAAGTATTTTCGCACACTTGTCGTACGAAGCTTTTACGCGCACATCGTACGTGTCAAACGAAACGTTTTGAAATGTTCATTAGCGCCGTAACGAGACACGATTGTCGCGATTACATTGGTAAAATTTCAGATCAATCTAATAACGCAATAGTAGAAATTAGAAAATATTAATTACAAGTATATATATAGTAAAAAGATTAGTACGCGGTATAAATAGAGATGATTTCTTAAAATATCGCGAGTCATTCGTACACATAATGAATAATTAACTGTTTGATGATGTGTATGAAGTGCACGCTTGCAATAAATATCTTTATCTCGTTTGCAATAAATAACTTCTATATACGCTTTCATATTCATTTCCAATTCTATCGGTATAATCACGATAGACGCTTGCTTATAAATTTATCATTACATTGTTCATAATTTAACTACCAATTCAAATAAAAAGGTTACACCGAAAATACTTTGAAACGGTGGTATTTCTCATTTCCAATCCATCGATCCGATATTCCAGAAATTCCCAAATCCGTCCAAAAATAAAAGGTGTAAGAAGAACCTTATCGATAAAGTTCAGAGACAAAGTATCCTCTTATCAAACTCTCAAAACGATATCGTTACTTTCGTACACATTCTCACATCCCATCCAAACATGCACAGAAAAGATTTCTTCCTTCAACGACGCCTATCTGCGAAAGTAGTCTGCGACGAAAAAAAAGAAAGAAAAAAAAGAAATGAAAAACGAAAAAGAAAGAAGTCTTTTATGAGATCCATTTTCTAGAAGGTCGATGGAATGTCGTGTCGCCGTTGGTACGCCGCTTCACGACGGTAGGAATTGTATTTCATTTTAAATGGCCGTTTCATCGCGCAGCTTCCTCGATATTACGACTCGCGGAGAATACCCGACGTCCTAGTAACGATTTCCTTTGTTCCATCGCGAGATAAAACGACCCTTGGTCACCGTTCACCATTCTTCGTGCGATCGTAACACGATCGTTAAGGAACCAGCTTCGTTCACTTGGTTTACACGTTAAATCAAATTATGTAATTCGTCGCTACTGGTACCGATCATAGCAGATATGCGGGCGCTCTATACGAATTTTAGTAGTTCCATCATCGGGCGTGACTTTTAAATACAGTGGGGAAATTCTTTTTATACGCGTATCTTTTTACGTATAGAAATTTCCTTGCGTAACGATCATTGTGGGGAAGCATAGGTGAAAACGATCTTTTTTCCTCCTTTCAATGGAATACTCATTGCGTGTGATTTTTCTAGACAATGGTAGGATCTCTTCTTTTACACGTGTCCTCCTATTCTAATATACAAATTTTCTTCTTAACGAAATAATCGCAAAAGATGAAACTTTCGTTCGTTTGTTAGTATATCAAAATTTCACTGTTTTCATCTGAAAAAAGGAAATACATTGCGTCTCATGACTATAAAATCTATCAAATAATCGTCAATTTTAGTAAAACGGTAAAAACAATAATTTTTTTCTTATTTCGTAACTACAGAACCAACCTGACAGAATATTTTACAGAATATTTTCTTGTATATATTGTTTTCTGATCATGTTCTGCCTATAAGAAACTACAATTTTAGCATGGTATTATATTCACGGAACACGGTGTATAATATGTATACATACCTATGTGAAAGGGAAAAGTTTGATGAAAATCCTCGGTTACCTACGTCACTGTACCCCAAGACTCGATGCATCAGTCCAGCTTGCATCTGTATGTATTTAAGCTGGGGGGAACCCCTATGTGACATCATCCCCCTCCATACGTGCGGCCGATTCGTTTCGCTGGCTGACTTCTGTCGCCTAACTCGAAAACACCCCTGGACCCTGCCACCTCCCTTTACCTTTAATCTTTATCAATCCATCCAGCCGAGCCAGAATCGAACCAAGGAACGGACGGCGCCGCGCATTATTCACGCCCGATAGCTCCTCAACCCTCCGCTCGTCCTTCGAGCTTTACCTTCCACCACCGACGCCACCCCTTTTTCTCACCCCCTCTCTCAACCTAAATACTTTTCGCAGAGTTCACCAACGACTCACTTTGACGACTCGATTCGCGATACTTGTCACAATCGGCTCCACCAGACGATTTTGTTTTTGAAGATTTCTTATTCGACAGAATCTGTAATGGGATTGACAGGGTTGATTAAAGGAAAGGACTTAGTGGTATTGAGAGTTGGGAAATCTCTTTTGCGCAGGATAATTTGTGCGTGTATCGATTGTACCGGTAATTATGAAAGTGATGTAACTGCATGATGTAACAATTTTTGTAAAGTAGTGAAAATTGAATCTTTAAATAGATCTGGTAGTTGTGTCATTAAACAGAATTTGGCTCAAGCGTCAAATGCAAAACTCTAAATATCTCGGACCGAAAAATATAAGTGTGCAGCACAATTATCGATTATTAGATTTTGGAATTTTTATGGGGAATTTAAAAGCGCGAGGATATGCATAATATGAAAAAATATATAAGTAACAGCGCGTTACTCGAAAGTAACAGTATAAATATTCGCAATTTATTAATTGTTAAAAGTGTGTAAAAAGGAGGAAACAGATGAACTGTTTATTTGATACAGTTGTGTACTTTTCATAATACATATGTCACACAGTATAATGTAGTAATAGAGAATTTTTAAAAAATTTGTGAATTACTTTATAGTAGCAGTATTTCTTCATAGTTTTATTCATTATTTATCGTTGATATCTTAAGCATTTGGTATTTAAAAGAACAATTTCGTGACTAATTTTTGTAGATATCCAAGTATGTTCTAACGTAAAAATTATATTAATATAATTATATAGAAAGAAAATAGTCAAATCAATAATATTGCTACCCTTAAATATTTTGCAATTCTCCTTTAAAAAGTATATAATGTTCAATGAATATTTATCATAAAATATACCATATGTTTTATTAAATATACTCCATTCTTCGAATCGAATGACATATTTGTTGTATAAAAATGACATATGGTAATGTATAAAAATCAATTACCATAATGAAATACCTGTTCGTTTAGAGGAAATACTATCCCAGTTTAGAACCGAAATAGGCGTACAGGTAGGTGGAGTCTTGTGTACAGGGGCAACCAATAATCGCCACACCTACCAGTCATCATTCTCTTCCGTTACTTTTACCTGAAATAGGAACAGGTAAGTTGCGAAAGGCAAAATAAAGATCTACAAGCAAGATATAGATACACAGATCTAATAATACCATTACATATATCGTACACTAATCCTCAATGCATTCTAACTTGTCTGAAACCTATAATTTATCGAATAAAAAAAAAACGTATTTACAATTGAAAACTAATTTATCATTCTGTTGGATTATTTATCGTTATATTATGAAATATTTGTAACAAATAAAAATTATAATAAATTGTACATTCTTTTTAAACAGGTTAACTTTTAGGTATCTGCATACTATATATATAATTTAAACTTACATTAAATTTTTATTATCTCTATCAATGTTGATGCTGTTTATAAATAAACGAAGTGTATAATACGATTCCTCTACATAATTCAAAATTCTTATTGTTCGAAGCAATAAGTGGAAAAAGAGGAAATAAGTGAACAGGTACTGGAAATAGGTAAGTTTCGTTAAATACAGCTTATTCGCACAAAGATGTAAATACTAATTTCAATAATTTACTAAATAATCTATATGTATTATAAGGATGTACAATAAATATAACTTAGATATATAACATTAGTGCTATTTCAATAATTAAACTTCATCAATGCTTACTTTCACTATCTGTCCACTTAATCTTATCCCCGATTATATATTATCATAGTTATTATTATGATATCATAGAATACTCTGTTATCTTCTTTATTCTTCTCGTCGTTCCCGCCAAAGACCTTCGTGAATTTCTATTTAAACTTATGAAAAATCCAATTTCCGGTTATTGCTTTGTTTTACGCAGTCGTTCCGCGATTACGCGTTCCAGAACACATCCACATCGCGTCTCATTTATGCCACCTTTTTCCTTTAACCAATGGCAGCCGAATCTGAGTTCGACCAATCAGAAACACGATCAGCGGTAAACATTTCTAGAACTTACTTGGAAACTACCAGTAGGAAAACTTTTCCAAATTTTATCATATATCTCGTTCAATTTTGCATATTCACGAATTTTATTTCTCTTTAAAAAAGCGACGATATCTACAAAATTTATAAAAATCGTACATTCGAAAGATTTCGAAGACAGTTTCGGCCGAGCCAAAATTAGCTCGCTGAAAATTGGAAAATAGTTAATAAATATGACTGTTCGAATGAACCTATCAGCGTTTCGCAAGCAAGACCCGTGATTCCTTGCGCGTTGGAGTTCAGATCAAGGATTTCTGATCGGTCGTCGTAGTTTGAGGAGGTGAAAAAAAGTGTGGAGGTGCTTTCATTCGATATTCTTTATGAGATCTTACATTTAACGGTTGGCTCCTGAATTTCTTTCGCAGCCGTAAGTAACGAGAACTTTATTATCCCACAAGAATTATTCGCGAGTGTGATACTGATTGCGACGTATACGCAAGAAATCGAGGCGATTCCAGGCGAACGTCAGTCTTTCTGTTCTTCGTCAATGCCAAAATGTCTAATCTAGCGTGATCTGTTGTAGAGGGTACAATACCTCGTAACTAAATACGTACATATTTAATACATTGTTCGAACCTACGATTTTTTATCGCGTATTCCTTTGGAAGTAATATTTTTCGAGGCTACACCCCGCCCCCGAACATTGTCGTTGAATTAATACCTAACCCTCAATAGTCCATTGTCAAGCAGCTTCAAGGTATTCCCAGAGCCCATTGATGATTTCACTACTTCCTGCATAGCGAATAATTTTTACATGTATTTTTCAACTATGTTACGTCTCATTATTAAACAAATATATTTTGACCGGAATGGTCTGATCGTATTACTGTATCAGTATCATAATTGTTATTTTTATATAGCAATTTCATCTATCATACTACATCTATCATACTGTGTACATATCTTATAGCACTATATACCGTAGTAAGAATTGTTTTCTGTATCAAATATTTCTGATATTGACAAGTAGGTCTAATATTTTTGCAAATGTAAATTATTATTTTTGTTTCAACAAGGGTAATTATATATGCGCGCGCGCACACACACAAACACACACACGTTAATTGCTTAATTTGGAAATTTGGTAAGGGAATTATTTTCAAACATATGTGCTATTTTTTGAGTATATAGCAATTGATAAAAAGATAGAATAAAAAATTTCTATAATTTAATATGTTAATTATACTTAATGGTTAGTCTTAATTTTATATGTGCAAAATGATTAATTTTATTAATAAATTTTATATTTCTTTCATACCTTTGATTATATAGAGAAATTGAAAGTGTTACATAATAAACGTGAAATTTTTTTAGCTATATATATTAACTTTAATTGAGTTATAGTTTTAATATTGTGCTTAATGTATTATGATTGATTATAATATTAAGACAGTTTGCAAATATCTTTTTAGATGTCAGCCGCAACTACGCATAAATATCGTTACAAAAATGTGGGCTTAGACTCGCAAGAACTAAGACGGCGTAGAGAAGAGGAAGGCGTTCAATTAAGAAAACAGAAAAGAGAACAACAGTTATCGAAGAGGCGCAATGTTCCTAACATAGTTAATGTTGATGATGATAATGTTACGGCAAATGAATCTGCTTTTGCTGCACCACAATCAGTAAGTTCAAATTATGAATATAAAAGTAACAAATTCTAAATACTCAAACATATCTTTTTTCTTTTACAGAAAACCGCCATTATGGTGCTTGAAATGGTGCAAGAATTGTACAGTCCTAATCCTGAAGATCAATTGGCTGCTACACAAAAATTTAGAAAAATGTTGTCTAGGGAACCAAATCCACCGATAGACGAAGTTGTAAAAACTGGAATTGTACCTAAATTTGTTGAATTCTTGCAGAATAATGCAAACTGTACGCTACAGGTTAGTAGCTTGAAGATCATTCTTGAAGCAATAAATATTTGGTATGACTTTAGTTTAAAGTTACTTGGCCTCCAAATTCTGTAGGAAGCAATAAATATTTGGTATGTCTTTAGTTTGAAGCTGCTTGGGCTCTAACAAATATAGCGAGTGGAACGTCTCAACAAACACGTGTAGTAGTGGATGCGGGGGCTGTACCTATCTTCATATCGTTACTTGGTTCTGAATATGAAGATGTACAAGAACAAGCAATTTGGGCATTGGGTAATATTGCAGGAGATAGCGCTGATTGTAGAGATCATGTACTAGACAATGGAATCCTCACACCTCTTCTGCAGTAGGTTTCAAGCTTCAAGTCTCTTCGCTTTCTTTTATATATAAAATTATACATAAAATTAATTCGTTTTTCTTATTTCTCCATTTTAGATTACTTTCTAAAGCAACACGTTTATCGATGACACGTAATGCGGTGTGGGCATTATCGAATCTCTGTCGAGGCAAGAGTCCACCACCGGAATTCACGAAAGTCGCGCCGTGTTTACCGGTTTTAGCTCACTTTCTTAATCATACCGATAGTGATGTTCTAGCAGATGCTTGTTGGGCTCTTTCCTACTTAAGCGATGGGCCGAATGAAAAAATTCAAGCAGTTATCGATGCAGGTGTCTGTAGACGTTTGGTAGAGTTACTCATGTAAGTATATGATTTGTATTTGATAACATACCATTTTTTATTGAAATGTTAATAATGTAAGATATTGGTTTCAGGCATCAGCAGGAAAATGTAATCAGCGCCGCGCTTCGAGCAGTGGGTAATATAGTTACAGGGGACGACGTACAAACACAAATCGTTCTTAATTGTTCCGCGTTGCAATGTTTGTATCATCTATTGAATTTGTCACTAGAAACTATCCGCAAAGAAGCTTGTTGGACAATCTCTAATATTACAGCAGGAAATCCTCAGCAAATTCAAGTTTGTATACACTTTTTAGGAATGTAACTTTTAACGGTAAAATTTTTTCTTATTAAAAAAACAGGCTGATTTCGTTTGAACAGGCTGTCATCGATGCCGGTATATTTCCCGTCCTAATTGATATTTTAGCGAAAGCTGAATTCAAGATTCGAAAAGAAGCAGCATGGGCAATCACCAACGCCACAAGCGGTGGTGCACCTGAACAAATACGTTATATCGTTGTTGAGGGATGTATTCCGCCGTTGTGCAATTTGTTAACGGTAATGGATCCTAAGATTATTCAAGTTGCATTAAGCGGATTGGAAAATATCTTACGTATAGGAGAACAAGATGCTGCCACGAATAACGGTATCAATCAGTATGCGGTACAAATTGAGGAATGTTTCGGTAAGCATGAAATTAAAAGACAATTAGCTTGATTGCAATTTCATAGAAAGATTCTACTATAAACAATTACAATGTTTCAGGCCTAAATAAAATAGAATTTTTGCAATCTCATCAAAATTCAGATATCTATCAGAAGGCCTTCGACATAATTGAACGATATTTTGGATCTGAAGAAGAAGATACGCGAGTTGTACCAACTCTTGACGCGCAAGGACAACAGTTCCAATTTAGAGCGCCCGATTCATCTCAGCTACCGGTCGAGGGTTTTGAGTTTTAATCGTCTAGTTTTAATGAGACCTCCGATTGTATCACCTGATTCAACCTTGTTTCGTTCGTTGTGTTTACAACTATTCTTTCCTGAAAGGGACATTTCCAAAATAGAAAAAAAAGTCCAGTCAGATACAAGACAGTGGTATAATTACTACGTATATATTGAATTCGTTTGTATCGATCAGAATATCGGTAAAAACAAATCTCGAAGTGATCAGTTTTTTGCTCGACGATAAAGATGAGTAAAATGTTTATACGCAATTATTTTAAGTGGTTTTCTCTTATTATTTTAGCTACAAGATATACATCGTTCTAAGTTTACTACAAAAATGCGATTGTGTTTATTACGAACTTATGTCGAATTGTGACAATTCTTTTAACAAGCTTTGAAGCAATTCGGATAGATTCGTATGTTCGAGCTCATAACATAAACCATATTTAGTATGAAACGTTTAGTTTATTGGAATTAACAAAGTAAACATCTTAGTGCTTAAGTAGAAACAAATAATTACGGAAACAATGATCAGGACAATTTACTACTGAAGTAATACACTTCAAACGACGTACGACTGACTCAGAATTACAAAAAACTTGCACAACTGGCAAGACATTAATGACTGAAGTACGCGACTACGTAGCCAACACGGACAACTTTATGCAACGCGTTACTCACATCCTTACTACATTAGGTAGGAAACATGACCAATTAAACTTTTTTACTGTAAATACGTATCTTGTAATTTTAAGGCCATTTTATACAGAATGTCCTTAAGAAAAGAAGTAACATTTATGTCAGATTAATGTGATTTCTATTCCGTGGAAATATATTATATATAAATGCATATCTAATATTTTACTTAATCTTGACATAGAGATATTACCAAAATACTTTGATTACTACAAATTATAGAATAATTTTAGTATATTTCTTCTGAATTTAGTAGCATCGAAATTATGATGTACATAATTATATTTAAACTTCATACTATACTTGTTAAGTTTTTCATATTTAAGAATATAATTTTTTAATATTGAAATTATTGTAATAAATATTTTAAAAATATATTCATATTTTCTTATAAAAAGAGAATACATTTTTCGTACATATCGTAAAAAAGTCGTCCGTAATCGCGATCTTATTAAATTTCGGACATTCTGTATAAAAAGTCTGCGACTGTATAAAATGTATTTATTATTTAGGTTTGACGGTACCATGCTATATTATGCAAGACATATAAATATATATAAATATATATATTAACTACTTTTAGTTACGGACTTATTACGACAGAGGAGGACTGTATTATAAACAACTCGTAAATGATCATTTTGCTAACACGGTATTTTAGCAAGGTGCATTACGAGCATTTGTTGCCAATTTATAAAATGCATATTAAATAGGATATAAGCATATTGAGAAAAGAATTTTGCCATCTTACGTTACGCACGCTATTCTTAAATGAGCAGTGATAAAAATATTTTAAAATATTACTATTGAAGAAATTATATGCAAATGCTTGTTTCTACAGGTCGATTTCTTTGATCTTCCTCGAATATATATATATATATATATATAAACGTATCACTTATGTAAGCTATTAAATTTTGATACGAAGTAATTATTATAATTTTATAACTTATTTCAGCAATATATTCAATAAGGAAAAGTTCGTGGGGAAAAATTTTTTGCATGAATTTGCAAAGATATATTACAGGTTTTTCCGATATAACTAAAAATTAAAAGAAAGATTGTTTTTCTACCGATGCGATTCCATTTGTGCTGCAACATAGAAGAAACGCATTGTAAATTGGCAATTAAAGACGTTAACAATACGTGGACGAGGACCGACATGTTACACTATTAAGATACAATTACATGTATGAAGTAAATCTATTCATTGTACTTTACTTTAAAGCTGTATAAACATGTCATTCAAGAGCATAACTGAAATCATGCCAGAGGCATCGATCTTGTTGTTATATTTTTTGAAAATTTGTAGAAATCGCCAAATCCATTGGAAATCTTTATCTGAGAATGTTGATTTTCTGTACTGTCATTTGACGTAATAAAATAAAGTTGAATATTAATATACAAAACTTTTATTCACTCACTTAAATACTATCCATGATACACTCTACAATAGCAAAATTATATATTACATCTTGTTAATATTCTTATACTTTTTTTATTATCACAATGTTATTAATTAATTACATCCTCTACGTTTATTAAAAGGTTATAACTTATTGTTTATAGAAAAAGAACAATCTGCATAATTGAAATTTGTATTTGTTTCTGGTAAAATGGGTACAATAATTCCATCTGTAAGTCTAGTTACTAGTGGATCTAGAATGTCTTTGTGCATATAGTTTGATAATCTTTTAAATATTTGATTTTCAATAAATTCTAATTCCCTTTGAGACGATTTGTACCCATCAACAGTCACAGTTATTATATATATAACATTCTCAACTAAAGGTTTTTCTCTGTCACAAAAATTGTGAAAAGCTTTTAGTGCTTCAGTGTTTATGCTTAATAAATCTTGTATTATCTGAAAAAATATATTCTGATAGAAGTTATTGCTTTTAAATGCAAATTTCACTTAAGAAACAAGAGTAAAGGATCATGTAGATACTCACTATTACTTTTTTTTGTGTAATTCGTTTTCTTAAATTATAAATGACTTGTCCAACATCATTTGGAAAGTCTTTTGGTGTCAATCTCAAATAATCATTATTACCTAAAATTTTGGCACTCAATTGTCCAAGTAATTGAGCTAAACAATTCAAGGTTTTAGTTTCATTTCCAAACAAAATAATAATTGAAGGTTTTGTAGGGAATAAGATTACATCATATATTCCAGCTGATATATCATTCCAAATATTAGATCTTTGATTATGAAACCGTGTCTGAATTAGCTGTATTGATTTATGCAGCAAGTTATTTATATCAGTAAAATCTGTTTGTTTTGCTTCAGTAGCTCCCTTCAGATTTTCATGAGTTTTTGTTGAAGTATAAGTAAGAAATAAAATTAAGCATAAAATAGCAACACAGAAAAAATATGTGGTATATTTTGGAAAAAATCCATCTGCAGATTGTTTTCGTGGTTTACATAAGAAAGAACTATTAATGTTAAAAGATTGATTTCCATGAGGATTATGAAAGCTTCGTTTATGCACCTGTGATCCTATAGGAGAATTACATGGAGTATGGAAAGATTCTTGTAGTATGCTATCTCGCGAATTATTCACGTTAAGACACCGTTTGGAAATGTTGTAATTACTATTATCTTCATCACTATCATCTTCCTCATCGTCATCTTCATCATCAGTATATTGGATATCAGAAATATTACAAATTTCTGAACCTTGTTGGTTAGTTCTGTATATGTTTTTCATTGCCAATGAATTTTTAGAGTTTTTGAAGGAATCTATTTCTTCAATTACTTGTACATTAGTGTCTCTTATGGAACGACGTGCTTTAGGAACAGGTGGTTTAGAAATTTCTATTTGATCATTTGGCTGAAAAGAACATTAACAATATTTCAAATACATATATAACCTTTTGTTATACACGCAAATGTTTATATTCGCTATTTAATCAATAATTATACAGATTATAATATAGATTTTTTCATATTTTATCGATCACAAAATATGTATATTATGAACGATAAAATTGAAGATCTTATATTTTCTTAAAAAATATTTGAGCTACCAAGTTTCACTTAATACCACTAATTTATAAATACACTTTATTTAAATATTATTTTTCAGTAGAGCCACTTGTTGAACTAATTTAGACTATACCATTGTGATTATTTAAAGGTAAACAATTTTATAATTCTAATTATTTATAATGTAGTTTTATACCACATAACCTATAAGAAACCATTTATATCATACAAAATCATAGAGAAAATATTTTGATTTTATTATAAATATACTGAATAATACATTAAACAGTTTTATAGGTTATATTGGTAACCCTGTTACTAGATACATTTATGAGAACAAAAAAAATTACAGCACGTAATCTGTAATAACGATGACTGTTATAGGAATAATTACTTGGATTTACAATGCATATATACTTTTACAGAAAATTATTATAATACTATTTAAACAGATTAATTATCACATATTTTTTTGTTATTACATTATCCTTAATTTCCTTACTAAAGAAATTGACTGTAAATTTTATTATCACAAAATGACTTAGTAGAACTACCTATGATACTAATTTTATAAAATTATTTAAAATAATGGTAAATAAAGCGACAAATAGGTATTGAAACTTTGTATGTTCAAGCTCTGATTCAAGTAGGGGAAGATTAGTCGGTAACATTGTATTATACTATTATGTAAAATACATTTTTATCCTGTTATTGGCACAAAATTTATTTACAACGATGAACACATATATATTCATTTAATGATTCATATTTTAATTATGTCCTATGTGTCGGAATATATTGATTCATAATACATATATCAAAATTTATAAAAGTTTTCTTGTATACTAAAAGACAGGAGTGCTACTTAAAAAAAATTGAACTTGACATGTACGAATTTTCTATTAAGGTTTGATAAGTGTATTAATTATTTTATAAAATATATATATATTTCTACCGATGAATTGTTATACCGTATAAAAGGCATCAATCTTGAAAAATACTCGACATTGGTGCCACCACTGATATGCTGTGCCAACATATATGAATGGTTACGGGATGTGTCGCCGAGAAAAATCTATTCCTACTGATTTTATAAACGATCGCAAGCATTGTTCGTTCGCAGGCGTAACAAATACCTGATTTCAGAATTCGAGGAATATTTTAGGATAGTTTTATGGTGACGGCATGTGTGTTGATCCGTTAAAGAAAATATGCCATTGGGGTCCACTCACTGCCCTTGGTAGGTCTTTTATCGAATGTCAAACAATTGAACATTTTTGTTATTCTGAAGTATTAAAAGTGGTAACATACTGTTCCAAATATAATCAGTTTTAGACATGTTACCACCTATAAGAAGAAATTCATCGTAGAAATGTTGTGGGAATAAACTTGACAGATGATTGCTTCCATTTTGTTTCACGTTCATCGCAATAAAGTACCGCGAAATTTGAATGCACTTTTGAGATTTTAATTACTTCTCATAATAATTTTTATAATATACCGCTGTATATACTGTAATATACTATTGAATATATAAATGTATTGTTTGAATTAGTTTATGATTTACATTTATTTATATTAATATCGTATTCTTTGACATATTTTTGTGTTCTAGGAATTATAAAGATAATTACTTTGATGACAATACATTGTAGTAGACAGTGGTGGCCACCGCAAGAAAGTTTCTTTGGAGCAGTTAATTTTATTCTTTTCTTTTGTCTTAGTGGCTCTACTCTCTTCCATTTTATTAGTGCTATTTACGAAGGGCCTGGATTTCTTCCATTAAAATGGATGCCGGTACCATAATATATTTTTGGATACAATACAATTTTTTCATACAGAATTTAAAGCGTTTCTTTTTTTAGGGGAAAGTGACAGACACCCAATATTTACAATATTGTTCTGTTTGCGAAGGGTACAAAGCACCAAGATCTCATCATTGCAGAAAGTGTAAGGTTTCATATCATTAAATGAATCTGATAGTCTATGTAACATATTGAATTTATTTTTTATTTGTAGGTGGTCGTTGTGTTATGAAAATGGATCACCATTGTCCATGGATAAATAATTGTGTAGGACATTACAATCACTGTCATTTTACAGCATTCTTAGCAAGTGCAGTTGGTGGGTGTTGTGTTTCCACATTTACGCTAGTTTCTTGGGTGATGACTGTATTATCATTGAAACCATTATCATTTCCACCACCTTCTATATTTATTCTGATATTAGTTATCTTCAGTATTGGCTTGTCAATTGGTGTTATTCTTGCTGTTGGAACATTGCTTTATTTTCAAGTAAGACTATTATATTCTACGACTAAATTGATATTTACATAAGATCATTTATGTTGTTATGATATTAATTATGTGTATTTTTTGCAGCTACTATCTATAATAAAAAATAGAACAGAAATAGAAGCTTGGATTTCAGAGAAGGCTCATTATCGAAGATTTGGAACTAGAGACAAATTTGTTTATCCATACTCAAAAGGATGGCGTTTTAATTTACAGCAAGTTCTTACATGGGATTGTACACCGGTAGGTGATGGAATTCATTGGCCTGTTGTCGAAGGTTGTGACCAGTATACTTTAACGGTAATGTCATATACATTATTTTCTAAGTAAATATATTTTTTTATTGTATAGCTCATAAAAATCTAACACGCGATTGTTTCTATAATATTTCAGCGGGAACAATTAGCTCAGAAAAAAGATAAACGAAAAAGAGCTAAGACTTATAGAGTTATAGAAGAAGCATATGGATCGCGTTTACCATTAACACACGGTTGGGGTGTACTTTGTCATCCACCTTGCACCGATGAACCCCGTATTAAGCTCAAAGTTGGAGATATCGTAATCGTAACGCGGTGGAGAAAGTATGTTCACATAAAAAACTATTATTACTTATGGAAAAGTTTAATCGATAAATCTTGTAGATACTGGTTATTCGGAGAGAAGAAGCAAAACGAGGAGAACGAGAAGCAAGTACGAACTCGTGGTTGGTTCCCACGGCCTTGTGCCATTGAAGTGATTGAGAACGAAGCATATTCCTCCGCCTTAACAAAATCAGATTAAAACATTCCTTCTCTGTGTAGAGATTTTATAGAGCATTTATGAATGTACCATTGAACAAACGGGAATATTTTTATCTAGTGTTTTGTATGTAAGTGTTTACGATGGATGAGTGTCTTTAAAAATTTTAATGATTTAATAAGAAATTTTCTTTAGAACAACTAGCATTTGAAGTACCAGTTATTATATTTATTACGTAAGCGAAGATATTAAATTGCGTTTAAAGTAATTTGCACGAAGCAAGATTTCATTGTACTTTTTCATTTCTTTCTTTTCTTTTTATATAAATATATTTGTGATAACGTGTATTTAAAATATATGCAGAATGTAAAATTTTATTATATTTTTGTATATGAAGGTTTAGTAACGGGAACTATGTTTAATATACAACTATATGTAAATATTTTGTCATCGGTATTACTGTTGTAAATAACACTTTCGTTATTTGTGCAACAGTGACTTATCCATTTATCGAGTGGCATTTTTTAATTCATCTGGTACAAAAGATTTCAATAATATAAATTCGTAATTTGTGATTCGTAGCGATTAACTTATTCTTCGAATAATTATAAAATAATACATTTTATCGAATTACATTTTTATGAATTTTGTAATCAATGAATAAATGTTTCGCTGAAAACCGTGTTTGCGCGACTTTTATTTTAGCAAAATTAGTCGCGTATATTTTTATACTTTACATTGTGACGACCTAAGAAGCTCGTGGAAAATCAATAACACTGTGAAAAGTAACACTGATCGACGGAGTACATCATAGCTTTGTACAAATACTACGTTAAGCTGCGTGATACATTTTTCCACGAATCAATTTAATAGGGTACAAAAATGACATGCGATGCAGGCACGTGCCCCTTGCACATTCTCCTATGTATTTTATTACTTTTAATCGATACAACTCGAAGTCCGTAATACGCAACGTTACAGTATGCAATATTTCTAAAGAGTTTAACTACGATTCAACGAAGTAGCCTTGCTACTACAAAATTAAAAATACTTCCAAATGAAAATATTTTCATTATTCACGAATAAAATTAGGTCGCTGGAAATATTGCCTAACGGGATAAAAACAGGGCATTCTTACTTTGGCACAAAATTAAATATATATTCAAATAGAAATGTTTCTATTATCAACGAACCGATTTTTATTTGATTAAAAAATACATTTTGAAATATCTTTCACTTGTATCAAGAGATATTTTTCTAAAAAATATAGCATGCCAAGATATCGAATCGACGAACATGTGAATCTATAAGTTTTACATCTCCAGCATCATACTTTCGAAAATTTGTAACCCACTGAGCTGTTCCTTCGAAAGTGGGAAGGATTAAACGCGAAGGATATCGAAACACGATTCGCAGTCAGCTGCAGAATCAACGAAGGGATCGAAGTGAAAGTGACAATTAGCAAAGGTGAATTGTGCCAGCCTTTTATGATTCCATGGTGGGATCTGGCCACGTTTGAGTTACTCGCAGGAGGTCGAGTGGTGCAGTTCCCTTCCAGTCATTCTACCTCCAACACGATCATTTTTAATTTTACGTCTTTTTCTTATTAATCTAATCGTAGTAAGTGTCTTTCAATTTCCTTACTTTTTTCCTCAAATTATCAAGGACAAAAAGGGTACTTAAATACCTAGTGCACCTTTTTCCAAATTATATTGTCTAAATATTTTGTCAAATGTATCAAATCTTATATCTTAATATATCTGAAAATAATTTTAACAATTTCAAAATAATAATTTCAATTCACAAATTCTTTCCAAGCAGCCGAAAACTTCATTACTATCCTTATTAATGCAAAAATCTAATACTGTCAGGAGCGCAAGAGGAGCGTCAAAAGACGAACATGAGTTTGATCAAGAGGAACGTGGCGTTTGGTACATTGATCGTGCTTTCTTCGGTGTTCGTCGCGTACAGTTTTCCTGACGGTGCACCGGTGGATACTTGCGTGAAGCCATCGAAAGCCAACGAACCTAATCATGGCCAAGCGAAGTCGCAACCCGTACAATCGAGTCCTTACGCTTTTACCGCCTCGTCGTCGCAATACGGCCCTGGATCTCAGATTACTGGTACGTTATCCGTCTCTTAACGAATCGTTCTTTACGCTTTTGCACATTTAAAGTCCCCATAAATGCGCAAACATGCGCACTCAACTAATTACCACGTAAATTGGAAAATAAGAAAAATAAGAAACAAAACTACAATTAAACAATTTTTCTCCCATTTGTAAAAAGAATTCAGTCGCAATACGCATTGTTCTTCACAAAAGCTGATAAACTACTTTGCGAAGAAGAAGAAAATCGTTTCTTCAAAAAGGAAACGAGAGAATCTTATTTCCTTTGAAGGGGGTGAAAAGAGATAGTTGAACGTTTCGTCGCAAACAATTTCCCTTGTATTTTGTCGGGAAATTAGCGATACAGGGCGAGAACGATCGAATAGGAAAAGAATAATGGGACGAAGCCGATATAGGGAACAATCGATCCAATCAACGTGGATAACTCGTGGATAACTCGAAACGCGTCTAAACGCTAACAATCGCGTATTCTGCGGCTCGGTCCGGTTCTGCATGTTCAATCATCGGAATAATAGCGTGAATCGTCTATGGCTGAAAAATACGTTTCTATGTAGACTTCGTTCGAACACCAGCGAAATTACGTGCCTAAAATCCCTCTTATTCAGCCAACTTGTCGTGTAACGAAACGTTAGATCAAACTCGCGTTCGAGTTTAACGTTTGCGCTAAACTTGCCCAACCTTAATAGCTTATCACGATTAAATGACAGTTTCCTGAGTCAGAAAACCGGTCTTCGAATTTCCGATCTCTGATGGAAGGAACGCGAGAGAAATTTTTAGTTATTGTCGATGGAGGATCAAAGGGAGACAAACAATTTGATAAGAATTTGTTATATCAATGAATATTAATCGTAAGAACTAAGATGTGGAAAAGCTCGGCGAAAGCTTGTTGGAATATTTTAACGACAACGGCGTTTCTATAACGATATAGACGAATCGGATAAATAAATTGAAGATCTAAAAAAGAAGCGAAGAAATGACTAGTGTCGTTTGATCGAACTAATCTTTAGGATAGATGGTTATAAAATTCGAATTTTTACTTTCTTATTGTTCGTACTACTAGTAAAACACGCGTGATAACAACGTAGAATTTTATCAAGTAGAAAGTAACAGTAAAATTTCTGAAAATGATTCACAAGGAAGTTTACGAGTTGACAAGAATTTTTTACCCTCAGATCGAGAGTCTTGTTAGCAGGTTGATTAATTTGCCAAGTAATTTCGTGCACGTACATAGAAACCGGAAGTAACATATTTTGCAACCATGCAGCTCGATAAGTAAGGAGCCAGGCTAAGGTTTGCAAGGTTCCCCAGCTGCAGCTTTCTCATTCGACTTAACACGCTTGCACGAAAAAAGAAATACGCGCTAGCCTGACCTGACTTTGCCTAGTTAAATCTAAAGCACGCATTCTAGAATGCAAGCAACTCGCCTACGTGTCCTTCTATTCGCAGAACCTATGTAAAATGCGAGACTGACTTCCCTCACGTTTAAACAAAATACAATTATACGACGATTCTTCTCGTTTCTCATCTTCCATTTATTGTTGAACGATCGAAGAGGAATTTTTACACAATTTACGATAATTTGTCGAGTAATTTCTGTTCTTTTAATACTTGGTGTTTACTTTGAACGTTTTAATTTACACGTTTTGAACGCACCTTATGATACATCGTTTTATTTGTTATATAGCGACAGAGAAAAGATATCTCCAGTCTTCTTATTGTCGAATTTGCTATTAATTACTTTTTATAAAATTGAATGTCACTTTAATATTTATTTACTTTCATTTAGTTACCCTTCAATGGTATTTCAATTGTATAAATTTAAATTTTGTATAGCGTGTTTTAGTAGGTTGGTCGATCGTTACTTCTACTTCTTTGAAAATAAAATACGCTTTTGAAATATTTACGTAGCTTCGATGATCTCTTCTTTTTTATTCACTTTTTAATTCACTCTTGTTACACACTGTCTATTGTAAATTGAAATTAAGTTCGAAACCTCGCTCAGTACCGAACGACCAGCGTCTCGTAGCAACTTTGTCTTTTTCTTTTTGGTCATCCTAATTGTGTTCTTTGTACAACGTCGCCTTTGTACACCGACTCTAATACCGTGTATCGATCAAAAGCGAAAGAAGAAAAAAGTTGTGTGTGGACAGAATAGAGGATTACCGTGTCGATGGAAAGGGAGTGGCACGAACACTACATTCTAATTTTGCCAATCAATATCGAAGTTATTTATCCGATTTAATATTATATAGTAAATACAGTTGCTATAGGATATAGTTATTTATTATTCATCAATCTTGATATACACGTCTGTTCGTAACTTTGTGATTTTACCTTCAGCATGAAAATCACAAAATTTAACAAAAGATTAAACAATTATACAAAACGTATGAAAATTTCGTTCGTTCATTGTTCCAATAGAGTGCAAACATTATTTCGTTTTCGTTCGAAAGACTGAAAATTTCTCGACAGCAAAGATTTTGAATTTATTTTAAATTCTGTAAATAAATAGTACGCTTCTGTCGAAAAAAGTACGATGTTAAACCGTTAAAAAGAAAAATATCAAATGTAAATATTACTCTTTTATTTATCTCATTTTGCTGATATTAAATTTATATTTTAAAAATGAATATTGCATTTTCTGTTGAGAAGGAGAGAAACGAGGTTTTCAGATTAAAATAAATATTAAATTTATCTAAATATTCAAGTTGTCTTTTAATGAGCGATGTTTCATTTATATCAACATTTGTATGTTAGATTGAACGTCAGAAATCATTCCATCACAATTGATGAAACAGAGGGCAAGAGAACAAGGGAAGATAACGGGGTTCGACTAAGAATATAATTGAGGTATTGACCTTCCTCTTTTATCACAAGCAGAGATATTAAGGCGATTGACCTGCGACTAAACTGGTTCCTTTCGAATGTCTTGGAATATTCGAGAATGGGGAAGCCGGAATGAAATAGGGTGCAGCGAGGGAGGCGTAAACGAATAGTAGTCGAAACGAATCCCAAGGTCTACGTCCTGTTTACGTTCTCGGAGAAAATAAGCTTCCTGCTTCCTACTGCTGAGAGTTTCGTTCACGTTTTCCTTTTACTTCCTTAGCAATTTCCTCAAGTTGTTTCATAGTACCTATTCTCTCTATATTTTCTTTTTTTTTATCATTGAATCTTATCGATAAATTTAGAATAATATACGAATCACGGTTGAGATTGTGATTATTCCTCGTCATTANTTTTTGGGATTCTTATATTATATTTTTATATTGTTTCTATTTCTCTTACCTTCTATCCGTTATGAATGGTAAGCTAGCAACGAACACAGTATCTTACAGGAAATAATCGATTTTTTCATTCTACAAGTAAAATTTATAAAACAGAATCTCCTCAATCTTGGGAAGAAGCGTCTAAAAAGTACCACCGCGTTAAACTACAATTTTTATTACATCGCATTTTCTTAGTATAATAACACAGCATGCCCCGTACATTCATTTTGTCCACTTCACATATACATACAGTAGGTATTCTAAGCTTCTAAAAATTCCGGAAAAATTTCAAGCTACCTACCAACGTATCCGCTTTATCGTCCAACAAATTCCTACGCAAGTTGTTAACAGATTTTCTTCATAACGACGAACCATTTATTCAAGCAGCAAAATTGAACGTTAAACTTTGCTGGTGTATCCAAATGGAGCCATAAATGTTAGAGAAAGATTGATTTACAAAAAAAATGTGCGGATTAATTGGTCCACCTACGAGAAATCACATTCTCCAACATCCCTTCTTACATACGTCGATCGTTCTTTCTATGTTTACTTCCCTCCTTTGTATTCCTCAGCAAC
This sequence comes from Bombus difficillimus, assembly GCA_014737525.1. Lineage (NCBI taxonomy): Eukaryota > Metazoa > Arthropoda > Insecta > Hymenoptera > Apidae > Bombus > Bombus difficillimus. Next base: position 590,095 of record JACXIT010000193.1, on the reverse strand, counting down.
CCAAACTCACGAACAATATCATCAAACTGTCCCTGGAGATTGAGTTCTCCAGTGAACCGAATGTTTTTCCAGTGACCATCAGCGGATCGTCGTTCAAGGGATTCTTCCTGCAGGCACGTGACCCCGATACAGACAACTGGATCGGTTCCTGGGCGCAAACCGACAACACGAATACCCACCCCGAGTGCAGTGCCGTGACACACGCCGATCCTTACGTGAAACAGCACGCCACTCTTATCTGGAATGCGCCACCGAACGCCCGTGGACGCGTGTACTTCACGTGAGTGCCAATTTTCTTCGTTCGAGCAAGATAAACCGCACTAACGCGGTTTGCCTTGCAAATCGATCGCTTTGATAGAATTTTAGAGCCAGCCGCGGAGAGTCGCGTGGATGATCTTCGGAATTGCGGAGAATCGCATTGCGTACGTTTCGTATCGTTGTACTTGGCAATTCGGCAATATTCTCATACGTTGGATTAACAGTTGCAGGATGCTTTTACAGCAGAAGTTTTTGAAATCGAGTTGCGCGATATTTTAAACGAGGTGAAACCTTCTGAAACTAAGTTACTGTGTATTTTTACAGTGAAACTTTCTGTAGCCGAGCTTCGTAATATTTATTACAGTGAAACTTTCTGATGGCCAGTTTCGAAAAGAGTCATCGCTGTTTTACGAGTCGTTTTGTACTTAATTTGTAAAATTGATTTGTTCTAGTAGGAAATTTTGTTAGGGTTACGTAAAGGAATTTATTTATCTAGCATTAATTTGTAACCCGTAAAATTTCGTTAATCGTGGAATTATTCGATTTTAGTCTAATTTCATTATGATTTCTGATAATCATTCTACGTTCGTTGATATGTGAATATGTCTCAATAATGCTTCATTCAAACGTCACGTACTCTATCATAGATTAGCAGCAGAATCGACATAAATTTCCAATGCTGTCAACCTTAATTTAGACACGTTTATTATAAACGACAAGCATGTGCCGAGTATAATTTATGGTAATTGGTTGCACTTTGGTGAAGGGAAATATTTGTAAATTCTTCCCCGTGGAATGCAATCTACTCGCAAGATTGCGTCACTCTTATCGTAAACGAAACGATATCATTTGTTGCGCTTAAAACGAGAACGGGTACAAGCCATTATAATATAGTTACAAAATAACATGATCATTTATTCACCGTACTATGACTTCTGAATATTTCTTAATCTCCGTATCGTTCCTTTAAAAACTAATTATAGCGAAATTATTATTAATATCTTTACTGTTTTTATTTCCTGGATTTATATTAAAATGAAAATTAAATTGTTATTTAGAATTAATATCAAAAATTTTCATATATATAAAATCTTTGGATTCTTTTTCGCTCACTGTGAACGAAAGATCGTCGAACGACAGAAATTAGTCGTAGTCGAGTTTTAGAAAGTTCTGAAAAATAAATTGAAAAATAAATAATACGAACAACATGAAACAATTTTAACAACTTTACTGGTGCCAAAAAGTTCACGATATAACAAAATTAGAAGGATAATGAAAGAGAAACTAAAATCGGAGTGGTGATTATCAGCCACACCCTCTAGGGATAATAATACCCTGTGCTGTACTTAGTTTTTGATGTCTGTCAAAGAGTTCATCTTTGCAGTCCTCAAATTAGATGTAATTGTTCGCAAAGTCTTCATTTCTGAGAAACGCGTTTTACCAAAACATTAGCCAATATCAGACTATTAATTGGGCTTAACCGTATCTTCGTTCTTAATGGATAGTATCAGTTTTAATAGATCACAGACTTTTTAATAAATTTATTTATCCAAATTATTTATAGAGTTATTTATCCAATTCCCGAATTATAAAAATGTTCGTATAAAATAATTAAGAAACATCGAAGGAGATAATTTTATCGTTAGTTTCTAATTATCGTTTAATATTTCAAATTGAAAAATTGAGCTTACGCGTGTCTGTAAAATAGCTTACAGAAAAATATTAATAATCTTCATTGCTTATGTGAATTTTACAAAAATTCTACTTGATGTAATGAGAAAAATATAGAAATTTAATTTCGTCATGTACACGTACGTTGCAGTTATTTTTTAATATTCCAAAGTTTCATTTAATTGAGTTTGTGCGCATCATTTATAGATCACTGGCATTTTAATAATCTTCATACATTGCGCGTTTCTTCCGTTAAACATTTTTAATATAAAGATTTCATTAGACATAGTCAGAAAGATGTAAAAAAAAATATGCCTTATGAAAGTCGCGTTGCCTTAAAATTTCTAATTATTTTTTAGAATCGTTTATTTTGTATTATTTCAACTTTGACGTTCCTCTTTTTCAACTCATCTGCATTTCGGTGATTGGTAGATCCCGATAGCAACTGTTGCAAATTAAGCCATTCTATGTGAAAATTTAACACAGCAAGCACCACGGGATTCTTAGCTTCAAAAGAAATTTCTTTTGTTTCGCAAATAATTAATCTACTGTGACAATAATTTACGACCAATAGTTACCAAGGGAACACGTTGGTAGGAAGCGTTAAACTTCCAAGCCAGGCTAATTAATTAATTTTAGCCACGGGTTTTTACCCGTTGGGACTTGAACAATCTACTCGCGGTATCCTGTGGTCCAAATAGAAAAACTTCCATTTTTCTTCAGTTTCCTACGTAAGTCGTGCGCTCAAAGTCATAAAGAAACATTCATTTTCTCAACATGCAAAAGAATCGCGTTGGATAAAGTTGAAGGGAAAGAATTAGTTAATTTGATTTTAATTCATCCAGAGAATTACGTTCTGTTAAATTGCAATTATATTTCGGTGAAAAAGTACATTATCTAAATAGTAATAATTTATCTCTTGAAGCAAATTATATTTATTCGTTTCTTTTTTTTTGATTCATCGGGAAAATTAAATTTGTCGAACTGAAATTAAAAAAAAGAGACCCAACCCTAATCTCGATTCTTTAAAGCGTGATCGTGTTAATTCGTGAAACAAAGTTATATTCGTCAAATTGCCGTGTATCTATTTCCTTTTTCCAATTCATCAAGAAAGTGAACATCTTAAATGTTTGTTTATTATTATTTACTAAATTACAATCCTTTCGTCGTACACATTAGCCGAATTAAAAGGAAAATTTCCATAATTCTGTATTTCCAATTTTCTAAATTGCAATTACTCTTTGCAATGTCGAGCTTTTGTCGAAAATCTCTTCACCAAATTGCGATGCTCTTGTGCATCACATTCTGAAATTGAATTAATCCAATTAAAATGTAAAATGAAAAAATTTGTATCATCGATTATTCTGGGAAACAAATTCCAATATTTCATAGGAGGATCTCCATTAATTTCGTATTTCCAATTTCCTAACTTGTAATTCCTTTCTATTCGATTTTGACAAATTTACGTTCACCGAACTGCAATGATCTCGTTATTCGCCTTCACGTTATATCGTATTGCGAAATTATATCACTGAAATTGAAATCGAAAATGTGGCCTTCATTAGGTACTAATTATCTTGGAAAATAGAGTTCACTAAGTTACGACGTGGATGAAGGATTTCCATTCGACAGGGGATAACGTAATAAGATTAATTGTATGCTGCTGGCCAGTGGAAATAATCGTTTCCGCCGCGCGATTGCTCGCGAATACGCGTGTATACGGCAGGTTTGCTAATAAACCATCGAATTTCCAGGGAATATTACAGGTCAGAAGGTTCGCATGCCGGGCTGAAATGTAACGGATGAATCGTTCTAGCTCGTTGCGGTCCCTCGTTCGAAATACCACGTTGAATCGTTTTACAGCACAGAAACTTCTACTTTTTTCTTTTTACCTTTCCTTTACCTTTTTCATACGAGCATGGGAAAACCCGACTCGTAAGTGGTGTAGTTTTAAATTTGTTCTTCACCCTCGTGTATCCCAGCAGTATACGGGTTTTGAAAAAAAAAGGATGCGTTCGTTCAGTGAAGTCTAAAACATCAACTTCGAGCGTTTTCTTTTGTTCGATCAATATTTTACTTGTTACGCTTGTAGCGTTAATGCGATGTTTTCCTTGCATCCTATTCATACGGTTAATTTATTCAATGTTATCGATGTTATTAAGAAAAGAATTCTGTATTTTTATTATTTTTGGTATATGGATGTTACAATTTCAATTATTATTTTACGTTGATATATTATCTAAACACAGAAGACAGCTTTTTTAATCATTATTCCGCACATCGGTAAACACCACTTATTTTCTTAATTTTCTGCCGCAAAACGCTATTGATATTAATATTAACGATTTCGTTTTTGTCCTTTGCATCTGTATTCATTATTTCATAGGAACAGTTTTGTTGTTTGATTAATACCGTTCTTAGGTTCTGAACCGTAGGAGTAGCTGACGCGTGGCTGATCATTAAAGACCCAATCTCCTTAATAGTATCTCTGGTACACATATTTCGAAGGCAATAAAAGAGAACGTATTTCCATTGATCTTCTTATTTTTATACAGCTCAGTGGTTAAAAAATCGTAAAGATATATATATATATAGAATGTAAGGACACTTTAAGAGATATGATAAATTCATGAAGTTTTCTAAAAAGATCAATGGTATATAGCTAATCTTGTGGCAATCAATATTTCTAAAAATATAAAAGAATATAATTAGATTGGTGTGAAATCAAGATGGATTTAATCATAAGAAGAAATTTGTGATAATACAAAATTGATCGACAACGTATCAAACGTAATAAAAAAAAAAAAAAAAAAAAATTGCTTCGCTACTCTGTAAAGGACAAAACACATGACTTATGGTATTTCTCCTCTAGCTTGCGTGTTTTAAATATAGTATTAACAATAAAACACGACTGGATCGCGGCATTGATTTTGCATTTTATTAGCTATTGTTATACTTACGATCCTATGAATTATATCGCAAACGAAATGATACACGACACGATATTTTACATGTCAAACGTAGATGCTATAAACTCGCCAAAGAATGCCGAGATATCTCAATCTAGAAGAATCTAAGACGTTAACCTTCGACCATTTACTTTAAGTTACGGTATTTCATCAGAAATTTGTGATTTTTCTGATTACAGAGGCACTATTTTGAAGGAATACGCGACCTACTGGTCCAATCTGGTAGCCACAACGAAGAATTGAAGATCTCTATTAATTTCTAAGTCCAAAAGTACTCTACTTTGGAACTAATAATCGTATTCGATTCTTCGAAAGATCTTGCTTTTGCGTTGAGAGCATAGTGATTCATAAATGGACAGAGGGAAGTTGTGACATCGGAACGCCCCAGAACATCGTAAAATACGAAAAAACGTGTATTTTGTACTATCTTGTATATTGTATATTGATCTATTTTATTGTAAGAAAGAAAGAAAGATTTTAAATATAAAATCACAAAAATTCACGATTTTGTATATCCTAGCTATATTAATCTATTTTTTTACTAAGATATTAATCGTCAAATAATAAAAACTTTTTGTATCGCTTATATATATTGACCTATCTTGTAATAAGAAAAAACGTTAAATACAAAATCATAAGAATTTACACGATCTTGTATATTGATCTATATTTTTTCTAAGAAGAAATAGTTTCTAATATAAAATCTAATATAAGAGTTTACACATTTATGTCTTTCTTCGCCTCGTAGAAGAAGTTGAACTTTCGTTGTTCATGAAATATTGATGATGTTGTTCCAGTCGGTACCTTTTCTGTTAGTCTGTAGAAGCTACTTTCTATTTTCATTCGCAACCGGTCGCTAAGGTTCTCGATCTGTCAGACACAGTTGCGTAATATTCGATTGATTGAGTGTACATCGTTTGTACGAGTGTGCATATTTGTACAACATACCGCGTTAAATTGTAAAGTCTTAAAAATATAAAATTGATCGACAAAAGATATAAAATATCGTGTTTTTCTTCTGATGATCATCATATAAACTATCGAGTGTAGAGAATTTAAAGCTTTACCATGTCAAGGTACTATATATATTCAAATTGCCTACTTTAATGGCTAGAATATTCGATTATGGCTCATAATGCAATAAATACACAAAATATAATAAATCCATTAACACGATGGAAAATTCTTTTTACATGCGTTAATTTCATTTTTTACATAGTCTTAAATTAAATTTATAGTCAAAATAAATATAAGTATAATAAATTTACCAATATAACGAGAAGAACCTTAATTTCCATTTTATGTAATTTCAGTAATTTCGCATTAGATTTATAATCGAATATGTCTGTTAACAGCCTTGTTCATTACGCGAACGAAGTGTTTGGACTTTTCACGGTAATAAAACGCTGATTCTACGTCACTTTAATAAATGACGGTGTAATAAAAACGTGACGCACTTCTGTAGGATCTCTCATTGTTAAGAATGTGGCACAAGGTTCATCGAAGCTACAATCTTCCTCTAACGATCGAGTAAAATTGATTACCAGTAACGAGAAGGAAGACCATTAGAATTCCACGAAACATTACCTCGGCAACAGTTCGCTCGTCAGACAAAGAAATCTCCCAGCTTTTCACATCCACCGAGTATCTTCAACCTACCCTAACAAATGATCGCATCGTGCGAAGAATTTCAGCCTTCGGGGACATGATTCGTAACAGATTCACTTTTCCAAGACTTCAAACCAAACTTATGCAACGTTCGCTCCCAATGGATTCGCCTAACATCAGTTTCGACATCCTATCTCTTTCAACATCCAGCAAACCAAGATTTACCTATTCACGAGGCTACGGTTAGAAGTTGAACTGAAACTTTAATTAACGTTAAACAAGGAAACGTTCTGTGTCTTCGAATAAGCAAGCAACTATATTCGTTTATAGTTTCGAAAATTGACACACATTTAAACAGATCTAGAGAAAAAACGCGTTAAGAATCGGATATAATATTTATTTTTTCTAGGTATAGAAGAGGAGAGATTTTGAAGAAGTTTGCGATTAATGATTGTTTTATCGCGCGAAAAACGATGGTTTAGTTGGCAAAGTTCTCAAACTCATGAACCTCGATCGTCGAGCACGGAACAGATTTTGCGATCCTTTCTCGCAAAACTATGGCATCTAAATTCACCGACCGGCTTTTCTGACGTCGATTCCAATTCGAAGCTACTTAGAATGGCGAAGTGTATCGGCGAGATCGGTTTGGAAGTTATCGAACCTCCCTTACGGGGACGACCCACTTTTACCGATCGACTAACTTACGTAACGTGTCTCGCGATACTTTTGCTCGCATTACGACGTGCTGAGTTCCATTAATGGCAATCCGGCGAAAGAAACGGCAAAACCCTCTTTGGGAACGTGTGGTAACCATCTCGTCGTTGTGTCGGCTCACGTGTCTCCGCGTGAAACCGGTAATCGCTGCTCCTTAAACAGCGGAACGAGAATTCCCTTCCGATAGATTGCACGAAAGAAACAATCGCCTTCTACGTACCTGATAGCTCGACGACTCGTGCGATTTTTATCTTGGAAGGAGTCTCGGAACTTTTCCAAAAGATGCTAGTTCATCGTATTAACTGCTTCGATCGATGATCCATACGAGTTTCTAAGATTTTACAAAATTTATTAATTAATTTTGTAAAATGTTGCGTTGCAAATGATTTTAGATTTTCGTATCTAGAATCCTTGGAAATGTTAGGTTGTTCTAAAAGTTTCTTTCGGTTTATGAGGTAATAATAGAATTTATTATATTATATTATAAAATGTATAGCATTTTTTGTTTAATACGAGTGAAATGTATCCTATGGCAGCTAGAGGATGTGACTAAAGGTAAAAATGAACACATTTGACAGACTAGGTTTCATACTTGTATAAGCATTGTATAAACAGATGCGTGCAGATAGCAAAAGACACTTTTGGGTCAACCTGATACTACGTCGAACAATTTTAGATTTTTGTAGGTGATAAATTTTTATTCGGTATAAAGTGAAAATTGCATATACTGGGAAATTTTTAATTTTTATGTCTAATAAATTTGTACGTACTGTGACCGAAAACTATACGAAACTACATATCACAACGTCGACCACGGAACAGATTTTACGACCACTTTTCGTAAACCTGTCGCATCTAAATTCACCAACGTCGATTCCAAGAAGCTATAGAATCTCAAAGAATAGTAAAATAGATCTTATCCGACCGGAAAATAAAATTAAACATTGATATAACGCAACTGTAACAAATCAGCGAATTTTATTGTAAAATTTTAGATTCAACGTTCTTATACCTAAAAAAATCTATGAATTTTGTCGCTATTTCATACTATGCGTGTTACAAACTAATTTAAGGACCTACTTAATGGCCGTGTATTAGATTAAGATCAGAGTGTTAATTACCTCGACTGTATAGTACCCGAGTTTTCTCAATTTCTGCTTCTGACAGAAATAGACCAGTTTACGCGTTTGATTGCCATAAAAATCGGGACGACGTCGCTCTATGTAATATACCCAAGGGTTTTATGGCATAACTCTACGTGAATATATCGATAGAAACGTTCATCGATAACGACAGCTGACAAGTTTTAATCGCTTTATTCTAGAATTTTTTTCTTTCAGATTGAACGGTGCTCGATATGATAATACAAATTGATAGTTGTCGGGAAAATAAGAGAATAGCAAAGATAGAACGTCAGGGAAAATCTAAACGTTCAAATGAACCTTTATATGGAAGATCGGATAAACGAGTGTAAAAATATCGATTTTGAACGAATACGTGTATTGGAATAGTCTCTTAAAATACTGACGAAGATTCGAACAACGAAGAATATATGACACGAATGCGTGGGATCTGCACGTGTGAAGAATTGAGATCCGCAGACAATAGAGCGTGGATCTGTTTCGCACGGTATTTCAGTAGTTAAACTTCAAACGTGAAGCGGAAGGTTGAACTGGTATTTTGTTTCAGGTGGCCCAAAATATGGAATCTTAAATTTTTGTGGTATTATTGCACAAAACTAATCTTATTGATCGCATGAACGATGAAACATTTGATAAATATTTCCGTAAAAAAGAAGATTAAGCTATACGTTTAATATCCCTGCTATCCTCTGATATCTTATTTCTATAAAAAATCGAGGCTTTGCGATTATCCTATTTCTCCTCAAGTGACGAATTCGATAAAAATAAAGAGTTCGATAGGTCACCAGAGTTGGGTATTACGAAGAGATAAGAGGGAAAATGTTTTATTTGTATAAACATAAGGTAAAACATTTTGCAATGGCATTCGTCATACTCGTATCCCGTACTTCCAATTGTCATGCTGCATGATCGAACCTATTCGACGAATTCCACGAACTATTCAAAATTTGATACTCTTCGCAACATTCGATAACAGCCATGTTTCAGCGAATCCTACTAACCCTCCGAAACTCTATGCCTTTACCTTCCAATTCTCTATAACGCCGCTTTATATAGCCTAAACGAATTTCCCATTTTCTCTGTCCTAATTTTCTACAATCATCGATGCGAAACAACCTGACCCGTTCACGATCCATATTTACGGTGTACGCTCGCGTATCTCGGTCCGCTGCTAATCCGTAGCCAGATCGTTAAGATGACGACGCGTTTCCGCGGCGTATGTAACGAAACGCAACTCCCTTTCACCCTCTGTTACGCCTGCTCGTAAAGCAGCACGTCGACGATGTGTACCTCGCTTAGAATCATACATATTTACGTTGCGCCACAGAGGAACACATCGACCCTCGAGTCTCTCTGGCTGTTTCACGAGGAATGACTCAGGGGCTGTGCGCCCCTGCGACGATTCCACGGCTGCGGTCGGGGCTGCGACGAGGCGGGGGTGCGAGTAACGTGCTGGTTCTCGCATGCATTGCGCAGGACGTCGGCGCCCTAGCGTCGCGATCACCCTCCGACTCGATTCGGTCGTTGTTTGCTGCCTCCATATCGCTCTTGGCCGCGTGGCGAAGACGATCGTGTATCCCTTATTTCGTTTTATTCAACGACTCGTGAATTCTTCTCCATTTTCATGAAAATCTTGGCGAGAACCGGGGGCATTATTCAAGCAATATAATCAAGAAAGTATCTGTTTTCGAATCGACGGATCGATCGTACAGTAAAATATATATCACGTATACATGAGAGAGGCAGAAAAGGAGGAAGAAGTCGGAGACTGAATAAAGAAGCAGTGTGCCATTCTGTTTCCATGAACCTGTCTTTCAAGCAGTGAGGGGAAGTTCTGGTGGTGGTGGTGGTGGTTGCGGTAAAACGTGTCCACGAACCTTCCTCTCCTTCTTCGCTCCCTCCACGAGCCGGTACAACAAGACGTTGACGACCAGGGTGAATAAAAGAACCGTCTATATACCGCCCTAAGTTCATTCTCGTTCGACATCTGGCAATTTTCGATTTTTCTAAATCTAGTTGCTTTCCTACTTTCCTTTGGCTGCCTGTGGGAAGGTGGAACGTGCGGAGATATGCGCGTGCTATCGATCACACGGGCCGATCGCGCGGATATGTGATACCGGAAGTAGGTACGGCAGGCTTGACCTGCGTGCAGGTGCTCCACGGTGCGTACCACGTATGCGTACATACATAGGGGTGAGCAACGACAGAGAAGAGAAGGGTGAGCGAGAAGAGGCCGCGTGTCAGGGCCAGTCGTGAAGATGCACGCCACCGACGCCGTCGCCGCGACGGCGTCCCTGCCGTCATCCACGTCCTGCGTGGCCACCTCGAGAAAGCCTGGCTATGCGGTCAACCTCGTCCTCGTCCTGTTCGTGTCCTGTTGGATCGTGCAGGATCGAATGGTCTTCGGCATGTCCGAACCACCCGAACTTACCACGATCGAGGGTGAGTCTTTCTCTCAATTTTATAGTTTCCCTTTTTTTCGAGTTTGTTTTCGAGCGTATCGTGAATTTTTGATGGATTTCGGAAAAGTATAACGCGCAGGGGTGTATGTAGAAAACACGTAATAGAAAAATATATTAAGTCACGTAAAATATTAGATCGTGATCGAGAGTGAGCTTCTTTGAGTTTTATTTTCCTTTTCTCAATTCTTGCGAGTTGACCGTAAATATTTATGAATTTACGGGAATGTTAAACATATGATAATTTATGGAAAACATACAACGCAGTAGACCGTGATCGAGGCTGAGTTTTCTATAATTTTGCTCTTTGTTTTTAGATTTTTATCCGTAGATCGCAGATTGTTTTTCTATTTGCATCGAGCAGATAGGAAGTATCTTCTCCTTATTTGTATTTTGTCTATTTTATAAGAACTAATAAATTAATTATAAATTTGCGTAGATATCCACAATCTATTTATGAAGATTCACGTGATGTTAAATCGTGCACGAATTTTGCTTTGTGGTAGAGTTGAAAGGATGATAAGTTGCGAGGAATATTCGCGGAGAATATGTCAAACTTTGAGTCTGCGGCAGGTTTTGTTAAGTGTACGTATTTTAGTTGGCGCTTTTGAGATGGAGGCAGAAGATGAAGTACCGCAGTAGGGAATACTCTTGATGAATATTCGAGTGGTCTTGGAAGGTTTTTCGAAACTTTCCTCAATTATAAGATCACAATGACGAATAGCTTTCTCATTGCACGGAACTTTTAAATTAAAAGTATCTTTGATAAAAATTGACGTTTACTCGATTGTTTAATGAGAATCATGCAATTGTGTGCATGTTCCCAAATACACCCTAAACTCCACGATCTTAATTAATTATTTAATTCTTTTAAACTGTAGTATGCAAACACACCACGCAAATATACACGCTAATCTCTATAATCTTAATGAATTAAGTAATTACACAAATTGGTTCAAGTCTACTATAATAAAATGCTTACACATACAATAAGTATTTTTACATATATTCGTATTCTCTAATAAAATTTTATTTTGTCAGGTTTTACATGTCATTCTCGCACTATCGAATTTTTCTAGTCCTACGAAACTACCACTAAATAATAAGAAATTTAATATACTATATATATGTAGGGGCCTAATTAACTAAGTATGTCAATGGTATAATAAATATCAATATTTTTTGCAACCATTGTATTTTAATACCACGATATTATATTCTAATAAATATTTAACAATTCTTCCATTTAACAACTTCTCTTGCTCTACTTGCTGCATAATAAAACAAAATAAAACGACAAAGGATTATTTGCATCCTTTTCTTTTCTGATAAGAATAAAGAGATATTCATCGAATGTTTCTATAAAAGACACTTGGCATTGATTATCTCGACTATGTCACTGATTGCATTCCACTTTCATCCCTTTCACGTTTTTATTTCCAGTCGATATACGAGCAAATATTATTGCAGCATCGACGGGAGACTACGTGTCGATCGATGTCAAGATCTCTCTGCATTTTAAGTCCCTTTGCCGGATCAATGAAATACGTATGCACAGCGGATATACAATAAGCCTTTTGCACGATCGAACACGACTATTTATTTACAACTGACCCATATACATCTTACGAGCTTCCAAACTGTACCAGCAACACGATAATCCCTAATACACCCATATGAAATCCAAATGACTGTACTCACAACAATGCAAAAAACCGTAACGAATGTGTCGCAACGAAAAAAAAATGCGACAAATGGCTGAGACAGCAATTGATTCGGTTCCACTTTAAAATTATTAAAGTACTGCGACAACGTTGAAAAAAGATGGCGAGGGAGATAATGAATGACAAATTAGTGGAAAACATAGGAATATTCCTTGTTAATTATGCAGTGAAGGTTTTCGTAGTAAAATTGTCAAGCAGTGAAAAATAATCATTCAAATAATTACTTTTGGCAACGATTTTTAGCAACGACACAACTTCTCTCCCTTTTGCGCTCCTGTTGTTACAGAATTACATCGACAAGTATCGTACAATATTCTACAATATCCTACATTCTCTTGGAAATATATACAATACGACTTTCGCATCGAAACGATAGAATTCTTACAGAAATTGTAATTTTGTGTTCCGTTTTTTTATTTCTTTTCAATTCGAGGTTTAAATCGACGTGTCGTGTTTTTTAAGTTCCTAAGAAGCTAAATCCAAAGTGGAATGAAACATTCACAGATACAAATTATCCATTGAAAATACAAAATTCTCACGAAGATCGAAACTTCGTGCTTCGTTCTCTCATTTGTCTTAAATTCAAGCTCCAACTTGACCTGCCTTGCTTCTCTTAGGTTCCTAACGCGTGCTCAGACTCAGAACGTTAAAGTCAAACACACACAAGTAGAATTGATCCATTGGAAATACTTTGTTGTCCTACTTGTTTTGAATGCGAGCTTCAAATTGACATTTCTCGCATTCCACGCTTTGCGAGTCTGATGCGTTCTCAGACTCGGAAAGTTCAATCACCCGTTCGAGAGGTTCAGTATATTTCTTCCCCATCTGCCTGGTGCCCTCATTTGCCTTCTTATTTCCTGGACCAACGAGCTCGAGCTGCCTCTTTCCAATCGTTAAATCCAAGCGAATTGCACCCGGTAATATTATTCGCGTTCCTTGCATTCCTTTGGGATTCGTCGATCTCGCGTTAATCTTTTAATCTCCAACCAGTCCGAAGGATACTGCCGGCACATTTTGGACGGAAATTTATCGTGCTCATTTCCGGTCGTCATTATCACTTCGACTTAGTAACATATCCTTTGTATTTCTTGTTCGCACGTAAAACCAGCTAGCGTTCCTTCTTTTCCATCGCTTTCTATCACCTAATTTATCATCTTCTATTTTATTCTCCCTTTCAATGTTCCGATAATAATTGTATTACTGAAAAAAATTCTGTTCTTATTATTAGTTGGTAAATTGTGGATGCTTATGCATTCGTGGATCGGAAAATTGAAATAAAAGATATAATAGAGAAAAATATAGAAAATATTCAAAGTTTAATACAAGTCTGTTTTCTTATTGTTAGTTGTATTTATAAGAATGTAAGTTTGCGTAGATATCTGCAATCTGTTAATTGCTGGCAACAGAAAGAGATCTTCCCTAGAATCTATATATTTTTAGATGCTGAAAAGGATGAAATATGAGTTGTAAAGTGGAAACGTATCTCTTCCAAAACGTTTGTAAAGAAGATATCATTTGTTACGACCTAACCGTGATATTTAGAATTACCATGATAGTTGGATTCATTTTTAGTTCATCTGTGAAAGAAGATCCTGCTTTCCCAAAAACGAATACATTTATCACTCGGTTATCATTTACTCAACAACTTGCCCAAACACGATGCTGCGTATATATAATGGTTTGAAACAGATGTCAGAAGTAACGAGTCGGTTAGATTTATTCCTCTCGGAAGAACAACTCCAAGAATTACGCGTTTCTCCCGGGAATTTATCACTGTAAACTTTTTTCAACTTGACTGAATTTTTAATAATTCCAATAGGAAGAGTGACGAGAAGAAAACTTAATCCCAATAGGAAGAGTGACGAGAAGAGAACTTAATCCCAATAGGAAGAGCGAGGGGAGGAGAACTTGTGAAGAAGCAAAGATTTGCATAAGGTTATCGCGAGAAGGGATCACGACGAGAAGGGGTAACGAGAAAGATATCATATTTTCACAGAATGTCGAAGTCTCGAGGAAACGTAATCTCCATCCTTATCGTTTGTCGCGTTTGTTGCATCTTTTTGATACAGCAATTGCGATACTAAGAAGGTTAATATCGATCCTAGGACAATGGAACGCTTAAACAACGTTATACCTTATCTTTCTTTCTTACTGCCAATGAACGATTTTCATCGATCGAGGAATCTTAGACGCTTTCAAGGAAAATCAAGACGTTGAACTAGATACAGTGACTCATTCGCTAGTGTTTCAGAGTGTTTGAACATTTACCATACAAAATTTTTATGCTTATATTATATCCGCAATGTAAAACATTTTGAAATTTCATTGTCACTGTGATGAGACTAAATTGTTACGATTATATCAGTGAAATTTGAAACTATAAAACATATTTGAAAGTTAATAAACATATTTACTGCCAGTATACATGTGGCAAGAAATACACCATGAATAGCTATTTTAAATATGTAACAAGTATTAAAAATGGTCTCACCAAATGCAAAGTCTTATTACAATATAACTGACCGTTCAAATAATTTTATGATTTCTGCGAAATATGCATTTGCACTTAATACCTTGTACCTCGTATATCCATTTCCACAGCTGTTTCAAATTTTATCATTATAATCGCGATGGTCGAGTCTCGTAACAATGCCAATGAAATTTCCACGTGTTTCGTATAACGCGCATGATATATTCGTGAAAGGTTTCTACGACTCATGTAGAACGTAAACGTTCGAATATCATTTATGTGCAACGCGTATGTTCATTGGGGAACAGATTCCAGATTATCTTTTGTAAAATGTCTTTAAAACGTGTTTGATGGGAAATTTTAATAAAAGCACTTTTGATGGAAACGAGGGGAAATAGAATAAATCGCGCCTCGTTCGCTTCCCTCCGTATCGATTTCGAAGAAAAGCATTTCACGCAGGGAAACAGGCTTTCCTGATCATTATTCTGCAATGCGCAACGGAGCAAGATATAAACTCCCTTTCTCTGTTTTCTTTGCTACTTCTTCTTTATCCTTTTTTTTTTCTTTTTTATTATTTTCGCGAATGGTAAAAGGTCAACAGATCAGGAGATCTCGATTGATAATGCCGTTTTTCTAAATGTATTTCCAATCGAAATATAGTTTCGTACATCCGAATCTATCGTGCCAGCGGTCACTATTACCGTACCACATGGTTTTGTGCAGTGTGGCCGTGGGCACATTTGCAAATTGCACAAGAATAAGCTCGCAGTCGGTCGTTGCAGTAAAACGTTCGGTTTTATTCGTGTTGTCCGACGTTATCAAATCGTAACGAACGAGATACTTAATTAAATTCGTCTAATTTCTGAACGTAATTTACCGAAGATGTCTCGTGTTGCTTTCATTTCGGAAAATCGCCAAGGCCGATTCTGAGTATCATCGTGAGTATCGTGAGTATCGAGATATCGTACGGATACAACAGCAAATGAAAAGTGCTGAGTAACAATGAATTTCCATTTGGTATTTCTATCCTTCGAAGAGAGCTTTGAAATTTGATTTCGAAGAGGAAGGAAGGATATCGTATTTTAAGCCAACCTTAGACTTTATGTACGAATAGACAAAAAGCGTCTGAATTTAGATGGAATATTCAAACTCGTCCCTTCTGTTCATCAGCTATAGGATACAATAGCGGATGTATAAAATCGATACGCTATGAATTTAAGTAACTTTTGTACTAAAAATTTTTCGTCATATTGGTAACGCCTATTCTGTCGTGTATGTATATTACGTTTATTTGCTGTTTTTAAAAGATACACGTAAACCTATTTTGTAAAGCTATCACGTCTTTTTATATTTCCAGTTTCATAAACTTTCTTTCGTTACCGCTGTCGTATATCTGTCGTTTATTCTGACCTTTACAAAATTTCTTCTCTTGTAACAAGAAATCTAATATTTTAGAAGCTCGCAGAAAGTATTAAAAATTGTACAAAAAATAATCACGAAGCTACTCGAGAAATAAAAAAAATGTTATCAAAAGTAGTAATACGTAATATTACCCAATTACCGCTTAATTTTCCAAACACTCCGATATTAACACTCGTACATATGATTCATGGTATCCTTCCTTATCTTCTCAGCCTTTATCTTTCATCTTTCTAACATGCAGTTCGAGGATATTCGATTGGTTTGAACGTTCGCTCGAAGCACGACCTCAAGATGGAACTCGATTACCGTGCAGGTGATTTCGCGACTAAGGTCACACGGGGAATGCTCTCTCTGCCGTATCATTCGCTATCATATTCTTGGTTTCAAGAGTGGCTTCGTGCCAAGCGAACGCTAAACAAACCCTAAGCAAGTTCGCATTGATTGGTTTGGCTGAGGTATCTACGCGCGAGCATCAGGTTGTGAATAAATATTCGATATCAGCCTTTATGAAGCATTCCAAAGTGCGTGCGACGCGAACTATTTAAAAACTGGAATTTTATCAGCCGGAAAAATGTCTCATCAACTCTAAACACGTGGATCGATGTCCTACATACACGTAATCGAATACACGTAATGAAATATCTCACTCCCTCTGGGAATGATAAGAAGAATGAAAAATAAAACGAAGTATTCGTTCGTACGATGATTAGGATAATTTTGAAAAAAAATATATTCATTTGAGGTGGATGCTTTGGGATTGATGATATCGTCCTGTATTTCCGGGTTAATGAAGCTGGTTTATGAATATGGAGACCGAGATATCGTCGACGTACATTCGTTCCCAACGCTACTCGTTTTTTTTTATTATCTTTTTTCCTTCGTCGATTCTTTTAACGTTACTTTTTAATTAATTCTGTTTCTATGAAAACAGAGGAATCCTGCAATGTGTTTTATAAAGCAATGGCATATTAAAAAGCGCGGTAAAATTTCATGTTCCCAGTCAGAATCTCGTTGTAAAAATAGGTCAAGAACATGGAATAAAAGTTCTTCGCGTAAAGTTTGAATGTTAAAGTAAAATTATTAAAAGTTACGTTATCCCTTTATTTCATCCCCTCTAATTAATATTCTTTCCCAAAAAGAAGAAGGGAGAAATATTTTTTAAAAGTCTCAGCATCCCGGATAACACTTCCTAACAGGAAGATTTATGACGAAAGCAAATACTAAACAATCACACGCAGGATTACCAGTTTCCATTAACAGACCTCAAATGATACGATTCTCTAGCCTTTAATCCATCCTTTCTCGTACGATTCACGTTGACAAGAGCGCAATCGAATAATTAAACGAAACGGAGCGGTAATATGTGCCATGTAATTAAACATGGAGGCATTTAACGTAAGCCTCGCCCTCGCTAAATATATTCGGCCGCTACAGTACGCTGCGCAGACCAATTAAATAGATTTTCGATTATAATCGCGCGGGATATTTAGGCAGTGGCAAATGTTCCGTGCTAAGCTCGTACAGAGTACGACGCGACGCCACGATATCGTGCACTGTCTAGCACAAACACGTTCAAACATTCGCAAACGAATATATACATGGTGACCTAGTATTAGTCAAACTTCGTTAATATATTCTATGAGTATAATCAAGTAAAAGACGTTATGTAAACATAGGTGATTTAAAGCTTTATTAAAAGAGTTATAGTCACAAACTTGTGAGTTATGCAATCGACGTAATTATTAGCTGAAGATGTTAACCATTCGATAGTCTACCAACCCTGATAGCAACCTCAACGTGTATTGTTCCATCTGCTCCATAAATTTGAAAATATTAGTAGCCACTCTATTTCATATTAAAACTTTATTCTTTAGTCATAAAACGATATTAAAATCAATTAATACGTTTTAATCCTGTGATTTTCGTGTATTGACAAAGTCTGGCTATTAAATCCTGACACACCCTGTATACACAAACATATGCAAATAGAAATACACACGCACAAACTTATACAAACATCTTCAAACATGCACAAATTGTTGTACGCGATTACAAGGCAGTTTCGTGACATTCGTGCGTGCAGGGATTACCTTGGTAAGAATTCTCGGCCCCCCATCGTCTAATCAATACTAAATGATATTATATCGCTAACTATCACGACGCTGGCACCCTTGAATTTCTGTGGCGTAGTTGAATAAGACTGCCGTTTGTCGCAGAGAGTGCGTTCAATGGACAATTAGATGACTCATCGTCGCACCTTTGTGTCAACGTAATTGCACAGGCCAGCCACTCGTTGTCGATATCTACTGTCGGAGGGAACGAGATCATGCAAGAAAATGATGATAAAACTACAATACCTCTGACGTTGACATGTCAGTGTCTGTTTCTGTGTGATGCCAGTACTCGCGCGTTTTTTTCCCCTCTTTAATTAATGAGTCGCTTAGAGGTTGCTTGGAAGAAGGCTTCTTTTGTTGATTAACCTTTGCTTCTCTCGTCTCCTCGTTGCTCATCCTTTCTCGGCAGGCTACGAGCTTAAGTAATTGAAACATGGTTTGACTTGGTTTGATTTCGTTTGGCTTGGCTTGACTGCGTTTCAATGTGGTAATCGAGTCTTCCAAAAGGCAAATCGATCAACTTTACTTGTTCTACATTTCTTCATTCTGCTATCTAGATCGTCTTGCATTAATTGGGTTAACATTGATAGTAAAATTGTATATGTCGATAGTGTTAAAAATATCCTTACAATATAGTAACAACTTTGGAAAATATATGGAATTTTATAAGTAAATTTTAGAAACTGCGAGTTATATGATTGTTCTACTTAAGGAACAATTATTATAAAATAGTAAGAGAGATCTGTAAATTATAATTTGTAATAAATTTTACGGATACATAGTTACTGTTTAACTTGTTT
This sequence comes from Bombus difficillimus, assembly GCA_014737525.1. Lineage (NCBI taxonomy): Eukaryota > Metazoa > Arthropoda > Insecta > Hymenoptera > Apidae > Bombus > Bombus difficillimus. The sequence continues at coordinate 570,744 of JACXIT010000193.1, read as the reverse complement.
AAAAACAAATGTTTGACTTCCATAAGATTATAATAGACACCGCAAGAAAATGGTATAAAACTTTATAAATTCCAAGATAGATTTAAGAAACTGATGTGTGATGCTTGTAACATCATTACTTTTTTCTACCCTTCGTTGACAATAATTTCGTTGTCTCGATCTATCCATTTTCTCTTTCTGTTACTTTACATACTTTTAATATTTCCACTTGAAAAAATTTCAGTTTTGCTTATGTAAGAGTGATCTTTATAAGGAACAGTAATATTTTAATTCGTATGTAAAACACGAATGAGTTTAAAACGCGAATCTATGTGATCTAAGATGGACTAAACATTACGAAACTTGTCGAATTTCCGAAACGTACTTAAAAATTACTCTGCCATAGAAGCTAACTAAATTCGGTGTAACTATAAACTTTTAATTAGTACAAGTTTATTCGATCCTTGTTTCTTCTCTCACGTTTCACTTTGATTTTGAGTAAATTTACGCAACGAACTGAGTAAGTCGTTGATTTATACGAGACTTCGGTTTACATGCGTTCTAAGAGCTTGTTACGTCGACGTTCTATCGATCTTGGAATAACAGCGTATTTCTGGTATCGGTGAATATGAGGTCTCTCTGTTTTTTCCTTTTTTTTTTTTTGTTTTTTCTGTGATATTCACTATACCGTAGATAAAAAAGATCGATATGCTCGCGTTCTTTTGAATCCTTTTTGTTACCTGTCAAGGAAAATGACGATATGCCTAGATTCTTGATTATTTTCCTGCTACTCTTTTTCTATCACACGTAGATAAAATACAGTGTTGTATATTGTACAAAGAAGCTTCTTTGTAGTTAGGTGTTTTCTGTTTTTATCTAGTCCGTTTTCTTGTTCTTTATTCTGCGGATGAATGCAATTCTTTTGTCTTTATGTTCTTTGTGTAATAAAGCCTCTTCCCATTTCGATTTTATTTTCTTTACTCTATGTTTATTTTTATATTTCCTATCTCCTTTTCCTGTGTATAAACTGAACGTGGTAAAAGATAATTGTCTCCAGTTTATATCACCTTGTTTTTAAGTTTTAGTTAAGTAGCAAGTTAAGTAATAAACAAAATGCTTGTTTGAGATTATGTAACTGGTTCGCAAATTCGGCACTACGACTCGGCTGTAAAATTGATTTCTCCGTAAAAGTCAAGGTATGTGGTAACGCGTGCGATTTTTACGAGTTTTGTTGGTCGTGAAACAACGTGGAAGTTGGTCTAGCCAGATGCGTTGTACATTTTCATCGCGCAGTTCATACTCTGGAGCTTCCTCGATTTACTCGACAGCTTTTCTACAGATTTAAAACATCTGTTTTCAGAATACTTTTCGAAAAAATTAACTATCCATTGTTCCGATGTAAAATAATGTACTCTCTATCAGTTGTTACGAAGGAAATATAATCTTCTTTCTGCGTGAGAAGGTAACGACGTAAAACAATCGCCGGAAACTAACTGTGTTCTTTAACAAGATAAACGAATGTAGGTTAAATTACAAAACGAAGGTAAAAGGTCCAAAAAGTTGGACGTTTTTCCAATAGAAAACAGATGCTGATCGAGAGAGTTTAAAAGAGCAATTCCACTATCTAGGAGAAAAAAGAGTTGACTTGATTTTGTTTTTTAAAATGTAATACGAATATCGATTCTGCTAACAATCCTTTAAAAAGGCAATCCTACTTTTCATTAGGTATACAAACAGACGCTTGAAAAACTGTTTTTAGAAAGTCGAATATTATTCGCGTAAAAATTTACGCGAATTGAATTGGCTTAATTTTCGTTAAACCTAATTTGAACTATTTCCGCGTTATAAGTATTTTTAAATTAAACAGAACGCGAGCCAGTCTCTGCCTTTTTATGTCTTCCCCCTTGAGGATCAAACGTTGCTCGCAGCATCCATCGTCGAGATGCTCGAATATTTCCACTCATTCACGCCTGACGTAGGGCAGGATAACTCCTTTCGTTTCCACGGAATTTGGTTTCCAGCCCTCGATTACAAGTGATTTATTTTTGAGGCAAGCAACCTGCCGATATAGATGCCGTGGCACTTAATTATTACGGGGTACCTCTTCCCCGTGAATTACATGTGTTGCAGCCACTCTTTTTATACGGAGATACGGCGTAATTAGAACACGCCCTAAGGCTGCTCCGTTTTAAAATACAGCCGCTCGAGTTCATATACAGGCGACCAAGAGCGGGTTATAGGCTCTGCTTGTCGCATGGAAAACGAGCACCAACCACGTCGCTGCGCTGCAATTAAAAGTACTTTGTCCGGATGCGACTTCGGTTACCCCTTGTTACACGGTTTATTCGTCTTCACGCATATTGCGCTCTCCTTGCGTGATGCTTCTTACGACTTTCATAAAGACGTTTGTTTTATTCCGCTCTTTTACTCGCTCGCGGAAGAAAGAATTCTCGTTACGTGGCATTTTGAAGAGGATAATTTTACGTACTTTCTAGGGTAGCATGTGTATCACGTTACTAATATACCGAGGAATGTATGAAAATGTTAAAAGAAGTGTCTAAATCAACGAATAGCTTTTTACTCTTAATAAGAGAGCTGCGAATTTTTTTTCCAATATTCGTTGTTCTTTCCTTTCTGTCGTCGAATTATAACGATTAGCGTACTCTGTTTTATGAACAATGCAGAAGAATGGAAAGAAGAAGGATGTGTTTAAAAATATTGTAGAATGTATCAATGTAGAAGAAGGTTGTTTTTTTAAAAAATTGAATTGTTCAACATCTCTTTCCTTTTACAATTTACTTTTCACGATTACAACATTTAGTCGTGGAAAATGAAGAGAAAGGTATCGTCTCTTTCAAAGACCTAAGAACATTTTTCTCTCTGTATAAGAAATACGCGTCTTTTCCCATTATTGTCTGCTCTCTTCTACCAAATTCATACATTTCTATGATAATTATCTTGGAACGTTGGCTTTGTTTCGATTTAGAACGTTGATTTCTAACGGAGAAACCCAGATTTCATTATACTTGTCACCAGCCAGCAGACTATAATTCATTACAATCGTTGCCATAATCGTAGCCAAATCGTAGCATCTACAATAGCTCTCTTCATCTTTCACGCGCACTTCTAAATTTACAAAACGGTCGAACCGATCCACGCTCCATTTCGCTTCAGTCCGCTGGATGCAGTTTGTCGACGCGACGACTCGACGACGCGACGTAACCAAAGCTTTGATCCTTTATGCATGATGCGCTTTCTTGCCGCATTAACCTGTCCCAAAAAGTCCTACTATTTGAAAATTTCAACCCAATGCGTTTCCTTGCGCATTATGTTGTCGCCATAGGATACTACAGGACCTGTTTATCGATTTACCTGGACTCTTCTTTCTGTAGAAGTTTTCTTTTAAATAACGACGACTATCGTACCTTCTAACATTTGGGTTACTTTTTAATTTGAAAATAACATTTTGGCAACGAAGCTGCGATAAAAATTGCATTGGAAAATTTCGTATTTAAAAACGGGGTTTTTTTAAAACAAAGAAACTGTTGTATCAATAGATTTATTTTGCGAGGATTATAAAATCTAATACTGCAGCGATTTAAAACAAATTTGTATTAAATAATTGGTATTCAATTTTTCTCAACTACATTTGGAAATAATATTTTGGCAACGAAACTGCGATAGAAATTGCATTGGAAAATTTTCCTGTATTTAAAAACACAGGGTTTTTTAAACAAAAAAACTGTCGTAGTAATAAATTTATTTTGTGAGGATTATAAAATCTAATGCTGCAGCGATTTAAAACAAATTTGTTTTAAATGATTGGCATTCAATTTTTCTCAAATACATATTGATTTAATAAATTGAAAAATGCAATAGTTTCGATGCATTCTAAATGAAGTATATTTACATGAATATATCTTTAAGCCTTTTCGATGTAACAGAAAGTCGAATGAAAACTGGTAGGATTTTTCTAAAATTCTTGAAATTTAGTATCAAGGCGCACGCGATTAACGTGACAGGGTTTAAAAACGAAGCGATTAACGTCGATAATGATGATCAAGTTTCAACATAACCGAGCGAACAGTTTAAGTTATTTAACGAGCCTGGCTCGTTGCTTCGTCCCTGTTATTCTATCCTCCATTTTATCCAGCTAGGGTAAAACGCAGCTTTTTGTTTGCTATTCGTTAGAAGGTGAACGCTCGGAAAGTAGAGACGTAAAGACACTGCAGTCTGCACTGCGGACTCACGCGCACCTAACTTTCAGCTCAAAGTCGCGAGCCATGGTTACATTCCCTACACCATCTGTTAGTCTTAGACTAGTTACAAATTCGATGTGATAACAAACAACGACGGTTACAGAATAACACGAAGTTTCGTTGTTATCAGCAATAACCATTCTTCAACAACGCTTTATAAAGGAACCTCGATCTCTTTTCTTTCTTAGTTGCTTTCAAGCCGTGGTTTAATCTGTCGTCTTTTATCGTCGAATTTTCATAATATTTGAATCTTTAGTTTACGAGATATCGTGTTATATATGAAACATTAATTCGTGTCCTATTGTATCGTATGTATGTGAATTATAAGCAAATTATAAATTGTAGATTATATTATTATTTGTATTACTATATATAAGTATATGGTACAGAATCAGAGTTAATCAATTAGTTAATTTGTGACAGGTAAGGATTATTTTTCAATGTGAACAACTCGTAGACCGTACTATTAGTAATATTTCTGATTTAATCGTTGCATAATTTCTTTCCTATAAAATTATTTATGTCAAGTAATTTAATTTCCACTTTAATACTAATTACAGTATAACGATCGTTTTATTGCGAACACTTGTAAATTACACTAACAACGTTAACAACTTAATTTACGATTTATGGAAACCATTTATGCAAGAAATATTTCCAAGTTACAGCTCGCAATTTATAAGAATCCATTAATATCGTTAGTCGATATTTTATGGTCGAAGCGGACCTAAAATCAAATACTTTTCCTAGTCTGAGAAAAGATCTTGCTCTTATCGATCATTAATAAGATAAATCTATTTTTCTGATACGCGATACAAGAAACACAACGTAGAATGTAAGATATCGAGCGTAGAGGAATTAAGTCAACATCATTTTCATCGAAACAAACAACTATTAAAATGCAAGCGGGTGTTCTGGATTCTCTCGAAGGACGTCACCGTCAGTGTAACCAATTTTCTCCTTAATTGTATCGGGTAGCACGATCCATTTTCATCTTCGATCGCGTTACATCGACGAAAGTCAAATTTAACACGTTCGCGAATACATTAGGATCGAACTGTAGATTCTACCTGCGTCTTTTGTCGATACCGGGTAAAATCATTTGTAAAATGTACTTTTATATTGAAATTCTAGGACGTTCCAATTTCAAATGACGAAAATAGATATTATGTTTCGAATATTACGTTACTCGTACCCCAAGGAAATTTACGACGATAAAATCGTATAAGGCGATATTTGACTTTCTAAGAAAGAAGAATCATTGTTCGTTAAAGTATGATGCACTTATTCCACGTTATGCAACTTACTCTGTTGCGTAATGTATTACTTGATGTTACGTAAGAGATCACTTTGGGAATACAAGTTCATTGACGAACACGAAAGTTGGGAACCACCACGCACGTACGTTTTTGCTTGTTTTTAAAGTAATTTCCCTTCTGTTTTCTTACGTATACCAGTAATAAGCGAATCACTTCCTTTTGTCCTTGAAATCTGAATCTTAATATCCTATAATCATAAAAATGACAAATAAATAGAAATCTTCAATTTAATTGCTTTTAACTTGGTTACTAAATCTGATTTGAATATATAGTTTGGAACGAATTTGAGCAAAAAGTATTCCATGTTGGAATCATTAAATGGTCGAAAGATTGAAAGATTTATTTCTTGATGTTGACAAAATGGGGAAAATGGATCTGTCTCTAATAAAATTCATTTTAACGTTGATCCAATTCTTTTGTCATGGACGACGAATATTTGGTTTTCAACTTCCTATCTTAAACAGTTAATTTTAGAGATTCGATCTGTGGAAATTTGTGGATATAGAATTAGAAGAATTTTTACAGAAAATTGGTGAAACGTGTCCTAGATTCACAGCTACATGCAGTATGCTAAGGAAACGCGTTACACAGATTACTTCATGTTCGATGTTTCATCATGCTTTCTCACGTCTAGCTCGAAAATATCAAACTTCTTTCGAAAGTGGCTCGCATACTTTGTTATAGCCTTTCCCTGGCTGGTACCTGCGTGATTTTGCAATCGATTTCGTGTGCTCACAGTCTTCGTCACTTTTATATATTCATCGTACGGTATGTTAGATAACGTCATTATTTCTGAGAATTATTTATTATGCATCTTTCTATTTCGACGAACAAGATAAATCTCAATTTAAACGAGTAAGAAAAATTCTGCGAATGTTTCTGGTCATAAAATTTTACGCTTACTTATTTTTTTATTCCTAGCAGCCAACTTACGATAAATGTCGTAGAATTCTAAAGTTAAATTTAAGGGTTTTACGAAATTCTTAATTCGTAATTTTCTAGACTAAAATATACATCGAATAAAATTTCACTCAAAGAGAAATAGAATTAACGGTATAGGGGTTGCATGTTGAAACAAAATTGATTTCTGCGCTAAAATTACTTTTCTATTAACATTGTTAAGTTTTAACAGAGAGCCATTAGCTGTCTTCGATTAATAAAATTAATAAAAAAAGAATCTTCAGCTAAAGTCTTTAAAGGGCTTTTTTTACCACAAAGAACATTCATAAAACCTTGTTGTTGCTACTAATAATATTAGCGACCTGACAACATACTGGAACAATTTCCTTGAATTTTATAATTCACAAATTAAGTGATCAACGTTCTGAACATTAAGTAAATTAAAGTAAATTTTGAACATTAAGCGAACAAGGGAAAATTTAGAATTTTGTCATTTAACAAGATAATAGAAATACATTATTTCGTCAAGCTTGCTCATATTTCTGGTTTCGGTAATAGAATAAAGCTTTTAAAAAAAGACTGAAATTAAATTGACAAAAATGGGAAACGTCAATGTACTACGAAATTGTCGAAATATTTTATTTCACGATTGAAGGAACTAGAATGGCCGAGCTTGCGCGTAGAATATTTCGGAAGTACGTGCAGAAAGCTCGGTGGAAGGAACTGACATCGAGTGTACAGCTTACAATTAAGCACTGAAAGCATCGTCTACTTTGCTTTCCGATGTGATGCCTCGAAAAATATTCACAGCGGAGAGGCCATTTCGAAAATGTAAAACAATGTGAGAGAAAGAGAAAAGCGTGAAAGAGGTCGCATTTTATGCAACAGAGGTGGAAATGTTCGAGCACGCGGAAATTATTCACGAGACATCCTCACCGCGAGTCGTCCCCGAAATAATGATATTCATATTTTATAGAGTCGTCAATCCTGCCGGATGAGCTGGATGAAATATTCAAAATGGAGCCAACTAAGGATACGGTGCGTTTCGATACGGAATACGCGATTGATGATTTGAAAGCAAAAATATTTTCATATCGATGTTTTCGGATATTATTCGTTTGTTATACAAAATATGAACACGTTATATATTTTATATAATGTACATTATCTATCAAGTCATTAATCGCACGAATATTTGATGCTTTTTCGTGCAACTTTTCTTAAAAACAAGTCAATATTTAATAAAATTCTACTTATGATTTTTAATTCTTTTTCTCTGAAGAATCACATCCCGATTGATGGTAATACTCTTCTGACATTCTGAATAATCTTAGAAAATTACTAATTGCCTTACGTCAAACCATAAAATTCACGAATTTCTAATTGTTAAAATAAGTCTCAAATAACTTTTAATAGTTTTCATATCATATGATTCTTATAACCCTAAAGTATCAAGCTTTCAAGAGGAACGAGTAGGATCGTCGGTATTTGCAAAGAAAAATTTCTAATTGCAGGTTTATCGAAAGTACCTGCGTTAAAGCCAACATCTAGATTTCGTATTTAATGTCAAGTTAGCATCTCTTCCTTTGGACATGTTTTGAAAGGCAGAAATTTGTTTTAAAAATATTTCGTTTGTCCAGAACTGTCTCTGGCCCTGATAGCTGTTTTCATTGCAAACAGACACGACATACATAATTGCGGATTCTTAGTCCACAAATGTGGGTCAAGCGAGGTGATATATCAAAAAATTTGCTAGGAACAATTCTCTGTGCAGTCTGCTGAAGACAACGGGCTCGATTTAAATCACACTCGTTCATCCTTTTTCCAAGAAAAATGAGAAAGATTCCACAGAAATTTGTTAGAGCGTTAGGAAGAAATTTTTGGCAATTAATAAATAATGCAATCGATTATCTAATAATTCTTCCTAGATTAAAGAATATAACGTTTTAACTCGGTCTAATAAAACAGTTTGATAAAATAACAAAGCATTCAAGAATGAAAATAATTTCCTTTTTATCGTCTAGATTTTTTGCATTTCTATTAGTGAAAGTTTACAAGTCGTAAGTTATCAAAATTAATAAATATTCTTGCGTAATAACGACAAGTTTCGTAATAATACATACCAAATTCTACAGATAGACATTTTTTTATTGCGAAAGTCTTCAGGCAAATATAAAATACTACTTTTTCAATTCTTTACAGAAAATAAATATTAATAATTGCGGTACGTACGATAAAATTTATAATGTGGAGTAACTTACAGTCGTGATATTAATAACACTTAATTATTTATGATACAGTAACAAATAACAGTGACTGAAATATGTAAGACGTTGTAAATGAAATACGTTTATTGCCAATAGAGTTCTACGCTTTTGGCCAGCCCTTTTTTTCGATTATTATTAGAATCTGAATTAGTACTTCTACGAAAAAGGCCATCATGCTAATCTAAGTTTCAGCGAACGAGGGTTGTAATGGTCGAGCAATGACCTGTTTAAACCCCTGTGAGATGAAACGTTCAAGTTTTTTACCGACTTCGTCTAATTTATTCAAACTCGTTTGCTTAAACTACTAAAAAGAAACGTAACGATTTAATTACTGTAATTAATCGCATTGCTCATTGCGATTAACTTTCAACTCTATTAAACGAAGTTTCAGAAAAATTAAAGTTTGTCAGCAATAGTCAATATTAGCATAAGTTTCTAATATAAATTTACTTGCAACTTTTTCAATATATACTTGAACCAATCAAAGTTTCAATATTACTTAAATAGAATTGAATAATTGCAATAGATCGAGAATTGAAAATTAATGGATACATTTCATGCCTTATGGCAAAATTCAATAATTCTCTTCGTTAAAACTTTTCATTTATTTACGTGGTATGTAAGAGTTTAATTTGCTTAAAAAGAGAGATCCGTCGACAACGTTGAAAGTTTAAGTTAAAGTTCGAATTACGGAAATCTAATCAGTCAACTTGCCCTATATCAAACGAAGAGCAACTTTTGCCTACAGAGACGATAATAACGTAACAGCTTGAAATTTATGCGCAGTGCCAGTTGTGCGTAATTCCCATATATCGTGTCACATTTTCACAAGTTCATTGTTCAACACCAGCTGCGTCTGTCAATCTCAAATTTCTGGCAAATACTCTTTAGCATCTTAGATATTCTACAAATTCGAAGGTAGTTTACGCCCGAGACTATGAAATCTATTCGTCGTATTTTCACCTGAGAAGATTCTACATACCTTTCGTCGTGTCGTAATATTATTTCGCTGGAGATTTCTAGGTTCTATCTTGCCGACGATGAAATTGTTAGAAATTTGAAGAGACATTAGCTATGTTCTACCCATAAATACTATAAAATGCAGTGATTAATCTTCGATTATATTATGCCCCTTGAAAGTTTGTTTCTGCTGAAAGTTTAGTTCTAATTTTTTAATACTACGTTTCTACGGCTCTAAAGTAATTCGACTATTTGACTGAAGAATATTTCTATAGGCTCTTCATTCGGGAAGCTCAATTACTTCTTTGAAAATTTGTTCTTATAAAATCCTCTATACAACGCTTCTACTGATCGATGCTTTAATTTTAACACCTCGATATGTTACGGAAGCTGCTATACCAGGAAAAATGACGCTATTGGCTATTATCGAGCTATTAATCAATGTTTCAAGTTTGAAACAAAGTTAAGCTCTCGTTAGCTTTTAAAGAGAGAAAGTCTCGAATCGCAGCGTGTACGTACGTACGACCGTGAGTTATGAGTTCAATATCGAATTTCAATTTTTGGTCGAAAAGTGAATTGTACTTTGATAGAACCACAGGACATCCACAGGAATGAGTGTACACTTGTCACAGCACTTAAACCGTAGCTGTCTGTTGCGTAAAATTTGCCATTAGCTACGATATCTAGTAGAATATTTAAGCAGCCAATAAATCTAGAAACTGATATCTTCGGTAATAGTGGGAATTTATCACAAGGGGAAAGAAGTTCCGCCACGTACAGCGGACGGACGTGCGGTATCACCGATGAAATATCACGCATTTCTCATGTTTTCAACATAATTTGTCGCTTGGTGTGAAATTGATATATGTAATGGTTAAAAGCCGATGCAATAAGAAAGTAAATAGTTCAATAATTTTCCAATTTTTCCACTGAAAACGAAGAAGCGATATTTGTTGAAAATAAAACAATTTGATTATCGTAGAAAGAAAAAAATGAAATTTCTTGAAAACAGAATTCGTGTTTAGTAGAAGCGAAAAAACAAAAACCAATAGTTTCATTCGTCTTCTTTGATTTAACAAAAGAATATTCTTCAAAAGATGTTATGAATATTCAGTTGATTGAAATTGACCATAATACAAATGTAAATTCGCGTGGAATAAAGATTTATGTTACAAAGTTTGCTCTTTAAAGGAAAAGATTTAGATTTATAAAGAGTGTTTTATAAGAATATAAAGTAGCCTAAGTACTACAAAGTTCGATTAAATTAATTTGTAACGGCGAAAGCTTGAAATTTACTACTATAGGAATCCATTAGGAATAATCGAATACTGTATGCGTTGTAAAATTATCCTCAAGCTCGTTAAAGCGAATCTCTTGGCAAACTCTGTAAGCTCAATCCCATTACCACCTCGTGTTTCTCGCATCGTTTAAATGAAGTCATCTTCAGCTAGATAACCTGATCGCTATCGGATGCAAGCTTGTAAATGTCCACGAAATCGAAATAGTAATAATTAATCAATTTATTAAACGACAGCTAGGAAAATATGTCTCGGAAGATTACTGTCAGTGGAAACATAGGATATATATTATTATAAATGAAAAAGATATAGGTGAATTATTTAACCCACTGGTATGCAAATCTTTTGCCTCTAAGCGCTTATGTTCCGTTCTTTGAATTCAATTGTATATAACATAGGGTTTCTCTAAATTTTAGAAGCCGCGATGTCTCAAATCTCCTATCAGGCAACTGTGCATGACAAGGAATAGGAAATCTACAAAAATATCAAAGAAATAATCGAAAGATAATTCAACTAAATCCAAAAAATCACTCTATATGAGCACATTCGACGATTCGCAAATAAAAATTATTGTAAAATTAATAGGATATTAAAAAAAAACTAGATTGTTTAATAATCGATATAGGAAAAATTTGGAGACAGTTCCCTAAGTTTCTAAAATTTCTCATTCACGTACATTGCAACAATATAACGCGCAACCGACGTAAAGTATTACTAAAAAAATAAGAGACGGAAGGAATCAAAGAAAAACCGAAAGAAATTCTCGTTTTCCTCTAAGAGGCTACTCTGTATCCTCGCAACTACGTTTTTCACTTCCATTTTAGCAAATAGCCGCTCTTGAAACTTCTCTCCGGGCTATGAATTGCGACAGTTCCACATGCTTTCTTCTGTTCTCGAGTGTAGAAGCAAAGAAAGAAAGCTAAAAGAAAGAAGAAGAAATTGAAGAAGAAAAAAGAAAGCTACGTCGTGGTCGCGAGAATGTGAAAGGGTTGGAAATTTTCTAGGTGAGAGAGCGCGTCGCCAGAGGCAAAAGGGGGTTGGCTGCCTCCGGTGGTGGCGTGACGGGTACACGTCGATGACTATCATTCCTCACGCAACGTTGTAAATGCTGCCTGTACTTTTTGCCATTACTGTTATTATGCGACTTTTCACACAGTCAGTCGCCCCAGCAACTGGCCGTGTGCACCAGTTTCGCGTTGATCGGGGCTAAACCGACGGGAAAATCGATTTTTATGGAAGCCTGGTGCCTCTTGCACGATAATTTACCAACCAGTAACATTAGTAAACTGACAAGTTGCAAGTACTTCTTTATGATTTCTCCTTTATAATTTCAGATACCTCGAAATCTTCTAAATTAATTTATGAAATATTGCATACTTTATTGTCAAACTTGTTACCGTTATGTCAGGATATTTTTTAATCCTGGCAGCTTGTAACTTGTGATTCTCTCAATTCTGCAGAAAGGCATTCGCTTGTCGACCGCAACGTCATGCGCTCGTAAAAAGCCAAAAAAACGTTGCAGCTCGATCAATTTAACGAGCCAAGGGATTAACGAGAAATCTTTATTTATACCCTCGGATAATTAACGTTCATAGTAAGCACACGGGCAATAACCAAGGGAGGATTAGATTTTTCAATCTGTTTTCATGCGCTGGAGAGGTCACGCGAATTTGGTATTTGTGATTTGCGGTACGCGATGGCTTGATCGAAGAGACGTTGCAGTTGTCTGTAGTCTAAATATCCGCAGTCTAATTGTAGCCGCTTCGATCATACTCTTGCAAATTTAATCAAATTTCATCTATCTGAACAAAGGAATAAAAAACAAGAGAATGATCGAAAAAGAATAAAAAAGCACGACATACGAAGAGTGATAAAATAAAGAAGAAGTAATTTCGAAACACGCAATGTTTCCTCAAGGGATGTTTCATTTTTATATCTGAATATGATACCAAACAGATAGTGCCGTAATAGGTGCGAACGGTTAGATACTAAGTGCTCGATGATCTTTTGTTCTTGGAATTTCCTTCTCCCTGGAGAGACGTAAATTATGCCTTTATTGGCAAGTATTTCAAAGAGAAACGAGGACGCATAGGATTCGCTGGCCGCCCATCGTTGCCTCTTGGGGAATTGTACTTGTTCTCGATTCTTGCGTTATAAAAATCCAAATTATGTCCATAAAAAAAAGCATCTATTTTATTCTCTCATTCGCTCATTTCAGCAGCTATAAACGAGGAGAAAAGTCCAAATGTTTACTATAAAAAGATATTTATTTTATTCATTCGTTTAAACAGCTATAAACGTTGCGACATAAACTGTTATAAGGTAAAGAAAATCCATAATATTTCTGTAAAAGATTTCGATTTTATTTTTTATTCGTTTATTTCAAAGGATCTAAATGATAAAGTATAGACGGTTACGACTCAAAAGGGATAAGATCAGAAAGAAAAAAAGAAGAATCGAACGTGTTGGTTAACAAAAGGATTAACCGTATATTAAATAAAATAAAAAGCAGCAACGTTCGAAAATGATATTTCGATCATCTGATATTTTCATATATGATATAACTATAAATGGCAAAGATGATAACACACGTGGTAACATACGTAATGGCAATTCGAGCATCGAGCAATCGTTAAAATAGAATTGGCGACATGAAGTCTTAAAATGGTAAACGTAGTTGCGTGCATAAGACCAATAAAAGTACGTGTTCGAGCTTCAGATACCGATCGGCACATATTACCCGTGTGAAATAATCTATGCATAAGCATTTTTATATATTAGAAGTCTTGAACAATATCGTTCTCGATCCGATCTTCGATTGGTACCCATTTAAGCATATTTGAGCATTTATCATTTCAAAAATGTTCATGCTACTTTGGAATTTCATTACCACTGTAACAAGATACGAATGTCATGAGGTGAAGTAGACAATTTTTAATGTATTCGGTAAAAAATTAGCATGCGGTATGAATAAATAAAAATCCATCTTAGGTACATTATACTAAGTGTATATAACATGGTACCATAAAACATGAAATTTATTAATATGATGGCAATCTTTGCTTGATATTTACTATTTGTACTTAATATCTTCTAATTTCTGTATATGTTTTCCGCTCTGTTTAGAACTTTCGATCAACAATATGATCATTATAATCGAGTTTCATAGCAGCGGCAATGAGATTTCAAGATATTTCGTATAACGCATGTGTATTATGAATAATATTATAATTTATTCATAAAATGTATCTACGAATGCTCAAATATTTCCGCGAGTCTGTGTGTATTCTCACCCCGTGGATGACCCGATTTCGCAATAATATTTTACGGTTCTCGAAACGGTGCTTGCGTTGAATTATCGAGCAATTCTTTTTCGAAATGATAGATAACCCGCTTTGACGTTCCCAATTCGAACGAACAAACTGGAATTATTCGCTGGTGTAACTTTTGCGATGCGATCGTTCAAATTATTCGAAAGACGCAAAAGGTGACTGCTGCGAGTTGCAAACGTTGATACGAGGCGCAAGCTTCTTCCTTTCACGGCTCTTCGTTGTTGATTTGAAAGGAGCGACGAGATAAAAGGTAAAGCTGATAAAAACACGGGAAACCGGCCGAAGTTTCCCTCCGAATGGTTTTCACCGCGAGAAATGTTTTCTGTGAAACGTGTTATCTCTTGCATGGCGATGTCGCGTCGTGTTTCTTCCTGTTTATAATTTCTCATTCTACCCGCGAATCTAACAAACCTTCTTTTTGCGCAAAGACTGAAAAATGTGTTAAGATATTTTTACACGTGTAATTTAAGATTTTTATTAATTTTCGTACAAATTCTAATTTCGCGTAGGTATATAAATTTCATTATGTATCTATTTCTTTTCATTTCCTTAATCTTTTTTCTAAATATGAAATATGTAAGAAATTATATCTTTCATGATTTTCCTAGCGAAGTGAATCTAATGAAACACGTTTTAGGAATTTTTGTTATTTTTGTATCTTCATTGTAGTATATAAAGCTTGATCATGAGTGCAATATCATTTAGCGAAAGACTTTTATTAAACTGTGATATTAATTTCACCAAAAATTCAATTCCATCAAAAGTTCAATAATCAAAAATAATTACATACATTCTTGCATCTACTAATTTTCTTTATCTCTTTTTTAAATATTCCAAGAAGTTCGTAAAGAATTGTATTGAAGAGAATGAAATACAATAGTGATGGAATGACAGTGAAAAATAAAATAGCTATATATCTCTCCTTCCTATCGCATTGAATGCAGTTAGACCTTTACCCTTACCGCTTATATCCTTGCATGATTATTAAAGCCGTTTAAAGGAGCGAAAGAAATTTAACCCTGACTAAAAATAACGCTATGCCTATATGTATTAAAGAAAAAATGAGAATTCCAAGTATAAAAAACTATATCCAAACCTTCCACTTAAACAGTCAAGGTACAAACAACCAACCAATAATTTTCTACCGAAGGTTGTCATCTGCTACATTCTAATTATACATTTCCAAACTTGACATAGATAAATTTTAAGATTATTTATTGTTAAGATTACGCTTTCCTAAGATAACGATCACAAAATATTAATAATTTTCTAGCAATTAATTTTCTAAAAAGACGTTGAGAAACCAATTAAGATCAGCAAATGCTTCATTAAAAAATGATAGTATGCGCGAGTATACTTTATAGCCACTTGTTACCAGATTGCTGTTATACTAAGTACTTACACTATTATAATGTAACACATCCAAATGAATTATATATTAACATAATGTTCCAATATTCAAATATTCAAACAGCTATATATCTTTATTATAAAATAAAATATATATTTTTTGTTGAATTTGGAAGAAAATATCGAACTTAAAAATGTAATACGCACTCTCGTTATTCGCCACAGATCTATTAACAAACGCGCATAATTTTTATCTTATATGAATTTGATTCTAAATCATAACATCCATTGAATCTTTTAAACAACAACACCATGGAAAACTAACAAAAAAAAAAAAAGACATTGTAAAGCCAATTAGAATCAACGAGACTTCAGTGTTCAAACAGTCACCTGACTAACAACCCTGTTGGGCCGCCCCTGGCGAAAGGTGGTTGCCAGTTTCAGACTGCAGCAGGCATGGGACGGCTCGCACGTGAGAGCGTTGGCAGTGTGCCACTGCAAAGTGACCCACTTTCAACGCGTAGATTGACCCAAGAGTCGCCATTTTTACTGACTGAGAGTCACCGAGCAGTTCTTGCAGCGCGGTCGCTGCTACCTTTTCCCCTCTCGCTTGCTCTCTCTCTCCCTTTCTCTCTTTTTTTCAGGTCGTAGCAAGCAGGACAGATCGTTAACTGACCACGCAATTATACGCGAACAGCTAGTTCCTTTGAAGTTTGAACCTTAGAGTTTCACATAGTTGTTTCAAAGCGGAAATTGCAAGTCGCGGCTACGTCGAGTTCCTCCTCGATGGAGAATCATTTCGTCAAAGTGTACTTCCACGCTTGTTTTCTTTTTATCTAGCGTTGACAAGTCATGACGATTGTTCGACCCGATATTTTACGATTCGAGTACGGGACGTGAATAAAAAATCAAAGAAATTTAAGTAAAAATTGTCCGTGATAGTTGAAGATCACAGAAGAAAGATATTTTGATTCGTGCTTCTTCATAGACCTCCGTACTTCCGATTGCATTAGTTTGCAAGTTATTAGAATTTGAAATTTGCTAAATTATTTGCTATTATTATTTACACTATAATCATGCTATATGGTATGTAATTAAACTTTGATTAGCAGTGAATGTTTAATATAAATGTTACGAGTTGCAAATCGAAGGATATTTGATTGAAGGTTTAACGATAGATGAAAGTTTCCTTCGTGAAAGGTGCAATTTGTATGCTATTGTTAAAACTTCAGAAACTGTAATTTCGAAGGTTGGAAGTTTCCCAATCATGCAAGTAATAATTTCTGTTAACTTTTGCTTGGATAAAAGACAATTTTTTACAGAATTCGAATTTCATATTTCGTTCCAGTTAAAAAGAGGAATCCTATATGATCGTTAAATAGCCTTGTGGAATATTAGAGTACTCGTTGTAATTACGATCTATGAATTAAAATTTAATTCATTTTATTGAGGTATTTCAAAATCTTACCAAAGGCTCAGTGTATTTCCATTTCACTTTATTAATTGAAGATTAAGGGATAGAGAAAGAAAAAGTTCTGATTTTTATTTCTTTAATTGGGAAAATTGAAAATCGAAAAATTGAAAAAGTAAAGAATCAGAAAGCAATTAACCAAAAAATATCTAGGAAACGCTAAAGAAATAGAAGAGTATTAATAAATTTTTTATTTTCTTTGGTTAGAGGTTAGGATATGAGATTGCATTGCGGAATAATACAGAGCTTAATGACAAAGTGTTGAAAGACGATAGTCAGGAATAAAAGAACGAAGAAAACTTTGTGGTTGATCATCATCTTAAGCTTTAAACAGAATTTTAAATAGACTAGGCGAGCGAAATACCGGTCTGCCCTGAACCTGCCCCATTCTACTTCGCTCAGTGGAATGAATGAAAAGTACAGAGTCTCAGAGCCAAGGAAATCTCGAATAGTTACGGGTCACGTCTTCCTGTACTGATAACGAGGACGGTCGGCTACACGAAAAGTCAACATAACCCGAAGAATTATGCGGAAAATTTCCTGCTTTTATTTCCAAAGTGTCGGAATTCTATTCTAGACGTAATCCTTGTTGAAGCAAGTATTAGCTTAACGAACATGAGGTGTAATGGAAGTTCAATACAAAAACGAATTGACATTAATTTCAATAGTTACTTTTAATTTTCCAATTAAACGTAATTTGTATTTTTCATTTTAATGCATTTTTCACGTATTAAATGCATATCACAGACGAAGTAAAGTTCCATACGCAGTTAATGTGCATATATGCAAATATATTTATCGGTCTATGCTCGTAATAAACACACTATAAATATCATAAAATGTACCCTGAGTACCGTCATAATACTTTATTCGTAAAATATTATTCTACGTTCAAATGTAATGGTCGCCTTCGAACTACAAACTCTTTCAACAACTGTACGCTATTATCAACGTCTTCTCCACTTTTATTGGCACTTTTACGAATCGAGGTTAGGTCACCCTCGGTATTTTCTTTTATTTCCCCAATCGCTTGGAAACGACGTGCCTTCAAATGCTTTAACCACATTTAATTTCGAAAATCAGTATGATGAAAAAAGGAGGTAGTTCTATTTTGCACAAATAAAGATACCCCTCTCAAGAGAAATATGTAAATGTCTCTTAAATGTAAAATCAATAGTAATTAGTCGTAAAAGATGGCGTGACAATATATTTTAAAACGTTTTTGTCTAAATATTTTGTTATCGAATTTCATAAGCCGTTAAATTGCTCTCTAACTCTGTTAATATTATCTTAAAACCTCATAATTTTACTAATATGATATTACAATCTCTACCTTACTATCTTATAACCCTATTTCTTCTAACCTTAAATTATTCTATTATACTTATTTACAATTTTGTTACTTCTATATTTATTTTATGATTTTAAAACCTACTTTTACTCGTATAACATTGTAACCTTTAACTTATTACCGTATAATAATTAGTTTATTATAATAATTTTTTTAATCATATTCCTATCAATATAAATTTGTACGAAGATCTAAAGTCTTAACCTCAACACTTCCCCCTCGACATAGATACCAATATACTGATCATCGCAAACATTTCGATTTAACAAACCTGTAGACTTCATTGGATAAACGTTGCTGACTGCTGCAAATGTATCTATGAACCTATATATTTCTCTGTTTATATGCCAACTACTCTGGCAACCAGTATTCATTCCTGTTACAGTCATTTATTGTCAGATGAAAATATATTGCACATAGTCGACGATTCTATGGGATCTCGATAATGAAGACAGATTTAAATAGCAAAACTACAATGTGGACAACGGACATTACGAACGCTAACGAGTATTAACCTCTTTGGTTTGCTACGTAACGTCACTTGACATTGCAGCCATAATATTTATTTAAAATGAGTAAAATCTAATAATAATTATGTAAACACTTGCATAAAAGGTGATAAATTACTTACCTATAACGAAGTGCACAGAACGTCTAAACAGGAGGACGTAAAGAGTCAAGAGATGACAATAGGCTGTATGCTGTATGTATGTTTTTTGCGATTGTCAAATTTAATCGGTCATGGGGATGCGTTCGGCAGTTATCGGCTCTAGTCGATCCTCGTACCCAAGAGGTTAATTACGAGACATAATGGCATAGTATCACAGCAAGGGGGTTATCGTTTACCATTGAGGCCGGCGCCGTCGCGGCGTCCCGATGATATCACGAAAGCACTTTGCACGCACCTTTCTCGTTGTTTGAGATATCTACGGGACACTGATAGTGTCGTGATCGCTACGTTCGCTCGTTTCGTATGCAAGCTTTACGTGTTCCTGTTTCTACATGATCTCACAGGTCTATTTGTACACGTACTCGCACTGTTTCCTATCTTTCACTCTATCGCGCGAATACACTTTTAAAAAAGACGCTCCCTGATCGATTGTTTCATACGAGTCTTTGTTAATCAGTTCAGAAAAATCGACTATGTTACCTCGAACGATCGTGGCGCGGGAAATGCCTCGTTTGGACAAAAATGGAAGCAAGCGTGAATAGTAGACTAGTAAAATAGAAGATAAACAATTCTTTATTGCAATAGTAAATCGTTAGATTTTATTTCATTCTGTGAATAGTTTATATTATTTGTACCTAGATAGTTAATCTTGGAGAAATGAAGAGAAATGGAAATAGAGGATTGGAGGAAAATAGTCAATTTGACTGAAATGTAGAGGTTAGTAAAAATTTTAGCAATTTTATTATGGAAACGCAAGTTAAAAGGAAGAAAGGAATTTTTGTTAGTATCATGAAATCTAAGATTAATTTGAACAAAATTTGAAAGTTTCTATATTATAAATACAGAGGAAAAAAATTAAAATGATAGATGGAAATGTAAGAAAAATAACTAAAAATTTATAAAAAAGAGAAATCTTGACATTACTAGGAGATTTAGCAAAATTTGATTTACTTGAAAATTTACTAATTTCTTCTAGAAATACAATTTAAATTCAAAAAGAAAAGGAGCTTTGTTAATTTAACCTCAAAATGAATGAAAGAAAACACTGAGTTGAAACAAATTTCTCAGTGAGTTTAAACGATATGTACTCTTTAGAGTAGTAAGGATGTTCTTTCTAAACGCATATATCATATATTTAGACAATTTTTCTTCAAGCATATTAGATTTTCTGTCAGGTACGCTTGCACGCTTTTGCGTCTTTCTATGTAGCAACCTTCTAAAGAAAGGGAACTCTATTGTCCCGTATCCTAAATCCCAAATGAAATCCTCTTTTCACGAGTTGATGTGCTATGTGTTCTGGTTATATGGTATAAAAATCGTCTTTGAGTTTGCTCTTTCTCGATAAAAGAAACGTAACTCGGAAAAATATTCATGCATTTATTTATATCGCAAAAGCTATCCTTCTCTTGAAATATCTCTCTGAAGAAATTTTTGAATCGAAGATTTGGCAAACTCGTCGAATCTCCGAAATCTTTCGCTACGAAAATATTATATGTACACTACAATAGAAGCAGCAAATATATACGAAATGCACTCGAAATATTTATCACTTAATGGAATAAACATCAAGTATTTATAGAAATAATTTGGGTTACAAAATGTTATTGGAAAGTGGAATGAAATCTTTGAAAAAGTATTCAAATAGGTAATAAGTTATGCGAATGACATTATGATAGTCTTTCTATGTTAGTTATTTGAGATATCGTTGAGGTTATGTATATCAAACATAATTCCGCAGTTAATTCCTTTTATACTTATTGAATATTAAGAAACATGATTTATAAATACATAGAAGAATGATTATAA
The DNA here is from genome assembly GCA_014737525.1 of Bombus difficillimus. NCBI lineage: Eukaryota > Metazoa > Arthropoda > Insecta > Hymenoptera > Apidae > Bombus > Bombus difficillimus. The sequence goes on along the minus strand of JACXIT010000193.1, from coordinate 549,782 downwards.
AATAATCGTTTATTTATTTCTACTATTTTCTACAATGACTGCATTTAGAATTAACGTTGAGAATTAGAAAAATAAACTCTACTTTCTTATTCACTTCCTTAATAAGAAATGCATTTTGTCCTCCTTTTTTCTTTTCATCCTTTCCTTTCTATCATTACAGAACCAAAGCATAATTCGTCTGTAGTATAAAAATTGTGCGATAATACACATCTGTGACACGACATACAACTATTAGACTCTACCATATTTTAAGGAAGATGAAACCAAGCGAACCATCCATCTAAGTATTTCGCAAACAAACTTCAGACACGAAATTGAACTCGCAAGACGCCCGCATATTTCCCTGACGATCTTAATTTTCTCCTCGGCGAATAAACTCATAAACTCTTCTCATCAAACTAATTCGCTGGTTCCGAAGAAACGAGCGACCAGTCCTGTTACTTTTACGATTCATTTAAGCGTCGGGGATGGCAAAACCGAGGTTGCATCTTTCTAAATCGTCACCATGATATATTCCAAGCTGCTCAACCAGGCGAGTTGAATACGATCGTATTCGAGAGAAGTGTCATTATGCGAGTACAATGCAGTAATCAAGCGTGGTCTCTGCCTTGGAAAAAGGATCGTTTCCTTAACTTTGCCCACGGGCGTCACCGCCTTCGCGGCGTCAGGCGGCAGTCCTCGAATTCTTTAACGTCTCGACAGGACGCTCTGTTGAACCTGGAAGAGCACACTTGGAAAAAGAGTTAATTGCACGGGCAAGAAACCGAGTAAGTCAATCGCCGCGTTTTCCACATTTTTCTACGTTTTTCGAATCTCAATTGAATGAATTTTAGAACACGAGAATTGTTAATGAAACGGAATATTTTATTTTGAAATATTAATAGAAGTAACGTGATAGCTTTGACATAGGAAGCGAAAATTATAATTTCGTATTAGTTAAAAATGTATATTTATTTAGCCAGTTAATCAAATTTAGTTGCTTTGCTGTATCATTGCTTTGTCGAGAGTGAAATACATTTGGATTGCATATTTGATTCGTTATTGACATGATGATACGTACATATATCGTTCGTTTTATGGTTGTTATATCGTAGTTTTTTATTTTGTTAATTTTTAATACCAAGAATTACAGAATTTCTGTTTTATCTGTCGAAAATAGTACATAAAGGGCGAGCATTGTTCAAAATACACGAATGAACCGCTTGTGCGTATTTGTTCGCAATTAATACATTGTCACGCAGGTAGTTTCGGCGGAATTAACTTCACAGCCGTCTGCAAATATTAACGAATGGAATCGTAAAATGTAAATATACATGGCACCTGCGGCACAATCACGAAAACCAGAGCGAAACGCTTCGTCATGCGAATGGCCGATAGGGGGTTGGAAACACTACGAATGATATATTTGCTTAGAACGTAGGGGCTGAATTACGGTTCGGTTGCGGGATCTGTATCCGTCGTTGGGTTTGAAAGCGATTTATCGGTGGAAATTCAATATTTGATTGCATCGTCTTGGTTAAATTATTCATACGTAGGAATTTCTGTTTGAGCATTGCTTCATATTCTTTCGACTTCGACTTTTAAATTCCCTGCCTTATGAATTTCGATCACTCGACTACGAAAGTCCATACATTTCATAAATCGCGTATTTTATCAACTTTTCATTAATAAATTTAAAAATTTTCTCCAGTACATTTTGAAATATGTACATGCTCGTATATTATAATCATTGTACGATAAATTGTATTTTATGGCAGAATAAAACGAAGTTTTCGGTACAGTTGAGGATAAATGGGCTACGTTGAATGCATATTTTAATATATTTCTGCTTGTCAAATTTTATACCGTATCATTAAAACATTCCACAAATCCCCCGATAAGAAAGGTCAATGGATCGGAATTAATAGAATAAATAAAAAATTCCCTTAAGATGCAAATTAATTTTTATTAGAAAATAAATTCAGGAAGCAATTAGTTAATTAGAAATCTGAGCGTTTTTAACGTTAATCAATCATGTATTTATTTTCTTTTTTTGTAGATTTAACCGGTAGAGGGACGAAAAAATTCGGCGACCATTGCATGGAGGATCTCGAATGTGGTTTTGCCGGCTCTTACTGCGAACCAAAGAAGAACAAATGCACGTGCAGAGAAGAATTCGAGGCAACGAATCATATCGACAAATGTGGACACCGTAAGTTAGTATATTTTCAAGCGTGCCGACATCCAGACATTTTGTAAGTGTCTATCTTCATTCAACAATAATGCAACAATTGAAATTATTGTAATTCTAAATTGAAATTATTGGATCGTATGTGATATATTATGCACAATGATTTAGAGTTGCTTTCTTCATTTTAGAATGTTTCATTTTAGTTCTGCTACGTTCTTTTAACCATCTACGATACAATCGTATTTTCTAATGTCAAAAAAACATCCAGTGAAAATATAACAAATTTCTTATTGATATACGTGATTTCTCGTTTCAATTTCATATTATATCTTTAATATTATATTGTAATATAATTGAACATCTTCTTCAAATATTACAAATCCTTCGTGTTTGTTAAAATAAGAGCAATATCGAAATATAAAAATTCAAGGAACCCAGCAGGGTAAATGCACATATGTATATCTCATCTTTTACGTAAAGAGATTATCAGTGGTATTTATCATATAAAATATAAAGCACACACACCATAAATTCAAAATATACATCCTAGAATAAAGTAATCTAGCTTGAGTCGAATATAAATGACTTAGCGATCACATATGAGCCAACGACGTCAGTAGAGGATTAAAAACAACAAAAATGGACAATAATGGCAATGGTAAGAATACCGATAATGAAGATGGCTTGCGAGATGTATAAACAGGAAAAGAAATCGTTCTAGTCGAGTCACGTTTCAGAGAACGGACCTTTGCCTTTTAGTAATGCCGAGTTTTGCGATTGAAATGATATGAATGTCTTGGGGTAGTTGCTTATGGCTTTCTCTCGTGGAATCCAAACGAGGCACCGCGCATTTATTGGTCTGGGGCGTTAGAAGCATGACGAGAAATTGAAAGCAGCAATAGTGAATTCAGTGGCCCAGATTACGCTGCTTTGGCTAGTCGTTTTTAATTGAATTCCTTTACAAACGTTATGCTGACAACTATCGTTTTAATTGTAGCTCATATATGTTGAAATAAAATATTAACGAGATATCGTAATTACGTGTGAATATTAACGTACGAATTTTAATTAATTGGTAGATATTAATGAACGAATTCTAAATTGCAATACACTATTAACTCTGTGGAGGCTGTGGTTTCAAAAATTTCATCAATTCCATTCATATGTGAAATCTGAAACATACGAAAACTTTAGATAAAATTTACAATTATTAAACAAAATATAATTTCCCAAATTTAAAAGTAGGTCGAATTTATGTTATATTATATAACAATTAGAAAATATTTATTAAAAATTGTCACATGTACTTCTCAAATCAATCACGACCTCCTCGAAATATTATCAGATTACTCCAATCAATTTCACCAATTGGTTTTCTCCCAACGAATGCCCGTGACACTTAGAAGATTAATTTATTATCAGTCTTAACCCTTAACTGAAGTTCGACTGGAACAAAACAGGAGTTCGCCAATGGCCCGAAAAAAGAGGCGTTCGAGAACAGATTTTGACCAGGATTAAAGCACGATGGCTGTTAGGCCATTCTCCTAATTGCGAGTCTGTGGCCAATATATTGAGGACAATGCGGTGTATGATCAGTCGATCAAACTCGCCACATTAACCCCTGGATGTACACTATCGTCCACAAATACGCAAAGGCAAATAATTCCTTCTTACATCCATGTGCGTTGGCTATTGATTTCTGAACGCGTTTCAATCTAATCGAACTTGAGTATTCAAATTGGATAATGGTAGTTTTATAAAATGAAACCGAAGTGACCTGTACGATGATGGACAGCGGCTTAGAAATAATAGTAGGGCATCAGGTCATCGCACGATTGACTGACACATTGATAGTATCTTACAGATAATAGTTGTCTATTAGTTACGTAGATACGATAGTCGAGGTCGAAATACATAATATAGAAAGTTTATAGTGTATCTCTGAGCTAAAGTCGAAGAAGGCAACGTCCATAAAATGGATCAACTTTATTCTCGTTAATTTACAAGCTTTTATATCGTTCAGTTTGTATCTATAGACGGAAGGAATGGAAGGAAACTAGGATAAAGCGATTTGGTTTCAAGTTTCAAGGGGGTGGATTGACGTCTGACTGAGAATTTAATGCTACGTTCGAATCAAACGTAAGGCAGTCGAAGAACGATTATTTTAACAAACTTTCTTCTCCTATTGTAAAATTGGAATAATGATAAAAAAAAGCGGCGTTCTTTGTAATATTCGTGGAAATATATAATCTGGAAAGTTATACATATTTTCTTTCCATATACAGTCAAAGTATTTGAAAATATTTGAACATTTATGTCTATGTGTATTGTATGTGTTATATAAAACATTGGAAAATCTTATTAACGCTGTAATGAGACGCGACTGCCATTATTATGCTGGTAAAATATGAAACAAATCTGAAAAAATGTACATAAAAATTTCAAAATACCTACTCAATCCTTCAAACGTTAATGTTTCCTAAATTCTTTACTAGACTGTACTAATGAATTAATATAATTTTATTAACTAATTAATATATAATATAATAATTAATTTTATTAATTAGCTAATTATGATCATTTCATCCTAATAAATAGCTCGCCTCTGCAATTAATCTTCACAAATATCCCAAAACCAACAATTTTTTTAAATATGTCATTCTTCTAATAAATGAACGGTATACATAATAGCTGAAACTGAAAGAGTACCATTCCGCAGAAAAACGTTATGTACTTTAGGAGTAATATTTCATATAATGTTCGTATTTGCTTCGTCTCCTCGACGAGGGACGAGGGATGAGCCTGTCATTAATGGTTTCTGTTTTCAGCGGTGAACGTGAACGAGTCGTGCTTCTTCCACGAGCAATGCGAAGCCAGAGTGATACAAACGGAGTGCAGAGACGGACGTTGCATTTGCATCTTCGAGAAGATCCCGGTTACCCAATCTGATGGCTCGATTGTGTGCGTCGGTAAGAGCAGAAACACAGGGAGAAACAGCAAGGAGGAGGGACGCGAGTTTCCGCGTACTTTTTAATGAGATTCCACACGCGCCCGCTTGCGATGACAACCATTCGTCCCGAGTTAATGGAATACCGACCTAAAATCCTATAAAGTTCATTAATTCGTCAGCTGTTCTTGCACGAACAATTAACAGAGCGTGAATAGCGCGAAAAATGGCGAAGTCGTAGCTTCCGTACCTTTAACATTTTTATTTTCCCTCTTGACGCGTTGTAAATTAAATTGGACACGTCAGGACTTAATTGAAAAGTAGCGCAGAAGTGAGTCGTGATCGTTGTATGCATACAAGGCCATAATATTATTCGTTGCTTAAATATGGTAAAGCACACCTGAGCTCTCTTGCACAATAATTTACTAATTAATGATATTAGTAAATTAAGAAACTATAGATATTCGTGACTAGCGGAATTTCATTAATAATATTAGCTTGTTCGCTTCTAATAGTTGTTTCTTTTAAAGAAATCATTATTTCAATTTTTAATGTGTTTCCCAACGTGCTTTTCACTGTTTTGTTTCTCTTCCTAAGTTATTCTGTCGAAATGTATATTACATAAAAGACAAAAATTGCGGCAAGAGTATTACTTAAATAATAGAATCAATTTATCATGTGCGCTATTAGCAATGAATGTGTTAAAAGCCTCGTTCCGACCAATTCACTTTTCTTAGTAATCTGAGATTAGAAGACGAGAACACGAGACTACATTTCATATTTTTTACAAAGATTTATAGTGAGATGAACATCTAAGAGAAAATAGATTGTAGTAGATTGCGGTTAACTAAATGCAGTAAAAGTTTTTATCAATGACTGTCGAAAAAAAAAGATGTACAACCGTGTAAAGAATATCTAACTTTAGCTAGTGAAAAGATATATACGTCCCGATCAATTATACCAACTTTTATATAAACCGTGAAAGAAAGAGTTCAGAAATTATTCGACCTCATCGTATCTCTTTATTTTTCTCTTTCATCAAGATTGCTCGAGTCTCATTGAAATAAAGGATGAATTACGTTTTTTGAAAATGAAAGATATGAAATAGAACTTAACTGCGGATGAAAAGATATGAAAAGGAAGGATTGTTAGGGAAAGGTTATTAAGCGAGTGAAATATGTTTTTTACAGCCGAGCAGAAAGAGGAACCCAATCTCCAATATATCGATCCAACGATGATCGGTGTTCTCGTTGGTATGGCCCTCATGTTCATCATCATCTGCGTCGTCCTTAGGCTTTTCAGCAAGTAAGCCATCTATTTGCATATCTTGCATGGTGATTCTCGTCTTTACCAATTCATGTAACGAGACTTTACGACCTACTTCAACCTAGCAGTCATGCTTAAAAATGGACCCTCCGTATTTAGTGCAGATTTTAATGCCTTTTTTCATTTCATATCCTTTACACTATACGCAAAATTTATACCTTGGTGCGTATATTTTAAATTAATACATACGTCTACAATTAACACATACACTATACATAGATCTACAATTAATATACAGCAAAAATTTAATTAACCAGTTAACTGTTGCGACCTCTTTAAAAAGTGTGTACCTAAAATATGTGGCAAAAAGTAAGCGATAACCAGTACACTTGTCAAATACAGAACATATGTGACTGTTATAATATAGAATTAAGTTATAATGAAATGACTGTTCTATTTTTTAATTTTATTACTGACAGGGCTAAAAACAGCAAACTGGTTAAATTACGATGGTATTAGTTTATACATTTTTTCAATATTTTTACAATTCCATTCTGTAGATAGGACATTATTAATCTGTCATTCTCATATTTAATTTAATATAGTCAACAATTATAAATGCTGTCAAAAATGAATTATTAAACGAAGAAATATTTTTGTATTGAAGGATCGCCATCTAAGAAAAGTAGAAGAAATGTTTCCTGAAAATTTCAATATTCCAGATAACATTTGCTAGTACAGCAAATTGTAACGAATCTATCAATTTTCATTTCTGTCAGTTACATCTTGTGCCATTTCAATTTTTCAATTTTTGTGTTACATCTGTTCCAGGGCTCGCTGGCGTGAGAACCGTACCATCTTCAATACACCGAACGCCCGTCTGATGAACGTGTCGTTACTGAGGGAGAACAAGCTCCTGCACGCGCAGGAGAGACGCGGTTCAAGGGCGAGCGTACGGGCACCCTCGAGGCAACCCTCGCTGGCCTCCTTACACGCCCACTCGCCGAACGCCTCGCAAGGTGCGAAACACTCTCAGCACTCACAGCACAGAGTGAGCCGTACGGGTTTTTATTCATTCACTTACTAAGCAAGCAACTTGTTATACAGTGTCCCGTTGAAACGAAGCAAGCGACTCTTTTACGCGCCAGTTTATATCGGGTGTTCGATGGAAATCGAGACGCCTCGACGTTTCTGTGGCCTGATCCCAAATTTTAGAAAAGATAAGAGATAAAGGAATACTTACACAACGGAAAACGAGTCGTCTTTACAATTTTGTTCTTCTTGCTCTACGCTATTACATTTTATTCTTAGTTTTATTTCTTCCCATTCAGTTCCACGACGATAGTTTTAGAGATTTATGGGTTATTACAGGTTAAAAGACTCGGGTAAACGTTCTCCACGTTCGCAATTGTCGAACGATCGTGTCTCACAGTTAGACACGGTCTAGCCTGTGACTATATAGTTGGCGGTGCTTCATGCTTTCGCAGAGGTACCGCGTGTGTTGCGTGAAATATTCAAGGTAAACATCTGTTTGAGAAATATACGTGTAAAACCAGTTGTTTAGCGAGCATCTCGTACGTAATTCATGAACGGACTTTCTGTTTTTAAAAAATGCAACGACCACGTCAGGTGTGTGTAGAGTATAGAAACGATCATTGTTTTCCTGTTTCAATATTCACGATTGTGTAAAGAATATTTTCGCGACTTTTACTTTCTTTCTCCTTTCTCTCTTTATTGTATTTCTTCTTAATCGAATGGTACGCGTTACACGGTCTGTTCTTTTTTGCTTTTTTTTCCAATGCGTTCAGCCAGGAATAGAAAGAACGGTAATCGTTTTCTTGGTCCCGATAGTTCTTGCAGGTTGTTGTTTCGAAGTTAAATTAACTTTTGTAATTCTACGAACTAATGAGAGGGTTGGAATGTTCCTCGAGTTAATCAGCTAGCACCAAAAATAGCCATCTTCCAGTATATCGATTTCCGTAGAACATCCCATATATATATATATAAAATATAGATACGAATATTATAAAGTAGGTGACTACCTATTCTTGCCTACTTCTACTCTTTACTTTAGAATCCTTCTACTAAGCTCAGAATCCTTCAGAAATTTTCGCATGTATAATTGCCTGCCAAGAGGGTAGATATTTGTTGGTTATTTTGAAATTCAAGGATGCATCGAGATCGATACGTTACAATTCTGGATGCATCGTTTTCAACAATTACATGGAACTCTTCCTGAAATCTTCCATCGTCTATGTGACACGATAAAAACACAAAAATCATAATCTTTCTTATATTTACTGTTTTTATATTAGCTTGTTTCAATATGCTATTCGATTTCGTGAAATCATGGGACAATTGTTAAGTGAATTGCATCAAAACTCGTAAGTGAAACTCGAAGGTGAACGATAATGAATAAAACAAAAGAATAGATTTAAATAAAAACCTATTGATAACCCTTTGGCCGGTTAGTAAACGATTATTCGAAACAACTCTCAATTGATTAATACTTAATTGCTGTTTTTTATTCATCGGTCTCAACCTAATTGTATTTTTTGACGCCAAAGGATATCTCAAGAACATTGGAAATCCCTTTCGTTTGCTAAAATGAGAACAAGATTGTAATTCCGAGATCGCAATGCAGTTAAAAAGATACTAAGAATTGATATTTGATAACGTTTTTGAATCAAAATGCGTAAGGTCAAGGGGTTAAACGGTTTGAGAAATCGTCGTAGATCATTAGAAACGATATAACGAGACTGATCTTAAAAGCGCCGCGACAGAACGATGCATCTTAACTCGCCATAATCATGTTCCTCTTTTTTAATGGATTTGACTCTCTTTGCAGTCGACCATCTATAGCAGTAGTCTGTTTAATGATCCCGTCTGTGACCATTGTTCTTGATTATCATGTACCGTGGACCTATGAGGTGCTCTATTGTAAAAAACTTTTCAAATTGACGCGTCCTTCAAAGAGGGTAAGTTTCGTATTCTTACGAATTCTTTTATTACACTTTTTCTTATAATTCTTACGATGTTATCACATGTTAGCATATGTATGTATATATATATACACATTATATATGTGTGTGTGTATATTTTGTATATAGCCCTATATTATGGTTACTTACCCTCTTTCGGATACGTCAGAACTTCGAGCCTAGAAGTGTGTGAGTTGTTCTACAAACACAAATAGATCCGAGTCTCCTCTATCTAGCGTTCTCGAGGATCACGACTATAGTTGCTTGCTACAGTAAAAGAACGTTGCTTGCGTATGATGATGATTCTGTCGTAGAGATCGCGATTTCAAAGCCACGATTACGTTTATAGTCTAACTAGTTATTTCCATTATTGGCACACAATAAAGTTCGATAAATTTGTAGATGAAATTGGGAGGGAATAAGAAAACATTCGGACCATTTCATTTCTATTTCTTCGAATAAATTTATATCGAAAATAATTACTTTAAAAATAAAAATATTATTACATTATATTATAAGTAATTATTTTTGCAATTAAAACGTAGTATACGGCACGTATAATCGATAGATGATTTTTCTGTGAGGAAAGAAATTTTTTATTTCCTCCGTGTAGTACAAACGGACTAGTTAATAGTGTGATACACGAGTTACAACAACGAGAATCGATAAAATAGTATACGCGTGTATTTCCATTATCGCAAGGAGTTCTGAAGTAGTTTTACAAGAGACCGGATCGCATTTGAGAAATGCATCTCGGTTACACGGTAAGATAGATTATTCATTGATTTCACCGTTAATGGTTGATGAAAGCCTCGATGTAATCGGCCGTTTTGTTTTACGAGCAAACGAAGATTTGCCCATGCTGCTATTTTTCTCTCTGAAGATTCATTCACGGTGAAATCGATCGAGTCGAGTTTCACTTCAAACACCTTTACAATTCGAGTTCTCGAGCACTTGTAGAGTTAGACAATTTGCATGCAAGCTCACACAGTGGCGATTGGAAGCGCAAATATTCATTGGAAGAAAACAATAAACGTTAGAAACGAAGTTACAGTTATTCATAAAAAGCCTAAAGTTTGATATTTGAACATTTTATGCAGCATTTAACACCGATTATTTAACTCTATTAATGAACATTGAAAAAAGGATGTGCTGCGATCAACTTTCACCCGAAATAGTATTTGAGGGTGAATAAACTACGATGTGATAATAATAAATGAATAAAATAAGATTTAAGAAAACAGATACACAGATATGTAACATTATAGAATTAGTCTATAAAATATAAATAATTTATAAAGTCAAACAAAGTTATAAATGAAATTCTTTTTCTAAAATGGCAAAATAGTATTATACAACTTCGATTTTCGTTTTAGTTTTTCATATTCAGGAAGAAACCTGTCGAATAGAATTTCTTTGCGAAATATTTCACGTGAAATTTACGACCGCCACTGTAACTCTTTCACGATCGCAACGAAAGATCCGCTCCGATCGAACGATATACTCCCCTCGGCGCGGTTCTTCATGCTTTCAATTTTATTTCAGCTTTTCGTGTCATGTCAGAGGCATGCGGTCGCGACAAAGCACGCGATACTTTAGCAAGAAAATCTCTGTCACCAGGTTCACGAACAGGATCACGACGTGGAAGTCGCAGCAGCAGCGGAAACGCGTCGGCCGTCTCGACGAAATCGAATAAGTCCCCACCGAATCAACCGAACAACATGACGGAAACCGTATTGGAAAACGTCACCGTAGAAATTCTCGATGCCAAGACGTAGATCCGCTGGAGAAAGAAAGCACAGCCCTCACGATCATCGTTGCCACGCCATTTTCCTTTCAACGACGATCGCGAGGTCGCCCGCAATGAAAAGATCATCTTCGAAGCGACTTAAGCAATCTCTTTTTCAGAATGTACAAAACTGTTATCCTATTCACGTTTCTAAAATCTATTTTCTATTTCCTCTTTTTTATTCGACACGAAAAGATTCGCTCGTTTGCGTCTTACGTCTGCTGCTTTGGTACAAAATTGTAGAATTGTTTATTAACGTGCGTTTGCATACTAGAAATTCGTTGTTATTATCGATTATGAAACAAAGTTCAAAGGTAATATCAAAGTTATGTATAATTTAAGAAATTCAGAGAATGTGGGAAACGATATTGTGATTTTTACTAATTGCGAGATAATCATTGTTTAATTTCGGTTTAAGAATGATCGAGTTTGTATTTGCGATTTTGATAAAGCTAGACAAACGTAACTTATGGTACCGTTAAAAAGGGTTCAACGTTCGAAACATTTTGCATAAAGAAACGCGGATAATCGCGTCTAATTCGCCGTAGAATCTTATCGAGGATCTTATCGAGACGCGTTTGAAGTATCGCGAGCAAATTCTCACAAATAAATTCTCATAGGTCGTTTAGATTTTGTTATATTTAAGAAAGAAGGCAGGAAATTTAGGGAAGAAGCATAATTCTTTTCTACGAGTAAAGAGGAAAGCTTAGCCTCGCGATTCGTGATTCTATTCGTGAGACGAAGCTTCCTCGTTTTCGGTCTATTCGTTTGCTATTGGTTCGCGTTACAGACGGGTCAACGAAATCTGAAGGCGGAACATAGCAAAGACGATGGAAATTTCGTGTTTCCACGTCACTCGTCCAGGAAATACGGAGCTTTACGTCGATTTGCGATGTTTTTCGATGTTTGGACCAAACGAAAACGTACGTTTCGCCATTAAAATGGTCACTTATGCTAAAAAGATTCATCGCTTTCAAGCTAAACACTCTCTAGCCGATAGAAACGAATTCGTATTTTATAAACGATACTGTCGAATCTAGTAACACTCGACGCGTTGATCGATCTTTCTAACAAAGTTGTAAGCGCCAACTATCGTTTTAGACGAACGCTAAAAAAACAACGGCGATCCATCGACGATCGCGGAACAACAATCAGCCAAAGTCGATCCAGATCGACTCGTCCGTGAGAGATAATCTTCGTATCCATCGCGTTCTGTCTTTTATCTCTACTATCCTTTGTATTGTGTATTTTTAATATTACACCAGCGTACAAAGTACTCGATTTTTTCAACGTGAAATGTAATCTTATGGCATATGCACTCACACACACACACACACATACATTGACTCTACGTTTTACGATCCACAACGGATAGTTTCTCGAGTAATCGAAATCTTAACTAGAGCTAAAAGATGGAACTCCGGTGTCGTAGTAGCTGCGCTTTATCGTATGTAGGTATTTCAAATCGTCAGCTGGTCTGATACAAAATCGATACGTGTTATTATTGTACGAAGGAATCGAGGAGGTGTCTGCTGCGGGAAACGCGAGATTATTATCGATGACAAGAGGATCGCCTGTGGAAGACTTCCTGGCAGATCCTTTCTGTGAATTACGTATTCCCAACACAAGATATCGACTGACGAAGTACCGATCGTTCATGCCAGAAGAAAGATAGCAATCTTTTCTGGTTTTTCTTTTCAAGAAGCCAACACGAATGGGACCAGACGAAAAGTGTTTGAACCGACATCGTGGGGGTAACGCTACGCATACTTTCTTATATACATAGCGTAGCGAACCAATTAAGCCGCGTGATATTTAAGCACACCATCGAGCAGAAATCTATCTGTTCCTTGATAAACATGTTTAAAGTAAGGATTAACAAGAAATCGTGCGCGATCATGTTCGTTACGCGTAACAGGAAACGAAGATAACGGTACTTACATGTACGTATTATATACATGGGGGTTACACGTAAGCTCGGCACGGTCGTTTCTCATCGCCATGAGATTCGTAGGCGTTACACCCGTTCACCCACGATCGATTGTTCGTCCGACTTATCCTTATCCCTTATCGCTTCTTATCGAGCGCTCCATAAGATTTACTTTCACATGCTTCTGAACTTTGCGAACGTATCTTACTCGATCCATTCTATAGCCGCCTGCCTCGTGAGACAAGCTCTATTCGTTGCTTGAGAAAGAATATTCGTCAAAAATGATAGTAAAAGAACGGTTCACGTGTTAAAAAATTTGAAAAGATTAATTTTTTCGCGTCAACTGTTAGTAAGTTTACTATAAGAACAAAAAGATTGAAAAAGAATAGAATGGACGAAATCACCTCGAGAGGCTTCGCCTTAGATAGAACACGACCAAACACAAATTGCACACGTTTATACGACTGTATTAGTTTATTATTAATTGCACCAAACCTCATTATCGAAAGCTAATGTCGATTCACGATGATACTTTATACACATACAGACACGCTATATCGATATATCTATACACATACACACATTGAAATCATCTTTTTTTCTTCCCGAGTAAGTAATGAGAATCATCGATAGTCCGGTACGATTGTATCTCAACAATTTAGTGCCTGCGCTCTCGCGTACATAGTACATATTTACATATAAAAAAAACAGATGAGATTAATTAAATAAATGAATAAATATATATAAATCTATATATATATTATACCAATATAAAAGAAGAAGAAAATTATATATACATATATAATACTAGGCTTGGCACTATTTGCACTATTTGTAGATTAATTTTTTGAATGCCTAGCGACTGTATCCACTCTGTGATCTATGTGCAACGTATAGCTAACAGATTCTTCTTGCTATCGTCATTGTTATATTATTGTTAATTATTATGATTATCATTATTCTTAACATTTACAGAAGATAATTCATAGATATTATATAATATCGTGTAAGCTCGACTCGCTTAGTTATTATCGATCCCGCACCTAAAATGTACTCTTGTCTTCTGCACACATAACGATCAATTTGTATAGCACCCTCGCCATAAAGTATCAACTAAATTTAGGGATGTCTTTTTAACGATTAACGCTATCTTAAATCGATCATTTAACGATCATCAATAATGATAACCGAGATTGCGCGATTTAAGCGATAATTGAATTAACGAGCGTATGTGATATTCGTGGAGGATTTAGAATGGAATATAAAAGTTTAAAAACAAAATTTTAAAAAAATGATAAAAATATGAGAAAAAAATATGTAAAAAAAAGCAGACAAAATAAGAAAGAATGCAGCTGCGTTTTGTGAACAAGAGAGACGAGCAAATGTTTATTAGATAAGGATTTAAGAGGATAACGAGGAGGGATCGATCTGATCCGCAAACGAAATTCGGGGAAGGTTTCAGTTTTCGGATAGAACGTACCCTCCAGTGTTCCATATCTAATTAAGTAACCGAGACTCGATATATCGCGTTCTTTGTATCTCGACGAAATGTCCATTGAAACAATCTTCGATTTATAATACAGCTCTGTGGAAAGTAATCGTTCGCTTGTAAGAATATCTCTAGTATAATAATTAACGCGATTTAGAGCAGTATCGATTAAGATGCTTTTCTCGAGTCGTTAGTTTCCCTCCGCTTTTATGATAACGAAAACAAAACAAAGGAAAATTAACGAAGAGACAAGCAGTGTGCCTCGTCTTTATCACACAAAGACACTCGCTCACTTTTGTAAAATCTCTTGTATCGTAAAACGATGAAATATTCCGCTCTTCATCGCGCCCTCCGATCCAGAGAAACGTTTCCTACATAGGAAGAGTAAACAATTTTGCTCTGTTTCTCGTATAATCGTCGATAACGATCCAAGATATGGAAACTTACGACTAATTAACGTCTCATCCTTCTTTTCTCGTTAAATTCTCTTCTTCCTTCGTATTCTCCTTCCGAATACCTAACGATCAATCAAATCGTTGATTCGTCTCGATTCATTTATCACAGTCGATCGTTTCGATCTATTCCAACAAGAAATCTTCGTTCCTTTGAAAAACATACCTTTCAATGTTATATAGATTCGTGAAACGACTATATAAGGAACTTCGAATCAGGGACATCAAACTTAAGGATACAGAGGAAGAGAAACAGGAATCGTTCGGAAAATTGTCCAGTACCATCGATCATGGGACAGCAAGTCCGTACTTCTTGTAAAGAAAGTCACTTAAGAATCCTCTTGTGATCCTGGATCGATTTTTAATAATAGAATCGTCCGAGAGATCAAGGCAAGCTGTTGTTCCCTGAACTGTCACAATTTATACATACACGAAAGAACGATACTGTAATCCAAATATGGGGAAGTGTTTGGATTACTTCTCGTTCTCGTGGGACTACGTTGTTCCGACAAAATCGGTTTTTCATGCCCAAACGAACTCTGTGTGACGATACCAACTACATAAGTACTTGTATATGTACTCTTCACTGTTCAAGTAAATCATCTTATAAAGTTCAACCAGTGACCACTTTTGATAACTTTGTGGGTAACTCGATCGACGACGCTATTTTCTTCCGCGTTCGTCGCGTTCAATAGAAACTAACAGAACACTTCGATAAACCGGAAGACGCAACAAGAAACACAAGAAACCGACAATTCTTACTGACAACGATGGAACATCCCTAAATCAAAAAATTAGACAATACCTTTGTCGATGCTAAATCCGAATCAAATTGATCAGAGATGACAAGATCGAAATGAAAGATCGTCGGTCCGCGAGGAACTATCTTCGTCAGTGCTTTGTCGAAATATAATATAGATGCATATATAATAAATATATAAAACGTCCTTAGGAAGCGATCTTTCAGCCGAGACTCGTAATTTTGTAAAAATTTCTTGTTACACAGCCTTGCCTGCGTAACCCTTTCGTATCCAACACAATTTATCCGATTGTATTATAAACGATCGTTCAATGAATATCGTTAAGGTCCAGTATTCATTTCTTCTGAACATTAGTAATATTATTGTAACGAATTAATGTAATCACCAGCACCGCCTGCTTTTAAGGGACTACGTAGCGTGTACGCACGTTTGAGCTTCTGTAGAATTATATATATTAAGGATAAATTTAGAAGTTTCGTCTGATCGCATTTTGTGCTTAAATTCAATGATCCGTCTCTTAATGTTCGATTACTATGATCGTTGGACGGTTCGCGATGAAGAAATGTTGTGATTCGATTTAGAATAAATAACGTAAAAAAAAGAAAAAAAAGAAAAAGAAAGAATTATTATATAGTCGTCTCGAGATATTTATATACATATGGTATACAGATACACAAATACGATATAGTCGTAAAATGTAGGTCTCGCTTCTCGATTACAAAAAGAAAAAAAAGAAGTAAAATCATGTAATAACAAAAATTAAGCTCTACACGATTACATGCTACGTTGTAAAACACTAAGAGTATTTAAAATGCAGGATTTCTAGATAGCAAAGTGGAATCTTACAGAAATGTAACTTTTCAGAGATTATAACGTAATATCGTTCGACGCAGATGTTAGATGAAACTCACACGAGAAACTTTTAATTAGCGATTAGGTACATATTGTAGAATTTCCTAGCTACTGCGCGTGGATGGGTGCGGGTAAAAAACGAGTATGCGAGTCTCTCATTTTTCGATTTTCAATATTTTATAATGTCTGGTACGTAACGAAAGTGGATATTGTTAAATTTTTGGCAATATACTACTCACACTATTTTACTAGCGGCTTAGCCTACCTTGTAACCTTTATATTATACATTTCATATTATAGCTTGTAACGGATAAATTAATAATCTATAACAATTGTATTTGAAACTTAATTATATTCTGACTCTTTGAATTCGTTTTAATAAAATCTTAATACACTGTACAAATTGTAGACTCGTTTTCTTCCTCAAACAGGAGTGACAAACATTTTTCTATTCTTTCCTTTTTTTTTTTTTTTTTTTTTTTTTTTTTTTTTTTTTTTTTTTTTTTTTTTTTTTTTTTTTTTTTTTTTTTTTTTTTATACAAACAATGATCAGAATTTTATATAAAAATTTAATTAATACAACTTTCTGGATATTACTTTCCGTAACTCTAAAAGTACTTTTGAAATTACTCAAATAAATATTTACAAAGTCATAAATACTGTACATTAATTAGAAATTTCATTTATAAGAATTTTTGGCCCTCCAATCGAGGAATTCATCGAAATCGACTTCTTCTTCGCTGGATACATCTTCATCTGTATTTTTTTGTTTTCTGTCAGTAGCCTGCACCTGTTCCTTACGTTTTACAAGATCCATTACCCTAGCAAAATAATACTTCGTTTATTCATTATGATCTGTATCGAGTCAATTAAATTCACTGTGATTTAAATTACCTAGACCAATGTCTTATTTGTTCCTCTATTTCATCTAATTGTCTTTCTGTTGTTGCTTCTTCTTGGTCATCTGCAATAATTTGCGCAGACTGTGCCGCTTCCTCTTTAATTTCTTTCTGGAACTTCTCCCATTCCTCTTCTATAGGGTTTTTATATTCTACATTACGCACCTAAAAATCCCCATATGAATTACTCGACTTAACATCATATTACTACAGAAAATTCTTATACAATGACCTTACTTTAGCATCCAAAACTGGATCATCAAAAAATCCTTCTGGAAGAGGTGGTTGATTTGTATCTTTGCTTCTCTCTTTTTCTTTTTCCTCCTCTACTTCTACATTTTTCAAATCTTTTTCATGTACAGGTTCTTTATCATTCTCAGATTGTTGTGTTACTATAGGAGTACTTGATGGTATAGCGCAATTGACTTGTTTAGGATTATCAAAGAAATCTGATGGTAAACTTGACAGAACTTGTGTTGACTGTGTAGAATTTTTTAATATACCCTTTATTTTCTTATTTGTTGATGATTCTTGTAAAGGAGATGTAGGCCTCTTAAATGTTTGAACTTTTGTAGGATTTGTTTCTAGTTTTGTTTTCTTTGCTAATATGATATTTTCCTTATGAGTCTTTGAGTTTAAATGTACTGGCCAAACTGCCTCGCTGCGTACAATGGTTTTGCATAAAATACACATAAGTTGTCCTGCATCTGTATATGTGTTTACCATGGTTAAGGATACTTCAAAAATATTTTAGTCTCCAAAATGTTATTTTTTGGAATGATAATTTTATGCAAAATATACTTAACTTTTATTACTCTTAAATATATAGAATATTAACGAAATTTTGTTATTATAAAACAAAAATTAAAACAATATAATGCAAAACGAACTATATAGAGAAAACTTTATATTAAAATATATAAAACCGCAATAAAAAGGATATTTTGCCAGTGGTGATTCAATTTTTTTAACAGCTCCTATTTTCTTTTTGTGTTCACTCATAGCTTTACGTAAGTCATCTTGTGTTAATTTCCTTTTGAGTGACATTTTCAGAAATAAATTACACTCTTAAGTAACAAACACAACTCACAATGTTTAGGTTATGTTTTGTACGCTTCTTGTTAGGTATCTGTAGCTCCTCTATTGTCAAGTTTCAAAATTAACTAACATTAATTGATGCAATCAAACTAATTTCTAAAGTACGTCTAGTAGAGAGAATTATTTTTATATATTTATAACCTTTTCTCGTTGTAGAATTAAATAAAAGAATATATTTTATAACTGTTGTATGTTTTATAATTTTTATAATTCTTAAAAAATTATTTATTCGGAAAAATTTATTTATAAATTTTATTTATTAAAAGCATCAAGCTTTCTCTCTGTCGCTATAATATCCAATATTAATATCAATAATTCTTTTAAATTTAATTATAAGACACGAGGTGAAAGATTGTGGCATAACGCAACAGATTAAACATGGAGAATGATATTTCTGTATCATGTGTCAATCATGATCCATTGACTGTAGTCGGATCTTGCAAATTATGTTCCAGAGAATTGACTAATGCAGAATTGTTATCAATAGTAATCAAATGTGCCAATTTTGCAGCAATAAAACACAAGGATCAGAGGAGAAAGGATGAAAACGAAACACCATATATAAATCACCCAATAGGTTAGAAAATTTTTAAAAACAAGTTTGTTTTATAAAATAAGTATCAAACAAAACAAGTATATAATCATAATATTAAACTATAACATGCTGTGAAAATATTTTTTAGGAGTAGCAAATATTTTGGTACAAGAAGGCAATATTCATGATCCTGTTGTAATTATAGCAGCTCTTTTACATGATACTGTAGAAGATACTGATACCACATTTGAAGAGATAGAAACTCAATTTGGTACAGAGGTTCGTAACATTGTTAAGGAACTAACCGATGATAAAAGCTTACCAAAAGTAGAACGTAAAAGATTACAAATAGAGAATGCCCCTAAATGCAGTCACAAAGCTAAATTGATAAAGCTAGCAGATAAATTGTATAATTTAAGAGATCTTCAAAAAGCTATACCAGTTGGTTGGTCAGAAGATAGAGTAAAAGAATACTTTAAGGTAATGAAAGACTCATTTAAGGTAACTATTAATCAATTCTGTAAGAAATATTAATTACAGTGGGCCAAAGCTGTGGTTGATGGATGTCGTAGAACTAATTTTAATCTAGAAAGAGAGCTAGATCTAATATTTGCAAAGAAGGTATCCCAAGATAGAGAGAGTTGTACATGTAAAAGGCCACTGATATCATAATGTTAATGTTTTATTAAAACAATAATTTTTAAATTAAACATTGCAAAATGTAGAAAAAGGTAAAAATATATTAGAAGCATTAAATATTACATAATATTACATGATATTTAGAAAAATAATACAAGTTTTTATATTAGATATATTTTTTACTGGTATACAAATTTTATAAGTTATACAAAAGGTTGACAGATCTTGTAATGATATTCTATATGTCTTATACATACATGGAAGTTATTCTTAATCAAATAATGTTTCCAGTAAATATATTTTAATTTCCTAATTTTTATTATATTTTTCATAGAACCACATCATATATTTTGCCAATGCTTCTACTTCCTCCACAGTAACAGCGTTATACATAGACACTCGAATTCCACCTACTGATCTGTAATTAAATATTATTAGGCTTAATTTAAAAGATAATAAAACAACAGTGTGTGTGTGTGTGTGTGTGTGTGTAAAACATAGTTCGTATAATTTTTAACGTATATATATTATTTAACGTATATACATACAAGTTTTATTTTCTACTTGTACTGACCTGTGACCTTTCAATTGAAGCATTCCGCGTGCACTCGCACCAGATAGAAACTCTTTTTCTAATTGTTCATCGTTTTTGCCTATCCTAAATGGCACATTCATTCTACTCCTTACGTCGGATTTAACTGGACATGAATAGAAACCATTTGATTTGTTGATCATGTCGTATATCTGTTGACTCTTTGCAATTGCCAGTTTCTCCATCCCCTCAACACCACCGTGTTCTTTGATCCATTTGAAAACTAGCCCAACTATGTATATTCTAAAAATCAATATAAATTGGTAATAAAAATTTAATATATTTTCTTATTTATATACAAAATTCATTATTATAGAAATACTTACTGAAATACCGGTGGTGTATTGTGTATAGAGTTATCAGCTGCTATAACAGTGAAATCGAACATTATTGGACAGAACTTCGAAGCATGACCGAGAACATCATCTCTTACTATCACGAGAGTCACACCAGCCGGACCGATGTTTTTCTGTGCGCCAGCAAATATTACAGCAAACTGAAAGATATATTATAATAATCAATTAATCGGTATTATGATAATTGATCTACTCATTGTTGTACTCAATATTTATCAGGATAAATATTACGTACTTTCGAAACGTCGAAAGGTCTTGTAAGTATATTCGATGACATATCAACGACCAGTGGTACTCCGTTCGTTTCAGGGATATAATTAAACTCGATTCCTTAAATAATGAGATACTTTCTGATTATTCACGTTGGGGCTATTGTCTTGATTTTTTATATTATTATTTAGTTACCGTGAATTGTTTCGTTTGCACAATAGTAAACATAAGACGCATTGGGATTCAGGTTCCAGGTAGATGGGTCAGGAACTTCCGTGTATTTCGTAGTTTGTGGCAAGACCAAATTCACTTTGCCATACTTGGCCGCTTCTTTCGCCGCTTTGGCCGACCACGTGCCTCGAAAATTGAATTTACGTTAAAATATAAGAAACTATCTACTTTTATTTTTAGATAGTGATTATTATATCTATTGTTAGTATTGATAGGTTGTATATTTTATAGCGCAGAACAATGTTTAAAAATGTACCAGTTACTAAGTAGTCCGCGGTATCAGTTGTCATCATATTTAAAGGAACAGCGGCAAATATACCTGTTCCACCCCCTTGCATAAACAGAATTTTATAATTATCGGGTACGTGTCTGTAAAATTTAAATCATTCGTTATTTCGTTTAGAAACATACATCAACATATCTAGAAGTTACTCATAGATGCTTTCTAATATTATTCGAGATTGATTAACGAGAACCAATATTTAGAAGAAAATTATATTTCTTATATTTTCATAACAACTTACAGTATTTCTCGCAATGTTGCTTGTGCATTTTCAATAATGCTTTTGAACTCAGCTGATCTGTGACTCAATTCCAAAATACTGATTTGAGTGTTACCATAGGCAAGAAATTCTTGTTGTACTTGTTTTAATACCTGCAAAAGAAACATACAGTTACACAGTGTAATTTATTCCTGATGAAGAGAAACAAGAATATAAACGAAACAATTAATCTTGAGAGGAAAAAATACCTCATGTTGACATGTATAAATTAATTCAATATTTATTATTATTGATATCGACGATATTAAACGTGCGTGATAACTGAAGAAATAAATTTGATTAATTTTAATACAACGAATTAATAAGTCGTATAATATATATAATAAAAGTATTACCAAATTGCTTGTAATATCTTACAGGAATGACTACATGCAAATAAAAATAATCCTAATTGAAAAAAAGCATTTCAAAAACAGTTTGACAAGAAATATTAAGTGAACGATATTGAAGATTATAATATTTATGTAAACGTCAATTAATACACACGAGTCTATAAAAATAAAAGAAAAAAGAGAAATATCTTCACCTTTCATAAATTATATTTCTATTTCTATAACTCATCTCTTCCTATTGTCTATGAACATAATATTTAAATAATGTATTTATTTAAAAAAATGGTAAAAAGTAAAATTAGAATATTAAAAATAATAGGCTCGATTAAAATATGTAGTAATTTTAGCGTTACCTGTTCTGGAAGTTTGCTTGGTCCGGCACCAAAATTGATCACTTTGCTTTTTGAAATATTGGTCGGATTATTCATTGTGAGATCTACTGCTTTACTCGAAGGCTGACATGGAAATACTGAACTGGATTTGGTACAGAAAGTAGTTCCAACTCTCCGTGCCTCGTTATCTCTTACTCTGGCAGACTTATCGTACTAAATTATCGCTATTTACTTTATGTAGTCACTTTCTACACACTTTACGATGTTATACACCAAAAATTATTGATTTCTAAACACTCTGGACAGTCATAAATCGTCATAAATCGGAGCCTTTTCTTTTTCGCTGCATCACTTCCTTGTACTTTCTCTTTCCATTTTTCTGTTTTCTTTGTAACTACTTTATGCGACTAACTGTTATAAATTCTTAAAATTTATGCACATAAAGATAAAAGCAATAAACCGTGCCAATACTGACCATTCTATGCACACATTATGAGCAAGGAATGTGGATTTAGGCCTTAATGAGTTTTACCTTTTCTGTTTTCTTTGTGACTACTTTATGCGACTAACTGTTATGAATTCTTAAAATTTATGCACATAAATATAAAAGCAATAAACCGTGCCAATACTGACCATTCTATGTACACATTATGAGCAAGGAATGTGGATTTAGGCCTTAATGAGTTTTACCTTTATAATGATAAGATCACTAAAATTCGCTTCGTCAAACGAAACTGCGGAAATGTATTAAAACTAATGTTAAAAGATTGATCACTATTTTGCAATAATTGTATCCTGAAGAGATAGTAATGATTTAAACAATTTTTGTCTTTCCTTGAATCTGCATATGTATCTTTCTTATCATGTAAAAATATTATATTAGTACGTGTTACAAAATAGAGTAGAACTAATATAACAATTATATTTCCATAAATGAAACAATATTATAATATATTTTGTGCTCTTTAAAGATTATATTCCTCTGATAAATCTACTAATGCCCCCAGCAAAGTTTTATCTACCGATTACGAAACTGACCTAACACGTGATTAGATTCAGATTTTGTGGTTATTAATGCAAAATATTAATACGATCACTTGACGGAATTTCTTTTATTTCAATTTTATTAAAATTTATAAAAATGAAATAGATAATCCCAAAAGTTTTAATTTTGATCATAGATCATAAATGGTAAAGTTCCTGGGATATATATATATATATATATACGTATTTAATTTCGTACACTATTTGTTGTATAATGCGATACATGTAATAATAAAGCGTTTCTTCGCATCATTTTAATTATTTAATAAAATATTTAAAATAATTCAATTACAAAATGGTCTTTGTTATAATAATTAATTGTAATATATCATTACTATGTAGTTAGCCGGTTACATATTTCTACGTCATATTATCTACGTTGTATATTTTTCTGTAATATTTAGTCGGAATACAATATCATCATATTTTTACAGGTAGACTTAAAGCAATACACGATATACGAAGTAGACATATAAAAAGATTTTACATTATGTCAATCAAAATTCAATCGCTAAATTATACTTGATTTATACAAGTTGCTAGAGCATGGAATCGTTTAAAACGTTTATGGATATTTTTGAAAGAGCTGTTAAAGAAAGAAACAGCACAAATTTAACGGAAATTTTGAAAGACAGTAAAAAATACTTTCAAAATATAGCGAAAGATGATAGTGGTATGTAATAAATCTTATTATATATCATAAAGCGTAGATCTTATTTTTTAATACTACAGTAAAATATTGTATTTATTTTGTAAGAGAAATAATATATGTAACTGTATTTTAAATACTAACATTTAATTTTTGCAATTTTTGTCTCCAGAATTGATGCTATCTATATTATTTGATAAAGAGAAAGGTTTACTTTCTTTTCTTAATAATGAACTTGGGAAGTACAAACCTGAGAAAGGTTTTGATACGGCAGTTAAAGAAGCATTTCATCTTCTTGAATTTATCATAGAACAGTTCTGTGATACATTTATACCGTATATAGTTGGAACAAAGGTATAATATGAATGTTATTTCATGGATATTTACATAGCACATTAAAGCTTTGTTTGTTTGTAGAATGTATGCCAACAGGCACTTAAAACACGTTGTTCAGCACTTATTCAAAATGCTGCTTGCAGTACATTTAATAAGTTGATAGCAAGTTTTGAGGAATATGAAATTGAATTAGATAAAACTGTAGAAGAATTTGTATCCTTATTTCATTTTGTTAACATTAAAGGTAGAATTAGAATATATAAACAAATTTATTTTATATGAAAATAATTTAAAATTATAAAAACAATAATTTTAACTTTTTACAGAAAGAAGCTTATTATTTTCTGTACTTGGAACAATTGCAAAACATTATCCAGAAGTTTCAGAGGCACAAAAATATCATATAATTTTCCAGCAGTTAAGGAATGATTTCATCAAGCAGGTAGATTTTATTGTTTAATATCTTTGAAGAAAAAATTTTCATTCTTGCATTAAAAATTTTAGTATAATCCACAAACTATGTCCCATTCACTTGATATATTTCAAGTATATTTGGATGCCCTTTCAAATATATTGACAAGGCTTACAGAAAAGATAGAAGAAAAGTATTATAAGGAACTATACACATGGATCAAAGAATTAAGCAATCCACAAAAATATTCAGTTAAAAAAGTTTCAATGAGATCTGCAATTAATTTATTGTCCAGACATATAGATTTGTTTGGTGATCTTGTTTATTGCGATTACAAATACTGGTATGATTTATTGACAAATGTGGCCCAAGACAAAAATGTAAAATGCAGTCAATGTGGACAGTATGCTTTAAGAAAATTTTACAGAGTAATTGGACACATCTTAAAACACAAATCATCTGAGGATGATAAAGCAATATTCCTGGTAACTATCTATTTTATAGAATAGTTTATATAGAATTTGACAATATCTATAATATTTTAATATTTATTATGTTCTAGTATTTTAAAAATCTTTTTGAGGAACAATTAAGGAGCAGTCATCATGTAAATTCAAATATGCTATGTTATATTATATATGGATTTAGTCAAATAGCTGCACCATGTAAGATATATCTTACTAATAATGATGTGAAAAATATGTTTTCTTTGATAGCTAATTGTGCTATGCCACTCTGTTCAAGGTATCAATTATATATTTGCTTCTTTCAAATATTTCATAATATAAATTTATTAATGCCCTTAATTTTGTAGGGATGATATAGAAAAAATACACTTGGAAAGTATTTGCAATTATCAAGAAGCTCTTTCGGAAATAATATTACATACATCCGATCTTTCAATTGATCAGATTAATATAATCACAAAGCTTAGTATTCTTTTAATTAAGAGATTTCCTGAATTCCCTGTATCTAACCAGAATTTTGCTGTGTCCTTATTGATAAATACGATCGTTAATATTATGACAATTAATAGAAATTTGTTAGATGAATTTTTATATAATTTAAGTAAGTATATATTTGATAAATATTCATAAATGAAATTTAATATTTTAGTATTTTTTACACAATGTGTTTAAATATTTAGTTTATAATGGAGTAGTGTGGACCTGTTCGCATACTTTATTCGTTGATGCTGAATTACAACGAGGATTGAATAATCTGCCAGAACGACCACTGTGCTATAAAGATTATTTGCCTTTGTGGTTACAACTTTTAGATCAAAATAAATATAGCAAAGATTTCAAATATAGCGGGGAAACTGTACAATATGTAATTGATTCAACTATGCATGTGGGGACCGCATTAATCGACAAATTAAATCTGCGCACAAAAACGAAAGAAGATAATATATTTTCAGATGCAGCCTTTTCTCAAATTGCTGAAAATGAAGCAGATTTTCGGACGTTCGTTAATATCGTAGATTTATATGTCGATATAATTAACAGCTTAGACACCTCTTTATTCATAAATACAATACACAAATTCTTATTAAAAGTTATTAGTAAATCTCACAAAAATCATTTAGTGTCGGGTTTTTATAAATTAGTACACGCAATATCTAAACATATTTGTGACATAAGTAGCGATGAGATTGAAACAGAAACATTAGAAATGTTAAATAAGTATATAATGAACGTATTGAATTTGATTCCTACATTTTCCAATGAATTGTTAACTACATGCGTGCACTTAATTCTAGATGTACCAATGTTATATGTAGAAAAGATACTGAACAGTACAATTCCAACATTTAAAATTGCCTTTACGATTGGTATAAGTGACTTTGAATTAGCTTGTAAAGCTTTAAACACATTAGAAAAGTGGACAAATCATTTTGATAATCGAATCACAGCTATGTTTTTACAAGAAATAGTACCATTTTTGGAACCATATTTACACAGTGGTGAAAGTTCTGTAGAATTTCTACAAGATATCATAAAAACCGAGCGAAAAGTTATTAAACGAATAATATTAAGAGACGATGAGAACACTTTAGAAAGATTTCAGATGAGAGTTTTGTTGTTTATCGCTTCGCTTGATACAAATATAATAATGGATTTCATACATAAAAAATCTATGAACACAGGAGCTACTTGGGACAAGAAAGACTTACTCAAATACTCATTGACCTTTCCTGATACACAAGTGGATATCAATTTTGATAAAATTTTGCCCAGAATAATATTATTGGCTCAAAATTCTGGGGATAGGCGGACGAAGGTAATTGCCTGTGAAGTACTTCATTCGATAGTAATGTACGTTCTTGGCAAAACATCACAATACTTAGTGTCTAATCCAGATCGATTCGTTTCTCTCTATACAATGTTATGTCCAGCCTTACTAAATTTGGGCTGCGATTACGAAGAAGCAGCGAGACAAATTTTTTATCCTTTAATGCTGCAGCTAACTCACTGGTTAAGCTCAAAATTTATGCTCGAATCTCTACCTACTACATATTTTCTCGATTTGCTGTTCAAAGGTCTATGTGATGAAGCCAATTCGTCTCTTAGAGAATTTTCTGGGATATGCTTGGCCGAATTTATTAAATGGTCCATAAGACAGTCTGATAATGCTCCAATAAGTCAGTCGAATATTTATAAAGTCATAAATAAAATGACGAATTTTGCTTTGCATCCTTCTACCTCTAAACGAATAGCAGGCGCAACGGCTTTTAATCATATTTATAGCATTTTACGTGAAGATGAGAAAATTGTATCTATATATTGGTTGGAAATTTTATACAGTTTCATTAAAAGCTTGAATGGTTGTAGTGACCCATCAATCATTAATGCTCTTAATCATGTTGAGAGAGTTCTAATAGCAAAGAAAAATCTGTTAAACGCAGAACATCATAATCGTAGGAAACCTTATGAATTTGAAGGTTCAACTTTAATCGATGCTGTAAAGTGGTTGCTCATACAATGTGGTTGTTTAGATCAACATTGTCGGATAAAATGTATGGAACTGGTTGTAAAACTTTCTGAACATGTAGCAGATTGTGACTCAGCTAAAACAATAATAAATAATTATATCGATACATATGGAATTGAAACGTTTAATCGTATAATTTTAAGTGAATTGCCAAAAATAGAAAATCTACCTGTTAATGGCATACTGCCTTTTTTAAGGAGTTTGGATTGTTACATTTGGTTAATAAAAGGCGATTTATTGAATATACAATGTTTATTTGATAATTCAAATTCGCAAAAAGATGAAATTTTCAATTGTGCTAGGAATTTTATTCATGTGATAAATAGAATTAAAATAGAGAATAAGGAAGATAATTTAACAATATTATCGAAAGAGATTGAAGATCTACAAACATTGCAATGTAAAACAATATTGAATATATTCGATTTTACACAAATTTTATTGAATTTTGATGTAAGTAAATTATTTTCTAAAAAATTTTATATTAAGATTTTAATTTTTCATTTTTCAATTTCAGGGCAGTTTCATTCCAGATTTCTTCTTCAATAAAGATTTTTTTGAGTTAATTGCAAAATGTATAATGTGCCCACAAGTAATAGGGTTTGATTTAAAAAATCTTGAAATTACAGAAGAACTTTTCGTAACTATGGGAAACTTGTTACAGTCTATAATACGTAAAAATAATATTTCTTTGTTACACCTACTTAAATGTGAACTATTAATATATGTGCAGAAACATATATACGATTTTGTTGTATTAGATAACATTATTTATGGTAAAAAGAATTTTACTGAACTTAAACAATATGTTCGGGGTTTAAGCTTTTTGGATCGTCATAACATCCTTAATCAATTAGATAAGGTATATATAATACATATACGTAATATTGTTTTTTCAGTACGTCATATTATTTATAATTATTAATATTGTTTTATAGATGAAAGAGTTGATTAATCGACAGGATATAGTTACACGTATTTTCAAGGCGTTAGTAAGAGAATCATTAGGAGAACTTATTTATGTAACTATAAAACCATCAGGAAAAGATTATCTAGAAATTTTAATGGAATTTTCACTGATTCATTACGAGGTATATTATCCAAATATACAAATAGAAAGTGTCACATATTGAAAATCTTTTACCATATTGAAAATATTTTATAAAATTATATTTGCAGTTTTCAATAACAAGGATGTTAATTGAATTCATTGAAAATGATACAATGCTTGGATCAGGTGATAAAAAAATTAAACATGGTGTATATTTTTTCACTACATTTAAATGCGAGATATTTAGATACATATTAAAGGATATAGAAAAATCTATTGAAATATTTAATGATTTATTGCAACGTGATCCGTCTGCTCTTCTAATGATAATGGAGCAATTATTTCTGTTTGTACAACGGTATAAAAAGGAGTTCCATGATTGTGTAGAAGTATTAGTGGATACAGTTATTAAAAAATTCACAATATTTGAAAGTGTAATAAATAATTTAGAAGATAGAAGACAAAAATTAATAAATATTCTTGGTATTGCAGTCCATTTAAAGCAAAAACCAATAGAAGTATCGTCTTTAAGTAAAGATTTTTATATGTGGATTCTTAATCAGCTAATGGACAATTTAGATATAGAATATAAGATATATATCCTTCATAATTTTCTGGTTTGTCTAACTGATATGACTGATACAAAATCAGAAGTACTTGTTATTTTACGTAATTTGAAGAATAATAGACTCGATGTGTGTCCAAATGATTTTTCTCAGAAGAATGTGAAAGCTTTAAAAATTACTAACTGTTTTCACAAATTGGTAATGTTATTACCAGTCACTAAATCGGTGATAGTATTTGAAACCATTATTTTATTTGCAACTGGTATTGCTAAATACTTGTGTAATGAAACAACTAATGAATATTTACAAAAGTACTTTGATTCTATTACCACTGATTACGCTTTGAAATCTTTGCAAGCAGCATACAAATTATTTATGAATTTAACAAATGAAAGGTTTGATGTGTTACATAGATTTCTTTTACCATCATTTGAATTTTGCAAAACTACTGAAATAAATCAATTCTTTGAAACAAATATTAAAGAAATATATACAGTTATTAGCCAAAGCTTGGTTGGAGGTACTTTAGACATAAAACAACTTATGGTATCAAAAATAGGATGCTATGATCTTGTTGCAATTATGTTTGCAAAATTACAAATCTGGGACATAGATAATGCTGAGAGTGTGATTACTCGAAATGCTATTGATAATGTGGTTACTGGAAAAGAACTTTTACACAGTTTATACAGCAATGCATTAAATGTACGCATGTTAAGGACACATGATCCTGAACTTAAAGAAACAACAAGATTGTTGCATTGTTCTGCATATAATTGTTCCATAGCCATTGTATCTAATATAAAAAAGGATGAAGACGCTTATGCAAGTATTTTTATTGAGAACAGGAAAAAGAAGCAATTGATTTGGGAGAATATTGTAGATTGCCAGAAGCAATATAATTTTCAACAAACAGTTGCTGAAAATCCAAAGTATCGTAAAAGATTAGTTAATATAAGAAAGAGAATAAAACAAAAACAAGCATCTAGTCATTACTCATATATATATAGTTATGATTTATCTTCCTGTAGTTTAACTGAAGATATAAATGCTTACGATTTTAATGAAACCATAGTACGAAATAAACATGATAGTACTGATAAAAAGGAAAGCATGAGTTTAACATTTGAAAATGATGAATTAAATAATCATGAATGTATGGCTTCCATTTGTGGAGTTCTGAGTCATATGATAGAAGAAAAAATATCTGTACCACCTATTGATAATACTATCACAGTGCCAAAGTGGTTAAAATGTTTTCTTAATTCTATTACAACAACAAATTATAATAATGTCAGATTGTTTATGTTAAAAGTTATCTTGAATATGCAGACTGTGTTTCAGCCTTATGCAAAATTTTTCCTTCAGCCAATAATGCATGCAACATATTCATATTTGAAGAGAAACCAATTAAATTATATTATTGTTGATGTTATAGAAATGTTAATTGATTGGCAAATTTCTCTTCAAAGATTAAACGAATCTACATTTGATCAGAATAAAGATGCAATTCAACAGCTATGGGAAACATTGATCCAAAAGGTAATAGTAACGAAAACTGACAAAATTTCTAAATCTATTTATAATTACAACATGAACATGGTAAAAACTGTACTCGAAGTATGGCATTCTTATTTGAAGTTACCTAAAAATTTAAGCGATAAGATGAGTACTGCACCCGGAGCTACAGTATATTTAATATTAATCTGTTTCATTAATGGCATGGGACCAGATATTATTCAAAGAAATGATGTCTTAGAATTTCTGGAAAAATCTTTAAAAAAATGGCAGGATGATGAAGAAACAATTTTACAATGTTGTGAATGCTATGGTTTAATCTTGAAATCTCTGAACGATGATAATACTTTAGCAAACAAAAAGTGCGCTATAATTGATATAATTCGAAGTATATTGAGACAGATGCAAACGAAATGCGAGAACAGGCAGATGAAATGCATTCGTGCATTATGTAAAAATTACCCGATTGCGGCAATGGATTATTTTGATTTTGTTAAAAGAAGTATATTTAGAGTAGATTTTCAAGGCAAGTCAAATGGCTTAGAAATATTTTTATTATGCATACCAAATTTTACTACTGATCAAATAGTGAAGGAGTTAGCTTACATGAAGCTTCATGATTTATTAACAAATAAAATTTTACCCTGTGAGAAAATAACATTAAAAATTATCCATTCTTTAGTTCATATCCTACCTCCTCCAAATATACTGTCATTTATAATATTAGTACCACCTTATACAAAGCATAAACTTTCTGAATACAGAGAAATCGCTTATGGTATATTTATAAATATTTATAAGAAATATGCAGAAGACAGTTCTGGAAATAATGAGATAAAGGAGTTAATGCAGATCAGCAAAGAAATATTACTTAATGGTATATTGGATCCTACTGAAACATTACAAGAAATGATACTAAACTTTTGGACGCAAGATGCAAAATTAACAAATACTTGTAAAGAAAGGTTGCTTGAAGCAGTAGATATATATACTCCCAATGCTGGTCAAAATTTCTTACCATTTATATTTTTACTTATTACAGATCTTATAAAGAAATCAAATAATTACACACAAAAGATATTTGAACCTTTGCATGATTGCAGTTATAAAGATTATAAAATAGCTCTCTTATGGAGGACAAAGAATTTTGGATCAAAGGCTCCGCTTTTTGCTCCATCCTTAGCTAGTCAAATGAATCAAACATTCACTCAAATGAACACTACATTATCATATATGTCCTTTGATTCTACATACACAACATCGCATAATTCACAATTAATGCTTCAAGCAACTCAGGAGCTTGATTTCGAGCCGACTTACGTTAACGATACATCTATTGCAATGTCTATTAATCTAGGAGAAGATAATACATTTGAAGTACCAAAAGTACCGCAACCTGCCCACAATAAAAAGTCGAAACGATTTTTAAGCAGTGCAAGTGATATTTCTGCAGCTATAAGACAGAAAGAGATTAAAAGAAATATACAGCATGCAGAAATGATAAAAGAAGAAGGCGTGCGGCAAAGAAGCAGTGTAAAATTGTATAGAAAGTATAGAATTGGTGATTTTCCAGATATTGAAATATCACATGCTACACTGATCGAACCATTGCAACAGTTAGCAAAGAATGATCAGTTGATTTGTAAAGATTTAATAGTCAATATTGTTTGCTCATTAATTGAAAACTGCAGACACAGTAGTTTTACAGAAAAACTTGTAGACAGTATGGAACATATTATGGAAAATGAACAAAATAGTAATTCCACTATAACTGCAATTTTAGAAATATTATTGAATGCTTCTATAACAAGTTGTTCACCAGAAATCATTACGAAGACCTCGAGGTCGAATAGTTTAAACTTCCTTGGATCACTCGTTTTAGAGGAAAGTTTGATTCATGAGACAAATATTTATAGGCCACCTAAAAAAAAGATACGACGGGAACATGTGGATGACTCATCCTCTAAATGGTTGCTTTTAACAAATCTTTATAAATCTATGAATGATGTTGATACAGTTCTTAGCATTTTTCAAAATCATATTACAAATAAGGATATGCAAGTATGTATATGAATATATTTATCTTATAGTAAATGATGATAATGAAATTAATTATGATATCCTTTTTTAAATCAGTTCTCACAAAATTTTAGATCGCATCATTTGCCCAAGTATCTAACAAATGGGAAAGAGCAAAGCTAGCATATGAGGAGGCTTATGGAACGGAATCAGAATTAGTGAAGGAGCATTGTCTTCAAGGCTTGTTTGAATGTCTAAGTAATTTATGCAGCTGGCATGAAATTGACAGACACATAAAGGGCAAGCTTGATAGAAATTTAGATAACATTTGGAATAATCCATGGAAAGATTGGATGTTCCCCTGGGTGTTTGCTGTTCATGTCCGTAAACTGATAAATGAAGACAATACTAAGGAATTCCAAAATGACTTCAAAATCATGGAATCTTGGCTGAATGACACGACTAAGACAAAACACATGAAACGATTTTTTGGGGAAGAATGTTCGATATTTTTTTTGCATAATCAACTAGAAGTTGCCCGTGAATTTTTATTGAACTCTTCTGATGAGATAAGGGAACAATGGATCAGACTTCATCCACTTTCCACGCAATTAAGAATTTGCAAGCTACAGAAGTTGCGAATCATCAACGATGTAAATAAATTTATAAAAATTTTGAAATCGGCCGAACCATCGCGCGATTTAAACGAGATATTAAAGTTCTGGGATAACAGTATGCCTTCATCACTAGACGCTATACTCCCATGGGATAAATTAACGTCCTATAGAACTTATTTTATTGATAAATTACTTGATGACAAATTGAAGGAATGGAATGAGAGTTTAATACAGAACGATTCAGACAGTAATCCCAATGAAAACGAAAATTCGATTACGTATAGATTGCGCACTATTACCTTTGATATGAGATTGAAGATGGTCGAGGCATCGATAAATCAGAAGAATAAATACATAGCAAAAAATTATTTACGACAAGTGGAACAAAGTGTAGAAGCTCCATCAATCTTTTTCAATGAATTTTTATTACTTTGTGGAAAGTTGAAATACCTGATGGGAGATATTGAAACAGACATGAAAAAAAAGCTATCACACTACTCTTCTTCTTGGAAACATTGTCACGATCTTTTACGACAAAACTCTATTGTTGATACTACGAATGTTAGTAGTCGGAAGCAAATCAGTATGATAGCATCGAAGATCGTAAAGTTTAGTGAAGAAAACGAAACGTTTGCAGAATTGTTAAGAGGAAATACTATAATTTTGAAAGAAATAAACGCCGAGAATAATGAGTTATCTGGCATTAGAAATACACTAGAAACTTATAGCTTTAATAATTTGAAAACGTGCTGTGATATGACGACTAAGAATATTAAGGAATGTTATTTCAGTCTTGCAAAGTATTGCTATGACAGATTATCGCATGGTACACATGATATTCAGTTGAGTAAAGAATTTATTCATTCTATATTGAAAGCAATGAGTTATGGATCTCTTGAGGCAGCCCACTATTTTCCCTGTTTGTTAAAATCTGAATATTTCAACGATCAAGAAACAAAGAATATTTTTATGAAAGAGATTGAAAGTATTCAAATTTGGCTGTTTCTCTCTTGGCAAGCCCAACTATTTTCCCATTTAGGAACGTCAATTGCTCCTCTAATTATACCTGTTCTTAAACGGATTGTTGAGACTTATCCTAATGCAGTTATTTACACATTTCGTTTAACAATGGAGACAAACCCTGCTCTCTTAAACGAATCTAGTACTTATGAAATTCGACAAATCCTTTACAATAGACCGGAAATCGATCGATTTTTGACAGCGCTGCATTATGTAGTCAAACCAGAATTATATTTACGACACTATTTAATTGAATTTAGAAAAAATTTATCTCTGGGAACAGCTACGGCTGTAGATATATTTCTAAAGAAAGTATATCCAAATCTACGAGAGAACAAACATGATCCAAGACCAGGGAACATCTTCAATAAGATTGCATCCTATAAAAATATGATAAAGGAGTTAAAAAATAAAAAAACTGAAGAAATTAAATTATGGGTGGACAGGATAATCGAAAGAATTAAAATATCACTTATTAAGCAAGATAAAAGTAATAATAAAAATAGATTGCAAGATTACAGTCCATGGTTGTGCAACTTTCCTGAAAGGGATGTAGAGATACCTGGTCAGTATACTGGCAATAGAAAACCTATGCCTCAGTATCATGCAAAAATTTTAAAGTTTGACTCAAATATAAGAGTTATGTGGTCAATGCGCAAACCTATTCGGATTACTATGATTGGTAATGATGCAAAGGACTATCATTTTCTGACAAAATTTGGAGAAGATCTACGACAAGATCAAAGATTACAGCAGTTGTTTACCATTATGAACAAGACATTACAAATTGATGCAGCTTGTAGACAAAGACAATTATCTATTGATACCTATCAGGTGAGTACTTTTCTAAATAATTCATAGAATATTAAAGAATAGTGAGAAGTCAATATTAAAAAGGGAATTAACTTTTTAAATGCAGGTGATTCCCTTGTCTAAAACAGTGGGTCTTATACAATGGGTAGATAATACAAGATCTTTGCAAGAGTTAATAAATTTCACACTATCAAAGCAAGAGATAGAACGATACGATTCTATAAGTAAACTCTATCAAGAATGGATTCAAAACGTTGCTCCTTCTAAACAGCTACATGAAAAATACAAGGAAGCAACAGTAAAGTACAACGCCTCAGAAGTGACCAATAAAATGAACGAATTTATTGGTAAAACCGAATGGAACAGTTTACGCAAAACATTGACTGTATTATGTCCATCCATAGAAAGTTTTATTACAATGCGTCGAAATTTTATTACTTCGTATGCCACTATGTGTATTGCACATTGGATCTTAGGCATTGGTGATCGGCATTTGGAAAACACCCTTATCGTTATCGATTCAGGGCGTTGTTTAGGTATCGACTTTGGGCTAGCCTTTGATGCTGGCGTTGACCAAAGAATACCAGAATTAATGCCTTTTCGCTTAACACCCCAAATCCTAGGCTTATTGAAGCCTTTCACCGAAAAGGATCTTTTGAAAACGATAATGATACATACATTACAAGCAGTAAGAAACGAACAAGGACCTATTCTGTCTTGTATGGACGTTTTCGTTCATGAACCTTTGAATTGGACTGAACACGTTAATAAAGCATTAAGAGAAAGTGAAGAAGATGTTACAGGTAGTTTTTAATTATGTATAAGATGAACTATTTTAATTCTTAAATAGAGAATAGCACGTAACTACTTTTATTTTATGCAAATTATAGATGTTAAATGGGTACCAATAAGAAAGATCGAAGCAGTTACGAAGAAGTTGAATGGGATTAAACCATCTTTGATTACACTAGATCAACTAAAAGAGCAACATCATGATAAATATTTCGATAGATATTACGCTATAGTTACCGGGGATGATGACATCAAACGAACACGAGCAAAACTAAATGGCTTTTTAACTCCTGAGGAGCAGGTAATCCTTTAAAAAATTTTATTGTTGTGATCATTTAGCAATAAGGTTCTCTAAATTTTTAGATCGAATGTTTGCTGGATCAAGCAACTGATTTAAATATTCTGGGTCGTACACACGTAGGATGGAAACCGTGGCTTTAAAAGAAGTAATTAAATTTATATTTTTATAGTATATATTTATGATATAATTTTGATTATAATGTAGTTTTTTTTTAATGAAAATAGTACTTTTTAAACTATTGCTTAAATAAGAAACTAATGAAAATAAATCAATTTCTTTAAAATGTTTGTTTATAAGAATTAGAATTTTGTAATATTTTTAAATATATTTTATACACTTTCCTGCATTTTATAATTATTATGCGAGTAATTACATTCTTACTTCTCTAAATTAATAATAAATTTTAATTTTTAATGATTGATCGTTTATTAAAAAACTACGATATTTAATACAGTATTATATTGTCTTCACATAATTTTTAACTTTTTGTCGAAAACGTAATTACATTACGCATCAGTATTATTAATTTTTATGCTTGCAATTTTTAAATAAATTGCACTGTAATAGAAGTTGTAAATTGTAAACATCTAAAATTTCTCCATGAAATTATTAAAATTGCTGATCAAATAAACTGCAAAATCAGGTAAAAATATAGAATTTACAATTTACTTTCTTCATTTAACAACTATTCTATAATACTAACTCTTGCATACAATAAATTATATTCACATTAAATTATCTCCGCTCTAATGAGCTGAATCGTCAGTTATAATTCGAAATAATATAATGGCATTCCATTATACAAAATTGAGATCCTTAAAAATTTTTGTTTGTTTAAACTTGTTTAGTGAATTTTTATAGAAATTAATTTTTTGTATTTCACAAAGCGTTTACAATATTTGCGGTATAATATATTACAATAAGTCATCTGGAAATTATTTAACATTGTTGCAGCTGATCTTGCAGTTGCGCATATCGTCCTTGCAGTACGCGTTCTCGTTCAGTTTGTCTATTAACATCTTCCATAAGTGCATTTACTCGTCTCGGCACGGCTGCTTCTTCCTGTGTTTGTAAAAATTTGAACGTTGAAAGCTCTAAATGTGCTTGTTCTATTTGTTCCCACAGATCATGTAATTGTTTTGTTAATACTTGTGCCCTAGTCTGTAATAAAGAAAGTGTATTAATTAATTATACGTACATATTTTAAAATATGTATCTTTCGTATTGAAAATAAGATCACCAACCTGGTATCCACCGGTAAGGACTTTTAACTTTTTTTCCATTCTTGCTGCCCGTTTCGCTTCACCAGTCATATGCATGCGATTCTCTTCTAACTTTCTTTCGCATGCTTCTACTCTATCTTTTTTTGAAGCTAACGTTGCTCGTGTGTATCGTTTTTGTGTTTCCAGATATAATATCTAATAAAATAAAGAAGCAAATAAATATATTTATCAAGTCAAAAATGTTTTAAGCAGGGAAAATATGTTAGTACCTCTGACAAACATTCTTCCCATACAGTTGTATAAGAATCCGAACTTAGTTCTCCATGCGCCATGCCTTCTTTTACTACACCCATTTCATCAGTTAAAAGCTTCTTTGCCTACATGAAATGTTTATTAAAATTAAGCAGCATTATAATTTCACAATAAAGTAAAAAAATATCTTACAGCAACAAGTTCTTCTTTTTCAAAATTAACGTACGGATGTTGCTCAAGGTAAGCTTGAGCTTGAATTACTGAATTTGAGGAACCTTTACGATTTTGTTGTGCCGGATTTTGTAATGCGTCATACTGTAGCATGGTAATCATTTCTCTTTTAATCAGTTCTTCTGCCTAGAATCATATTCATTAATAGTTGTTATACGATCGTTATATACAGGGTGTTAAGAAAAGCCACTCAATATTTATGTGATATATATACACTATATTAAATTGAAAGTCTTAGTAAACATAAAGAAAATGTTTATATCTCGGAAACGATTGAACTTTCAACCTATGTTTACTAAGGTTTTTTTTACATAGTATAGTGCGTTTTCTATGTACTAATATTGAATAGTTTTTTTTTGAATACCATGTATATAATTATTATGTACATTGTACATATATTTGACGATTACATGAACATACCCTTTGCAAATCTGTTAATGGAGTATCCATGAATGGCCTCAAAATATTCATATTTACATCAACTGGTCGTGGTAAATCTCGTTGTATAACTTGCGACCTCCTAGATAATTCCTTTTTTCCTGTAAAACAGAATATAATATTAATACATAAATAATTTTTTTAGTAAAGAATATACATTTATACTTCGGCGATAATGTATTATATACTTTGTTCTATTAATTCTTGTTGTTGCCTAGCATCTATATCAGCTTGGTCTTCTACAATTTCCGTCGTGGTTGAAGTAATATCTTCGTTTTTTGTTTCACCTTCAGGAACTACTATTTCATAATCATTACGCGGTGTTGGAAGCGCACTCAATCCAGCACGCAACTGTTCTTTTACTTGCTTTTGAATTAACGGAGTCTCCGATCCGTCCATATTTTCATTTGGATTAATGCTGAGCTTGTCACGAACCGGTGTAGCTGCTAAAACTCCGTTTTGCGTTCGTGTAGATGCTGGTGTGTTAAATGAATTAGCTGGAGTTCCATCACTACGCTGGGATCGGAATGGCGTAGCCAAAATTGTGTTGGGAGTTGCCACAGCGTTCGTGGAAGGTACAACACCAGTAAAATCAGAATTATTTAATGGAGTATTCAATCCACCTGTATGAAAAATAAAGCAATGAAATTAATATCTTAGATATATGTCTTTTTCCACATACAATTACACCAACCTTTTAATGGAGTATCAACATGAGTAAGAGCCATAACATTTTGAGCTTCTTGAAGTATTCTATCTGCAGCAGCTGGAGTACGTGGAGTTACAGCTGCATTAGTTGGTAAAGAATAATCAGCCAATAAACTATCTGATAGTGTGATACCACTTTCTGTTGCAACTTCACGGGCAACCTATTACAGATAACATAAAATATAAATTCTTATATATTTTATACAAAATAATAAAATATATTAACTAGATACCTCTGATGCTCTACCAAGCTTAACTACTTGCTGTAATTCTTGGTCAGATATCTGTGGTTCTGGTAAAACAAGTTTACTTCTCTTTTTTATTGGCTCTTCATTATTCAACATTCCCATTGGAATATCGTTTTCTTTACGTTGTTTCAACTTCTGTTTGTCTTTTCTGCGTTCCATTTCTTCCTTTTCTTGTCTCAATTCGCCATCTAAATGTTGCTGTCTCATTTTTGAGAAATCAATGGCAAGTGGATCTACATGCTCATTAGACGTATCATAAAATCCGGGTGCTGGTCGTTTCTCAAACGGAATCTCAGAATTGTAATTAACCCCGCGTTTGCGCTTATTCTTTTGTGATACAGTAATACCAGCAGCTCTCAACTCTCTACGTTTTTGTAAAGCAGCAAGCCTACGAGCTTCCTCTAACTGTTTCTCTCTGGCTTTACGTTTTGCCTTTTTACCCTGTGTGTTTGCAAGTCTGGCACGTGCCTCAGATAACATTTCCAATTCTGAAAATTACTAATTTTATTGTTCTTACATATAACAGAAAATAATAGCCTGTAAAATGGAAAGCTTACCATCTTCATCCATGTCCTTAGGATCAGGCCTAGCTGGTTTTGTTTCAGGGTTTGGATCAATTTCTCCTGGTTTTAGTTTACGAGGATCATCTGCAGCATCATCTCCCTCTTCCTTTTTTTGAGCTTGATCCCTAACATGGTATAATAGCAAAAAATGTAAAATTCATTTTCAAAAACATGTTAGTTTAAATTTATAAAATACATTTAACTCACAGCAAATATTCGTAACGTTCTAAGCATTGTGCAGCTGTACGTCCTATAATTGGCGCAATTGTTCTCCATTGGGTAGGCATTAATTTTGCAAGATGAAGAAGCTTTTCGTCTTCTTCTCTGCTCCATTCTGTTTTTTTTATGCTTGGGTCTAACCATTCAAACCAACGCGCTTTGCATTGCTTAGCAGACTTTCTATGTAAAAGTGATGCTATTCGACTCCATTGATTTTTGCCATATTTCATTACAGCAGCTTTTAAAATCTCATCCTAAAAATACAAAATATTTACAGAAAAAATCATCTCTGATATAATCAAAATGTAAATACAGGTTAGAAATCAATCCTTACCTCCGTATTCCGCCATACTCCACCTTTTATCATAATACGCGGCATTTTTTATATATTTTTTAATACCATCCAAAAAGCAATAAAAATTGAAAAATTTTCACTGATTATCCCTATTTATTTGATAATTAATAACAACCTCATTAGAACTATAAATTAGCGACAGTAACATCAAAGAGGAAATTGCGATGTCAGAGACACCAGTGGAAGGCGGCGACAAAAATATTAATACAATTTTTTTAAAAGCAGATACAGAATAGAATCCGACATATATATATATATCCAATAAAAATGCTCTTATGATTTTGAAGAATACTATATGCTTATAGAAAAAATAAAAGATCTATAAATTACAGATAAAATATTACAATATATAGAATCAGACAGAACTGAAAGTTTATTGAACTATGTTTTATTGTTTAATAGTTAATTAATTAAGACAATTATCTCAAATGTTTCGTAACATCTGATCTTCTGATTAAAGTATAGAGAATTATGTAAAAGACAATAATAAGCTAAACAATTCGTTATGTATTTAAGTATGTATTTAAAACTGATTCCAGATTTCAAGTTGGTTTTGAATTGTGAATATAGTTTTAAATATAGAGGTAATTTAAGGTGTACAGCATAGCGTTACACGCATACGATAAGCGGATTGTAAATTATTTATTGTTATAATAAATGTGTGAACAGGAACTATACATAAACTTCAGAGAGAGATTTTGGATATACATATATATTCAACATATTCAATACACGCATGAATTATACATACAATAAATAAAAAAATATTTATTCAGCAAATTATATCTGCACAATTTGAATCATAAATATACTGCAGTAACTCATTAATGTACATGTAGGAAACAAATACTTAAATTTATTGCCGACGTAAAATATTTTTCATATACAGTACTTTTATACATGTTATTTTTTTATAAATTATATTAAACATTGAGAACATATATACATATTATAACTTAATTACTGAAATAATGATTAAGTTAGATTTTTTCTACTTTTTTAGATTTCCTTTTGATATTTCACGTTTAAGAATAAAATTATAATATTTATAGTCATATATTTCTCATATATACAAAGTCTCATATTCACTGGTGGAATATTGATATTTACAACTTACATGGTGAATCTAAGAATTTAATTTATGTTTTATATATTAGCAACACGCATAGTTTTTACAAAATCAATATCTTCTTTTACTAAATATGTACCATTGCTTTAATTATTTGAATTATTACTTACTTGTTTTTATAATTATGTTTTTGATACATATGTTAAATAAATAGTATTTAATTATGTCTTTTATGTTATATTACTCCATTGTTTTCACTCTATTATGTTTCATATGAATAATTTCTTACAAATCAATTATACAAAACAAATATAAGTGAATATATATATACATATATACATCCATTCAGTTACTAAGGCAGTGAATTGATTATTGTATCATTATATTATATTCAAGCTGCAAATAAGTAAATAATAAAGATTTTAGGCATGAATAATGCAATATATACATATATGTATGTATATATATTTATATGCA
The DNA here is from genome assembly GCA_014737525.1 of Bombus difficillimus. Classification (NCBI taxonomy): domain Eukaryota; kingdom Metazoa; phylum Arthropoda; class Insecta; order Hymenoptera; family Apidae; genus Bombus; species Bombus difficillimus. The sequence continues at coordinate 507,443 of JACXIT010000193.1, read as the reverse complement.
CGCAACATGTATATATAAACCTAATATATATTATTAATTATTATACAATATTTATTTACAGTTTTCAATGATAAGTTACTCTTTAATTAAGAAATAAAATCAAATTTAATTAAATGAAATTGGTTTAACTATTTACAATATGATAACATTTTCTTTACATTAATCGATAATTCTTCTTGTCATTACAAATTTAGAATATTTATATTATTTTAATGCATAAGTACAATATACCATTTACATCAGCTTCATTGATGATATGTGAAAAATAATACTTAATATAGCAAATTGCTTTTGAATTTCAAGGCTTCCAACTGAGAAAACTATCCTGTATATATATTTGTTTAAATATGCTATGTGCAATAGATTGTGGAGCTTTACGATTACGTTGAGCTTCTAAAATGTATGAAACCTTTTCTCTTGCTTCACTGCGAGAAATATCACCTCTGAGACCCAATAATCTGACTAAATGATCTTCAGTCATATCGGGATATTTCTCAACCAAAGAATGTAAATCAAGAGAAAGAATTTCCGAATCTTCACAACGCAATACCTCCGCCAGTCGCTTGATTATTTCAAAGGGAGAATTAAAGTTCCCTACTTTTGGAGCTATTCTATCAAAGAAATTTTTTAATTTATCTGCTTCTGTCATTATTTTTGATGTACATGTTAAGCATTCATCATATGTTTTTAAAGATATCTTTCTTTGTAGCATTGCAGAAATGTAACGTTTTGCAATGAGATTTTGTGCCTCTGTAATAACATATTCAAAATTTTTTGGGCACAGGTGATTATAATCTTGAAAATAATCTTCTAAAGTCACACAAATGGTTTCTACTGGGATAGGGGATGATAACCATTTAGGAGTAATTAAATCTTGAAATTGTAATTCTAAATCTAAGAAAGATTCTTCCAGTAATATTGCTGCTGCTTCATTTCGTAGTTGTTGATAATTTGATAACAAATTTTCGAATTTCACAGTAGCATCTCCACTAGCATTAGAAACCCAATACAGCTGTTTCATTTGCTGTGCTAATTCTGTAAACTGTAAACAATTATTAACAACTGTAATCATATGATGCGTAAAGTAAGGTACTTGGCTTCTATCCTCAAAATGTTTGTTTTTAAATTCCAGTATTGCTTGTTTGTACATAAATCCATATTTAATTACTTGTTCAATGCACAGGACTATAGCCTGTGCTGTTAATTCAATGCTAATTGTTTTTGTAACTTGGAGATTTTGATCAATCATTTGAAATATAATCACAGGTGCCGCTGTGTGATAGTATGTTTCTTGAGTGCTTCCTTCTGGTAATACACCACTCCACCAGTCTACTTTTTCAGTTTCCAAAGTCTTTTTCATCCAGTCTTCATAATTTTGACACATATTCTTCAAATATTTCTCTTGCAGATCATTTATAATTTCAGGACTCAACAAAGGGCCTATATCACTTGTATCAATATTTAATTCAGGATGTTGCATTAATTCTGGGCCAGTATAAGTATTCATAATCCATGATAATAAAGATACATATTCATTTCCTTCCAAGCCATTGGCAATTATGTCTTTCAAATGTTGTGATAAACTTGTATGATACATTTTAACAAAAGTTCTTACAATATTATACCAAGGTGGAAAACAAGGTTCACAAAGAGTTTTAGCAACTCTCAAATCTTCCAAAATTAAGAGTCTTGTAAGCTCTAAATACCTAACTAGCCACATTTTGTTATCCACTCTTTCCTCAACATGCGTTCCTTCAATTCTATTGGCTACAGATTTTTCTAAAACTTTCATTGCCATATCTTTCCACTTTTTAGGTCTTCCTGGTGGCATAAATCCACTTTGTTTATGTCTCTGAATAGCAAAATGATCTGCTTTCTCTTCTCTTTCTATAATTCTCAATGCTGTGACTATAACAGTAGGTTCTTTTCTCACTGTGTTTAATGTACGACTTAATACTAATCTAATTTGTTTCTCCATTAGCTGAGAAAGCATTTCAACATCCTCTAAATAAGCTTTTAACATAACTGTATCAGCTGGGGACTGATTTGGAAGTTTGTGAAGTTCATACAACAAATCATCTCTTGAATTTTCAAGATCCATAATAATCTGATGAGCATACAGTAGATTCCCCTGATTTATCCACTGTTTAGTCATTTCAACGCTTTCTGGTAAAGTAAACGTATGTTTCAAATTTTCTTTGGCAGTAACATACTGAGAGTGACGCATATTCTCTTCTTGAACAGCTTGCAATTTTGCACTGAGTTCTGGAACTTTACTGAACAATTCGCCAATATCATTCAGATCCTGTTTTATAGAAGCGCTACTCTCTAAAGAACTCTGAAGCTGTTCAAAACCTACACGAACTCCATCTAATTGACTTTGCATTGCAGTTTTGAGCATAGTTTCCACAGAAGCTTTCTTCCGGGCTATTCTACGTTTGTACATATCAATTTTTTCCAATTGACCTGGTCGTTGCAATAGATTACACCCATATTTTGTTGCCTTTGCCTCTGCTTCTTCCTCTAATTTTTGCAAGTCTTCCATTTTTAAAGCCATTTTGTTAATGTTTTATTTTACAAACTATTATTTTACTTTACACCTTCCGATAATTATACAAAATTAGCAATAACGACTTTTACTTAGATAGATTCATTTAAAGGAAAGCATGCAGATTATTTTGACATTTATAAAACCTTGGTTAGGCATGTACTTTAAGATGCGTTTATATTGAATAGCTATCTTGTCAATTTTAATATAATGTGTTTTCAACATTGTAGTGCTTTGTAAATGCGCACTGTCGTATTTTCATGTGTTTACGTTCAATGGAAAACAAGAATTTGAAGAATTCAAAAAAGTTTGTCGTTGTCATATTATCAAAATAAGACATCACAGTACTTATAGAATTTTAAGTCTAATTCAAAACTAGAAATGCATTTTTTAAAAAGATTATCAGGAATAATCAACCTACATTACAAACGCTGTCCAATAAGATGTTTAACCTCCAAATCGTGCGTAAATGCAAAAGATGAAGTAGAGCAAAAGGGTAAATGAATAACTTTTATTCTTGATATTATATAATATTTTAGTTTTTACGAACTATAGAACAAATATATGTTCTAATGCATAATCATGTTTGTACATTATTTCAGAAAAAAATATTTTGGTAGATCATTTTGAAGAAATTTGTCTAATTGGTATAAACCGACCAGAAAGGAAGAATGCTTTAAATGTTGCTGCCGCACAAGAATTATCGGATGAATTAGATAAATTTGAAAATGATGAAAATTTTTTAGTTGGTGTCCTTCATGGTATAGGAGGGAATTTCTGTAGTGGTTATGATCTTAAAGAAATTGCACAATATGATGGAAAAAATGAGGAAGTTTTACCTCACTTTGGGCCATTGGTAAGTTAAGTAACTGAAATGTAAAGTAGATTATGTAAATGCTAGGATATTAACTTTTCTGATATGAAATGTTTATAGGCTAATAGAATTGAGTTATGTAAAAAACCCTTAATTGCTGCTATAAGTGGATATGCTTTAGGAATAGGTTTTGAACTTGCCTTAATGTGTGATCTCAGAGTAATGGAAAAAGGTGCAGTATTAGGATTTACAAATAGACGGTTTGGCATACCTATATTATGTGGTGGTACTGTCCGATTACCCGCTTTAATTGGTTATTCAAAAGCAATAGAATTGATATTAACTGGTCGTTACATCCAAACAGAAGAAGCACATTCATGTGGTTTGATTAATCGTTATACAGCTACTGGCAATGGTACAGTTTATTTTGCAATAGTAAATAATATGTATAGGTACATCAAAAGAGAGTAAAATTATATAATCACAAATTTTTTACTTATAGTGTTAGGCTCTTCACTAAATTTGGCAAAGTCATTTGTGAAGTTCCCGCAAAAAACATTGCTTGCAGATCGTGCTTCTGCACAGTTTGCCACATTTTCTGCTAAACAACTAGAAGAAGCTATACAATTTGAGAAAGATAATGCATCTCATTTACTATTTGAAGAAGGAGTTGCAGGAGCAAAAAGGTTTGTTACAGAAGGATTAGGAAAACATGGAAAATTTTACAATATTACAAAAATAGAAACTAAGTTTGAGGAATTTGATAAAGATCTTTTATAAAGATCATATAAAAGTACTTGTTCCTAAAGACTATATACATAGGAACAAATGATACAAAATCTCATATAACTGTTATGTAATATATATTTAAAATGTATCTAAATTTTCTACTATGATTAAATTCCTTTATTATGAATACAATCATGCCATTTTGTGTGTAATACTGCCTTTCTTTAAGGAAGATTTAGCAGATAAATTTTTCTTAAGCAAAGCATGAGATTTTAATAGTATATCAGTGCATCTTCTTGCTGCTTTTCCAGTAAGGAGTGGTGTTATATTAATCATTTGACCATTTATATCTCCTGAGTAAATAATATTCATTGAAAATAATATTTTATATAATATTTAAAACTTACGTTCAAATGTAACTATTAGATATGTTAAATCCACTTCAAAAACATCAAAACCAGATATGTATGGTTCAAAAATGGAAACTTTCCTTAATTGGCAGTTAATTTCATCACATAAATCAAATTCAGCTAAAAATGTGCTTTAATATATTTATTAAAAAAGTAAATAGAAGAAACAGTTAGAATATAACCTACTCACTTGTATCATCTAATCCTACTATATCTCGAATATAATTCAATATTAGCTTAAGTGGACAGTTAATATTTATTAAAATTTCTTTATCTGTTTCCTCCAATTGTGTATTTTCCTCATTATTAGTAACAGGTACTACGAAATAAATATACACGATATAGTATTCATTTAACGAACATTATTTAATAAAAATATTATTACTAGAATATTTGATTCGTATAATCGACGTCATGTTACGATTGTCAATATTATCAACTTCGCATTTAGTAAATTTCAGAATATTAAGGTACGAATAATGGAAAAGGAAATTAACAAATTGGCTTGATCAAATTCGTTCTACGCATTCTCTCCGCGAAGGATATCGCGTAATACAAGGTTAAAATAATCGAAAGTCATTCGATGTTTCATTGGTATACAGTTTTTGCATTGAATTTTCAAATTTGATAGTAAATCATACGATCAATTTATTTATAATATACAGTAGCTCGAAATTTGGAACAAATCCGAAAATTACATAGAAGATATTCTGTGCAAGTATACATTTTACGATCACATAAGTATCTAAACGGTCAATTATTCATTACATTAACAAGTCTCAATATTCAGTGGAACCATTTTTAATCTTTATTATTTGTTTAAGATGCGGTGTACTATATTTTTTTTTTTTATTAAATATACGTTTGCTTAAAATGTTTGCTGTTATAACATAATCACAGAATCGGCAAAGGAATGGACATAGAGATCATTGGATTCAATTCGTTCATAATATTTTTCGTCGTCTATACTGAAGCTGGTGCATCGACGTAACAATATGTGTATTGGACTGCCGTCAATGATGGGTCGCAGATTTTCTCCGGACGGTCGTCGACGCGTTCATTCGGCTGGAATTTCAAATAATCGTGGAATTTCATATTCAAGTTGAACAACGACCGTCCATAGGTTTAATTGGCGAAAGTAATGCGAGCCGGCCAACCACCATCGAGCCGGTTAAAGCTGTGTGACGAAACGAGTGCAGGTGGCGGTGCATTGTTGCGCAATCGTTCATATCCCTCCTCCTCCTCCTTCTTGTAACCAGGAGTCAGGACGAGAGTCCCCTTGGTAACCAGAAGGCCTTCCCCACCAAGTGCCTTCCTCCTTGCACGACCTGGTGAATGTTGCGCGTACTTAAATCTACGCGATCATCTCCGATGTTGTTCTTTCTTTCGTTTCTTCCTTCTATTTCGTCTTTTCCTAGGACTTGCTTTTCTACCGACTGGTTACGTTTTCCTTTCGTTAGATAAGCGCCAGGATACGCGATTTTGAGATTTAACTGAAGAAAGTAATTAATATTTGAAGAATTGCAGCAATTTTATTAATGATTAATAATTATGATATTAATAATATTAATAATTAATATTTGACCAATTGTCGTGTATGTATGTATGTACATATTATTAAGCAATTTATTATAATTGTTATGTTTTTACAAGAAATAGAAAGTATACAGTCCAGATAAAGACTTCAAGTATCAATTACAAAAGAAGTAATTGGAGAAATGTCAGCTCGGTGAGATCTGCACATACATACGTATAAGGAAGAGAAGTGTACATAATTGCAAGTTGGAATTATACTGGAGAATTTGAGGTATAAGCTTTAATTTATTTGAGTAATTTAAAATATTCTTTATATAGATTCTTTATCTTGTAACATGATGGATTGTAAGATTCAGGAATTATTATTTGATTGAGTATTATTTGATGGGAGTTATTACTTGATGGGTAAGGAGAAAAAGATAACAAGTCCCGCGAGAATACTTTATCGAGAAAATAAAATTTTAATAATTCATATTTTATTATATTTTTTATTTTCCACTTTATTCATTTTTCTTAATTTTAACAGAATAAACGTTGAGTAGTATTTGTGAAAAAGGGGTGGAATAAGCGTTCTCAATGTATATTCGCAAATGATAATAATAAGCAGACGAGACAAGGAAGAAGCGTGTAAAAGATAAAAGGGCGGTTCCCAGGATCTTCTTTCTGATTAGACTTGTCGTGTACGTGGCATTTGAAAGGATGATGCCAGAGCCTTTCACGAATCACCAGTCGATTCTACGGTGTGTTATTGTTGCTGGCGAACTCGTGAAACAAAAGTTGCCTTCGTTGGGAGAGGCGAATCGATGCGTTCATGTTCTTTACGAGGAAGCGAGGTGTGAAAGTCGTACATATTTCGAACGTTCCTAATAGTTTCTATCTTTTATTACTTATTTTACATTTCCTCATTTATATGATTATATAAATATATTATTATTAGATTGTAACATAAATTTGCTCTGCTTCTATACTTATTATATAAATGGAGAAAACTGGACGATTATAAGTTACAACCTTATATTTTGGAAATTTTAGATTCTTTCGTAGATATTCGAACACTTACAGAAACTTTTCACAAATATATTATATGCGTTATACAAAACATTTTGAAATTTCATTAACGTTGTAATGAGATTCCACTATTGCGATTATATCGCTGAAATTTGAAACAAATTTGAAAATGTACGTAGGAGCTATACAATATTTAATGTAAGTATATATTTCGCAAACATAATAAAAGTATTTACACAATGTTAATAAGCTTTTATGCTCAGTAAGCTCATTTCTAATACTTATTGTATTATATTTTCAATAAATACATACATTTCCAGATTGGTTTCAAATTTGACAAGTATGAACATGATTAGATTACAGATTTTTACGCATTTATGGGAGATTAAAGAATGTAAAAATGCACAGAAAGCGTATAATATACGCATAATATATAATATAAAAATATATAAAACATTCAAAGTATCATTCTACTTCAGTTCTATTTCTTTTTAATTATATTCATAAAAATATGAATTCGCGTAAATATCCGCGGTCTAATCATCACAGTCGTGACACGTTACAGTGTCAATAGAATTTCAGAAAGTTTCGTATAGGGCATATAATATATCCATAAAAGCTTTCTGTTCGAATACTTTCGTCAGCCACTGTACTTATCCCTAGCCTTTTTGCAGCTCAATAAAATAACGAAGCTTAAACAACCTGTCTAAAGCTGCCTTCTACCAAGCTCGCCACGGGAAAACGGAGTTGAACCGTGCAATTTTCATGTGCATACGCTGAAAAAAAGGCGCTCACGGTTCGCGGCGGTCACTTCAGCTCCTTTGTACGCTCGGTACCTGTCCATTCTCTAGCTGGCGCTGATCGTATCTGCATGCCACTTAACCATTACGTTTTACGAGGTGGATGGACATAAAGTGACTCCCCGTTCCTCGTCCAGCAACAGGTTACATCGTTGTCCCGCTTTACCGGACGACGAATATTTTTCTTCTTCGCGCGTGCAAATAGGATCGTCCGTTCTGCCGGTATCTGTGAAATTTACCACGGCTGTTTCAGCACCTGGACACATCCTGTTGGATCGACAGGCCGCTTCTATGACCGGCTAGCGAATTTATGCCGCGTTTCACAGTCGACGAATCGATAACCGGAGGAGAGTTAGTTGGAGGAAGGTAGAAACGATCGCTGCTGTTGCTACAGGGCCTGTCGGAAGGTGTTTTAACGCGGAAAATATCGCACCCTTGATTTCAAGGCGATACCACTGAGAAATATTTCATTTGTTTTTAAAGATGTGAATGATTGTTTTTCTCATATAATGACTGTGCAAATTTATATTTTTATGAACACAATTAGAGAGGTAATGTAGATAGAGATTTGTTTTGATCTTGAATTATTATAATTTTGGATACTTTTATGTACTAAGCTTAAATCGACTGATGAATTTGTTTTGATACGAGTATCTGTTTGAATCAATCATTTTGCAACATTTATCGAGCTCTTTGAACGATCCATGGATAGGAACGGTGAAGTTTTCTGATTTCTTCGAAATTTTTATATAAACGGTGTTTCCTAATTCTACGTATATTTTTATTTGGAACGAGAATAATATTTTAACTTATTGGTAGGGCTGTTTGTATCTTTTTTTATCGGTAATGTTTATCGAAGAACTCCCGAAAAAAGTTTTCCATCAACGACACATTCAATATCATTTAAGTGCAGAATGATCGGTGAATTAATTCCCGATTATTAACTCCAGTTGATTAACTAATTATTGGTTACGACCGTGTGCAGCGAAATAACACACGGTATTCGCATACAAATTATTATTCATTAGTGGATGTTATACATGTTGTATCGCTGTTATAACGAGAGTTGGGTTAGTTGCGTTTCGTTCCGGTAGTTTTACTTGTATCTTTGATTGCTGTCGGAATGTAGTCGTTTTCCGGAAAGGCGACTATTTGCTTTTATGAAGTTTTAAATGCACACGACACGCTGCGAACGAATCGATCGGAATGTCATGGCTATTCATGGTGATCGTATCGCGTTATTTTCCCGGATGAAGACTTTTCTTTGCATTTTAATGTCTGCCTTTATCGATTTTTATTCACGTTCGATAAATGTTACGTCTTGAAAAGTATTACAATACAATAATAACGTATGAAGACTATAAAGCGAGAACACGATAACTGAAACATCTCATTTTTTACAGAAAAGTATCGAATTTCAAAATTCAATACTCTGTCAACGAATCTCATGTTACAGGTATCGTCCTTTTATTTGGTTTTTGAAGCTAGACACGCGTTTTCTGATACTCTTCAAAATTTTCAAAATATTGCTCTTCATAATATTAAAATACTGCTTGACCTCCGCAAAATTTCTTTTACTTATCAGCTATTTCTAAAAGACTTGCATCTTTGGACCTAGTAGTTTGCATAGTTTTCAATTTTTATAAAATAACATTATAATACTAATATAAAGCAATATAAGACTTGTACCGACGAAATTACAATAAAAGATATATAAAAAAAAGAAAAAAATTCAAGGCAGAAGGCAAAATCTTATTTACATATTTGGCGAAGGATCATTTAAAATCCTTCAAAATCCATTGTTTTATATCTATAAAATTATTATGAAACACCACAAATTAATCACTTTGACGACCACTCTGTTACTTCTAATTTTTAAAACAGAAAATCAATGAAAACGTATCTACTATATATCATATTTTTCACGTAATTTTCATGTAATAACGTTATATATGATAATGATATGCGATGGCCGAAAAAACATAATCAATATAAACGACAGTATTATATTCATATATGCGACAAATCGTAACGTATTGTCTCGTTAAATATTCAATTACTGCAAGATGTCTGTCAGAAGTTGAGGGAATCGCGATCGAGATAAAGTAAACTACAACGTGTTGGTTCAAGTTAGATTGAGTTTCAGGGAATCGGGATTAGCCGGAACAAGAAGGAGCTGAATTGAAGCAAGTTGGAACGGTTTAGAGCGAGTTGAAGCAAATTTTTGGTTCGTTTTTCGTCAGGCTTGGGTATGTTGAAACGAGTTACGTTATTCTAATTGACTTTATCGTCGATCAGAGGAATTTTAGGACAAGTTGGAGCAAATTAAAATCTATTTTGGTTATAGATTTAGACTACATAGATCCAAGCGAATCAGAATTATTTAGCCTGGTTTATTTAGTATTGTTTGAGGGACTTTAATGTGAATTAAACGAAGTTTGGTTCCATATCAACGAACTCCAGTGCTTTAAAAAAGTTTTGACGACAATTGTGCTAAACCTTACGCAATTTGACACTCTGAATGGCTCGTACACTGTCCGTTCGAGAGCTACGAGTGTCGATCGATGCCCATTTCCCTGTCAAACTCGATTGAGTTTTGTTCGCAATCCAGATCTCGAGTTTTCAGTATTTATCCGAACGAGGAGTTTTGATTGCAAACTTTGAAAAACTGGCCCTCGTTGAAACGTATCCTCGTTGCCTCGATTCTCCCTCATAATTTTCTTTTTATTGAAAAATATAAGAATTCAATGATATTCGTAAAATACGAATCTATATGGAGACTTGAATATTTATTATTAAGTTGAATGGCAAATTTTCTTGCTAGATTTTACTTGTATATTCACTACCTTCTCTGTATAACACATATAATATATTCATAAAAGATTTTTACGAGTATTTCGATACTCTATTATACGTATTTTATAAAATATTTTGAAATTTTATTGGTACTACAATGAGATACGACCGTCATGATAATATCGATCAAAGAAACCAATCTGAAAATGTATGAATAGCCAAAGAAGTTGCAATATATTTGCCGTAAACATGTATCTAGTAAAAATTGAGTATACAGCATAGATAGTGATTTTAGATATATAATAAGCGTTAAAGATAATTTTACTGAATGTGCAGCGTTATTATTAATAGATTATCGAGCGAATTTGTTATATCTATTTGTTGTAATTTTTTCGATTTAGAATGACTCCTTATTTATTTATTTACTTATTCAATACCTGCCTTTTGGCTTTGAACAGCTTTCACTTATCAGCCCCATAATCTCTACACAATACAACAATACCATTTTATCTTTAACACTATGACAATTATCCTATGTCTAGTTCTTACCGTAGCTAATTTAACCTATCTTATCCGACTTTATCTTTTCCTACCTTTTTCTTTGGTACGTTTCCTGCTTTTGCCTCTCCCCCTCCCTCTCACATTTCTACAGTCTTCAGACAAACACTCCATCGTTTCTTCCTTCTCCTCGCATATCCTATATAGCCGCTCCTCTCTTTCCCTCCAGTGTTGTTCGCCCCTGCTCTCATTTCCACATCTGAATCTTGTTATGATGCATCTTTCCTTTCTCTTCCTCCTCTTTCTCTCTCTCTCTCTCTCTCTCTCTGCCTCAGGTAACGCGGCAAGCCCTCCGTCCTTATCTTCTTGTATGTGGGGTTGTACCTTGACCTCTCTATCTTTTTCTCTTTTTCCCTCTCCCTCTTCCTCCCATCCTCTCCTTCACCCTGATCTCCTTCTTCTCCCTGTTCCCCTCCAGCGGCTCTTCTTAGTCTTCATATCGCCTCCTATTTTCCTTCTTCTCACCTGTTCTTTAGCTCTGTTTCTCTCTTGCTGTCCAGTTTCCGAAAACATTGCTTCACTGACTTCTTATCCGATCTCCTTGCCTTCTCCTCATACCTGATCGCCCTCCTCACTGCCCTGTTCACGATCTCCTCGCTTTTGGTCTCCTCTAACAGGATGTTGTTCGGCATTCCTCTACATCATATTTGCTTATCATTGACGTATATACTAGACCGCTGGTTTGTACGTGTTTATAGAAAATTTGAAAGCGCAAGATCGCGCAGAATATAGATATTATGAAAAGATATATGAATAACCAGAGCGTAATCTCGTTTACGTCATCGCCGTCTGACGTAGCACATTTAGATAAGCAACAACTGTCTTCGCTATCTGTAATTACGCATGATTTCACGAATATCTTCGAGTGAATTTTTGTCAGAATTAAAAGAATTATGAGCGCATAAATTAACGGACGCGACTACGAACGTGCCAATTTTCCCGTTAGACTTCCATGCCAGGCCGTGAAATGATCGTAATCTGATTTATATCTTCGTCAATCTTATACTTTTCTTACGCTATCAGCAATTCACTCAGCGAATATCAAGTATCAGATTATGTCGCCGTATGTTTATTACATTTTCCATTAATATCTCACCGATAATGTAATGTCTTTATAATAGTTTTTTTACTTTAATAATAGTTAGTAGATAAAACAATTTCCTAGCATGGTTCTACTTTTTTAAATGATATTCCTAAACGTAGAAATTTGCATAAAAATCAGTTGTCTGCTTGTTAATACAACGAACAACCAAATGTTTTAATATCTCTACGACTCCTACGAAATATACGTTTGGGCAAAATATTTCGTACCTTCTTGACGCATTCTCAGATTCGTTTCGAACTTTATCGATATAACCACGACAGCTGGCTCTCATTACAGTGTTAACGAAATTTCAAAATCTTCTATGTAATGCGCGCAATATATTCATAAAAGGTTTCAATACTTTCGTGAGCTGTTGTAAATGCATATGCCTGGAAATTTATCCGGTCGCCGATCTCGCGTAGCTCGCGGTGAAAACGTTGGGAGAATCTCGCGTTAACGTTTGCAAACTCTTTCGTGACTCGTTCTCGTCCACGAAAACGCGCATAAACCATTGCATAATCTCGCGTGATTACGCGCGAAGCGCTGCCCGTGATGACACGTCGTGCACGTCGTTGGACGAAAAATATCGATCCCAAAATTTCGTGTTCAAGTTTGTCAAGTTCAGGTTTGTCGAGTAGCATCGATCTGAAATTCACCTGAACGAGAATATTCAAAAATTCACGTGTTCTCGAAAACCGCGTGACTCTATGAAATCGGGGCCAATTGAATTTACTGATTCTCGAAATTACACGCGCAATTTCTGGAAAATTTCACGGAACACGAAAGCAATTGAGCCGAGTGTTCGGTAAATTGAATTTCTCCATCTAATCTTCTGCTAAGAGAACGAAAATCTGCTAGTTGCTTTCGCGTGTTCTTATTCGCGAATTTTCGATATTTTTAATCCAGTATTCTTTCTATTTTGTTAAATATTTAAAATTCTTCTTATCGAAATAAGGATACTCTCTGCATACCGTAGTCTGGAAATTAATCAAAGAATTTGAAACGTTTGGATATTTTTACATCTTCGAATCCATCATTGTATTACCTACGATCGATCTAATTTTCTTATTTATGAATTTTCTAGTGTATTTAATATTTTTGGCTTTCTCGTAGATATATTTCAAATTCTTATTATTGAAACGAAATATGCGTAGGTGTCGTCATTTAGAAACTAATCGTTTCTAGTGTTTCGATATTTCTCTCTCTGAATAGCCAAGATAGATCTATAATTGCGTTGGATGACTTATTAAAGTGAATTGGCATGGAATTTCGTATCTAGTAAAGTGTCGTAGGTTTCTTAAGGTACGTTTCTTATGAATAAAGAACGTTCGTATAATCGCATCGGACGAAGAGCCGTCGAATTATCGTCGGTAAAATAATTTATAATTTACAAATAAGAATTAAGGATCGTGATTGCAGCTAGTTATGTAACAATGCTAGGAAATACACGCACGAAACGAAGCATGGAAAATGTTCGGTCCTCGAGCTCGAAAGTTTCAAGATCGTATATCGTTCGCAATTATAAAATACGTATAGATACGTACAAACTACACGAGTCACACGTGACTCTTAAAAGGACGATAATTACATTTGAGAAGAAAGGAATAGAATTGTCAGGAAATTCGTACTAAATGGATCTTTTCATCAAAACTTACTTCTAACCGGAGCATATCAATTATCTTTTACATATCACAAACGGAACAAACAAATTTTGAAGGAGCATTGTGACTGCGAGAATGATATTCAGCGGCTAATAATACGCAAACAAACGACAGACAACACTTGATAAGTTTTTCAAAATAAATCTCATATTGTTTGCAAAAAGCAATTGTTTACACGAAATGTAGCATAAATGTGTAATGTGGTATTAAGCGTCTGCGATAGATATAAATCGTACAAGTGTCGCGATCGTTTGTAATAGATCGAATTCTATCAGTCGGTTATTCTTATGGAAAAAAGAATTGTAAGTTTCAAATTGATTATGATAAGCGAATTTCACCGTAATACGAAACTATAAAGCATTAAATTCATCCAAATTTCGGTATATAATTCGAGGATTCTCAAACAATTATTTCTCTTACTATTCTTATAGAAAGTATGAAATATACATTTTTTTTATTACAGAGATTCCATAGTTTTAAATCAACCAAACTTTTTCTAAAAACCGAAACCATTGACCGCCAAACGTACGAGAAAGTAATACAAAATATAGTAAACCGCAATGTGTCCAAATCCTTTCGAGAATAACGTTTTCAATTTCCCGCGCTCGTAAAGCTCGCGAATCTCGACAGGAGGAAAGGATCCCCACCCTTTCGTCCTTACGTCGTGCCAAGAAGAAACATTCTTCGAAAATGCATTTCCTGAGTACAGACTGTAGACTGGAGCCGTTAAGAGCTGCGCATCCAGCCGCTTGGTAATACACATAAACAGTACGCGCGGCTTGCATTCTATTCCGGAAAAGTAAGGTCCTTGAACTCGATTCCTCGGCTGCATCTCGCGAGCTACCTGACCACGGAGTCGTCCTTTATCCGTTTCTACGGCCGTATGCAAAGCGCGTCTCTAACGCAGACGCACGCGCGACTAATATAAACAGGGAGTGGCCGAGCACCGCGGACAGGAACAGATTTTCCGCGGAAACTTCGGCAACGGGATGTTCCATTTGCATGATATTGAATTTCGCGAGTCGATCGTCTGGGCTTGCGAGAGTTTCGCTTGAAGCAAAACTCGATTGAGCTAGTTCTTTTCTCTTTTTTTTTCTTCTCTTCTTCCTTTTTTCGTAGATTAATACGCAATCGCATGCGAAGTTTTCATGTGACCGCGGTTTCTTGCCTATCTTCGAAGAAATCAATCTATCATATTCTCTACTGTATGACAATTAGGTTGTAAGATCGATTGGATAAAAAGTAAAACGTAAAATGTAAAGGAAGATGTAACCGGGTGTCGTTCGAAGCTAAATAATGATTATAAATAATTATAAGTATTATATTTTATAGCTTGGCGAGTTTTTTATAGTCTTAGTAAATTCTCGAAAGGATTTGGACAGAGTTAGACTTAGCTAAATCGTACGAGTGTTCTGGATTATTTGGTGCACTCTGAAATCTAGAGACCTCTTCTTAATTATCGTTTCACGAGATTACAAAGATCTTTTCTTAGAAATCGTACAAATGTTATCTCGAGCGTGCACAGTACAACTTTGAGAAAGCCTGTTTTTCCACTGTTTCTACCGTTTTCTAAGGAACAACGTGGGAAACTCGAGCGATAGTTAAACGAGTATGTAACGCTTCATCGAAATGTTTAATCTCGCGAATGAAATTAAATCGTATCTGGTGAATTAAAATCGATTCCGGCGTTATTGTGCTTCATAAAGTTGTGTAAACGATATAACAAAAATGATAAAACAACGTAGAGGCTTCTCGTCGCTAAATTCGGCGTATTAAATCGATGTTACATTTTGGTCTGAATGTACGAACTGTTCCTGCGCAGCAAAATCCTCATTATCTGAATTAATCGTGGTATGCGAAGCTTGATCGAACGTTTCGCATAGTAATGTTAATGCATACTTCGTATAATTACATTCCAGTACGAGCCCGTTGCATCGTGGTATAAATTATCTTGTAAAATAAACGGGAATGTGGGTGGTGAAGTACTAATTAGATCTAATAAGGGGCAATAACGATCAACGCAAAGATTCATGTCGTAGAACTGATAAAATACGCGATAAATTTAAACGAATCATTATGTAGATTTGTAAAAAAATATCGGCTTGTGGAAATTCCATTCTTTGTACGTAATATCATAACAAGTTTCTTCTTCTACGATGATGTACTATTGTAATATTTTATTTATAATAGGAGCGTTACTTTCACGTCTCAGCAGGTTTCTATGGTGACAGAAAAAATGTGTAATAATCCAGGAATTTTTATAAAAGTCATTTTTGGGAAATTTAAGAGCGCAGAAATCCAGAGAATGCATATAACAAGCAAAAATATATAACATGTACGCAATATAATTATGAATATATTATCTCTGTAATATCTGGCGAATAAGACAAATTTCTATTTGGAACTAAATTTTTTTAGTTACGTCGATAAAAATATAAAAATATATAGACATCTGCGGTATACTCATAGCGTACGTATTGTTCTTGTTATTAATCACGAAAGGGTTGACTATACTAATTACTTTACGGTTTCATCAATACGTGTTACGCTACAAACGTCACTCGGCTACAGTGGAACAGTAGCACGAAATTAATTCACGTCTCTGAGAATGCATTCTGACACACCGTCTTGATGTCCGACACTAAGATGTTGCAAATGTTACGCTCAACATCTTTGCCATTAATCATAATAATCGTTTCGTCCTCGGAAATTCATTTTTTCGTAGAAAAATCTTTTCACTTTCATTGAAATATTTCATCGTTTCCTCTTACCGCTTTGGTTAACATTTTATTATTATTTTTTTTTTTTAATTTAGCTTAAGTTTCGAGCGTCTGGTTAGGAATTTTCGATTTTGTGGTTGCCACATCGCGGAAGACGTACTCTCCTAATAAATCGAAATCGAGCAGCAACACGAAGGATTCCAACGATGGCGAACCGAGGTATTCAGGTCGCAGCAAGGCCGAACCGCGTGTACAGTCGCAAAGTAAAAGTGCAGTGAAATAAAATGTAGGCTGTTACGTGACTCGAGGCGTCTCGCTCTAGGTCTGGACATTTCGGAGACTTTGGACGACCGTTTCTAACAGCTGTTCGATTGATTCCTGGTTTATCGAACGACATATACGGTTTTCTTCTTTTCATACGAAACACTTTTCGTGACAATAGCACGTTCATCGTTTTTGAAACGAAATGCACGATGACAATGGAACAATAATTGAAAATTGAATTGTACATTTTAATGTCCACAAAATATTATAAAATGATTGGAGCTGGGAGAATGAATTTTAGAAATGTCGTATCCTCCGTTTGTCCTCCAACAGAAATACTCGAATTTTTGAGACATTAAAAAAGATCTAAATACTAAAAAAGATAATCTCGATGTCCGAAAGTATATGGAAATTTTCACGATCGATAATAGAACGTTCATGCAAACTGATATTTTTATGAACATAACTAAAGCGATGAAACTAGAATCTAGAGAAAATTATTACGAAGATGAAAGATGAGAAATCGCACGAACGTAATAAACGTAATAAACCAAAAAGCAATTTTTAAATTCGTTACTTCCTCGATCGATCGACGTTATATGTACATATTGTCTTTTTATGTATTTTCTTTAGAGCTAAAACATATGCTGCGCCAGTCTCTTGCGAGAATAATGGAAAAATTATCGAATCCGAAGTTCCGTTGTTTAATCAGAACGTGGCATTAAAGTACAAAGACGGACAAAAATATAATTATCGTATTTCGCTCCTGTGATTTTCATATTTTTGCGACCTGTTCGTTTTTGCATTTTTATATTTCCCATAAATGTATAAGTATCCGTGGTCTATACAATTATCAATAAAATTATTTATGATGAACCAGAGGGATGTTTCAGAATGCGAAGAGTAGACAGTATTTTATTCTATGCATTCACGAAGCTTCGCCGCTAGTCTGTTTTATGGAAAGGAGGCTAAACGAAATTTATGACCGAGCTGCCGGGCACGTTGCGTTCGTTTTAGCCGATTATTATAAAATGAAACGGCTGAGGCAATAATATGGTTCGCTATCGCTTGCACCATGATTCTCACCTACGCGTTCATGACGAACGTGAAAAAAAGGTGAGCACGTGGGTGTATTGGGTTCCAAAGGCTAACGATAACGGCGACGAAAAAATACCGGTATCGTGGGTACACCCTGTGAAATACAAGCGTGGTTTTCTATCGACGGAAGAACTCGCGATACCACTGAGCTTATCATATTTTTTAAATTCAATATTTGGTTTGATTTTACTTCGTATTATCGAAATAAAATATTTCTAAACATTGTCATCGAGAAATTCATCAAGGAATATGAAACATTTAGATATTTCCATTTTGAATATCTAATAGCTATTGAATAGCTAAATCCACGATCGAATTACGATTGATTTAATCTCCTCATTTATTTTTTCCTTTCGATAAACATTTGAACCTTTTTTATTATCAAAATAAAATACTTCTGGATATTTTCATTAAGAAATTCATCAAAGAATGTTGAATATTCAGATATCTCTATTTTTCTGAAGAGATAAATCGAATTACGATTATGTTGATAGTTTTATTTACGAATTTTCTAATATTTAATATACGTATTATGCATACGTATAACGAAACGAATGAAAGAGGATCGATCAGCGATAGTTCTCGTTCTCGTTGGCTGGGAACGACGTGCACGCTCGATACAGGATTTACAAGTTTCCTAAAAGGAAGACACACACGGCGCGGTTCAACGTACCGATTATCACGATTCTCTTCTTTCCTCTGCGAGTCGAGGAAATTATTCAAGCGTTGGTAGTCGTCCCTATCGGTTTATCTCCGATTGACCAGCCGATCTTTTAAGCTCGCATTAATCTTTCTCGCTAAACCCACGGCGGAAGATGAACCTCCTGTTGATTTATTGAGGAACGGTATCGCGGTAATATTTGAGAAACTACGTACGAGGATACTCTTCCGGTGTCACCATCGCAATTATATTTCACGGGAATCCTGAAGTATAAAGATGCGAGTTTCTATTAAGGATAGAACTATCGACTTATACATAGGTATAGTAGAATATTATTTTTTATGAATATATTATCTACATATGAGAATTTTGTTGTGAAAAATTTTGTTACGAAAAATTGTGCTAGAGTTGTGTTAAATTTATAATGCAAAATATTTGCTGTGTGGAGGTCTTCGTATTGCAATGTTTAATGTCTTATTTTATAAATTGAGAATGATATCAATTGATATCGATTGGCAGCGTAATTCTTAACCAGTTAGCTGTTACGATGTAAAATGTGTTGCAAAAAGTAAGCGTGACGAGTATACTCGTCAAACACAGAGTACGTGTGGCTGTTATAACATAGAATTAAGTTGTAATAAAATGACTTTTATTTTTTAATTTTCTTACTGACAGGACTTGTCACGACACAAAATATTGCCATTTCTTCGTGACGAGTATATTCATCGGAAACAGCTAACTGATTAACAATTATTATACAGTCTTGGAACATCCCAAACGTTGTTACATCATCATAACACCTCCGTAACGGTTTTGTCTCTCACTTGTATTATTTTATTTCGTCGAATATTTTCCTTTCTTTCTTTTTTTTAAATTGTCTTCATTCTCCGAAACCTAAAATTGAAATACGACGATTAGTAAAAAATATATGACAAAATATTTATAAATAAAATAATAGTTTACTTAAATTTAAAGACTGCAGAAGGTAGTTTCACGTAGATTGCTAATTATTATAAATAAAGTAAAAAGAAATGTACATTAACATGTAATTATACGCTAAAACTATTCGAATATATTTATCATATAGGAGAAAGTGTTTTTATTTGCTATATGAAATCAATTTTCTGACTATACTGTGGGATTTTCATGCATTTATATGAAAGCGTCTAATCTTACGCGTTTAAAAAAAATTCGAAAGTGCAGGATTGCGATAGAATGCGCGTTAATACGAAAAAAATATATGAAATATCCAAAGTATAGCCTCTTCTGTATTGTACACTTGGTAAGTAAAACAATTTTCGATCAACGTTCTATTTTTTTAATCATATCCTTAAAAATACGAATTCGCATAAAGATCCGCATTCCATTTATGACCATCGCGGGAGCGAATATTCTCTTCTTCTTCGATGGTTTCGCGGTCAAAGAAACGCTGCCGCGGCGTCGTTACAAATTCCTTAGCGATCGTGCAACAGGTTCGTTTACGAGGCGATCGATCGATCGTGTGGTTGTTTTCGAAGCGAAACACGCGTCGAACACGACGTTGCACGGGATCCTAAATTTACGAACGATTCAATCCCATGCGATTTGAAAATAGTCTGAATATTCCATGAAATTAGACGTTCTCCAGGGTGTATAAGGGGCTATGGGGTTATATAGAGATATATGAGTTTATGGGGTTTCGCGTATTCGAGCATTGAAGCTTGGAAATTGGGAAGTTGTAAATGCTTGGAAAGTTTGACCGGGTTCGAACGGTTGAAGAATTTGAAGAATTTGAGGAATTTCGAGATATACGATTTTTTTTAAGGAATTTGACGAACCTGATAAGATTCCGATAAATGCGGAAGACTTGATTGAAACGTTCCAACAACGCGGATGATCCAAAAGATTGGAAAACTTCAATTTCTTAATATTCCCAGTCTGACCGTAACAAATTCACGAAACTCAGTATTTTTTAGATATTTTATAAAATAAATCGAACGAATGTATTATTAGGTATTTGTAAAATGAGTTCTAAGTTAGGAGACTCGGTACATTCTGGATATCGCATAAATTTTAAACCAGCACCGTTAACGTTAAGTTATGACATCAGCGAAGTATAAATCACTGTTTTCATACGCGGATCATCCTTGTCGATAATTCTTTCCGTAATTGTTTTGAAATTTTACTCCTTTTGCCTTCAACGCAGCAAGCGATCCGCTGCATAAGGATCCTGTTCGTTATCTGTTCAAGAACGTTCTTTTTCACGGTAGAAATGAAAAATGACACGCATAACAGTACCGGTTAATTAAAGCGTAACTTACGTCTTACGTAATTAATAACCGTCTAGATAGCCGATGTAAACGGCGAATCAAAATAATGTAAGCATGATAAGCTCGTAAACGATACTCACGTTCAAGAAGCAACGTCTCGTCTTGCTTGAATCGCAGTATTTAATTAATAGAGTCCGATAGGAAAGCGACGAGTACAAATCTCATCTGAAGCGTATTTCGTTACATTCGTTGCAACATAAACGCTTGAGTTATCAGTCCTTTACCATAATGAACAGGGGATTAATAAACGATCGCTTGAAAGTACGGCCATTAACACGCCCAGAGACTAAATTCGTTTATTTCGCCATGTAAAGTCTCAAGGTTCGGGCTGTATCAACGAAAGAAATCGCTTAAAATAGAAAAAAAAAGAAAGTTCTGAAACAAAAATGCAAGGTATGGGAACATTTACGTTTTAAGTACAGCCTTTACGCGTACCCTTAACAAAAGTACAAACCACTAGACGGTTGCTGGGTTTGGTGAATTAAAAATTAATTATTCCTCAATCCCTTATCATACGATTAAATTAATTACTGACAGAGCTAATTTTTACACATTGATAGAAGCGTAAGAATCTTTTTTTTTTTATAAATTATACATTTGTAAAATTGATATAAGAATTTTTATAGAAAGATGGCAGAACGATATTTCACGTTCCTATTAGAAAATATTCGAAATATTTATTAGGCGCTGTTTTTATTCGACAATATATCTCTACATATTGCAAACATGTATTAGAAAATTATATCTATGCCAGCATGTACTAAGTTTTTTTGCTAGAGAATAGTTTACATAATACATCATATAAGGAGAGATTGAAAAAAATTACAGGAAAAGAAAGTTGGACTTTATGTCAGCAGTTATGGGTTAAAAGTAACTTCATATAAATGCTGTATAATTTACAGGATTTAATTCGATGTAGTAGAGTTGAAGCTAAGATAGCATTTGCAATCACTGTAAAATTTAAATATCGTTCATTTGTCATTAAAAGGTTGAGAATGTTCTTCAGAAAAATTATTAGACATAATTGCACGGTCTTCCTTGTACTTGTTAAAACGTCCTTGTATCGTAAGAAATGCGTAATCGTTCCCCATGATATGTATGATACCCACCAAAAGGAATTATTCTATGTAAATATAACTTATTTTCACTAGCGTGCAAAAGTTTTGTTTGCAAACTTATTAAATCTGTTATACTCTCTAAAAAACTGCATCGATCTTCCACGTAACGTCAATAAAAGTAATCGAGTATGGTGACGCTACCAAGCAATTTACATTTTTTTTCAAGGATAAAAGGGAAGTATGTATTCAATTTCCTCCACTTTAACCAAAACAAAGAAAAGACATAATTCGAAAGTGTCCAATCAAATGCGATCAAGGTTTCAATAATCCGAGACCTTGGCATCGTGTACTTTCGTTTTGCACGAGCCAACGCGTGTCACAATATAGTAAACATCGTGAAAACGGATTAAGCTTTTGGGTAATTTTCATCGGTCATTATTTCGGTATGTCATTTCAGGCGCAACCGTGCTATTAATTAATTTCATTAAGCGTACCGTCGATATCGTTTCATCGCCAAATGGAAAGAGATAATGAGTCAATTTGAGAGAGAGGGAGAGAGAGAGAGAGAGAGAGAGATGAAAAAAAGAGGAACGTGAGAAAGTTCTTATGATCGAGCGAAACGCGAGCAATTATCGTTTATCTGCATTGTACGGTCATCGATCGGCAAAATGGGCAGTACCGTTCGATCGTTCGACTTAATACGCAGATCGGTTCCGCGTTTCACGATCTTCTCTCTCATGATTTGCAATTCGTACTTTTGTATTGCAGGATATATCTATGTATAATCGTTCAGAAGTACCTGGAAATACACTCATGGACGCTTTTTTTCTGGCAAGATATAATTTGATATAATAGCGGTAAATAATAAACGAGCACTGTACAATTACATTTTACGTTGTTTATCATTATATAACACGATGAAATTGGTTTTAGACGATTGATGGATATGTAATGAAATATTGCCGCTTGCAAGAATGAAAATACGTCATAGTAGAATATTTAAGCCAGGTTTATCACAGAATATTCTGCGAAAGTTCTTTATCCCTGTTTAACTGTAAAACATAAATCGGATAGATTATCTGGTCCCTAAGACACAGATCAGATAAGGAAGATTCTTTTAAATTAATAAAAGGACTACGAATACCATGTAGGTACATGGACGAATCGCATATTTAATTTTAATACACTGTCGATTAAGTTTTTAAACAAACAATTCGAATTTATTATTTGTTAATAAATATAAATTCTATTTTCTTCCATAATAAATTCTCGGCAAGTTTACATTATTCGTTGAATCTGTAAAAGTATGATATTGCTTTTAGCCATTAATTTTCCATTAATATATATATATATATATTTTTTTTTTTACTTAAGATTCATGTTGCTACAAACCAGTTACAGTGTTTTAGATGCTTATCGACAATAGTATATGTACATATAGCCTGAAGCAAGGAAGTCTGACGGGGACACAAGACGTTAATAGAACATTCTTGCTCTGATTATAAATGATTGACGGTTATATAAGAACATACAGAAACATACAGAAATATATACAAGAAACGCTAAACTCTGTAACACAATCCTAAATTAAAATTTAAAACGATAGATGCAGGTTTATGAATTTATGACTGGAGTGGTCAAGGCTCGCAAAGGGGGAGTCGATGAAAGTTCATGGAGATACGAATAACTCAGTCGAATTCGTTGAAAGTTTGGGATGATTCAAGAGAATAACAGGGTTTGATCGTATATAATCGCGCGCAAGACGCAGCGTCATGGTCAGCTAAATAAACAGGTAGCTAAATACGCGTTTTAAGCGCATCTGTTTATTATTTTGGCCGCGTTTATCGCGAGACGAAACGGCGAACAACGAACGCGACTTTAACCTATTAAACTTGATTAATCCAGGCTGTCAGCGGAAACAACTTGGCTGAGAAACTACGATGAGGCACGGCGGCACATCGCCTTGAGAACCGAGAGGAAAATCAAGCAAGCGAGCTCGAAGAGAGTTTAATCGAAGGAAATAAGAAATGACGGAAGGATAATGAGAAAGTTTAAACGAATTTCACTTTTTAGCCGACTCAGCAGTGATCTTTGAACCTTCTGCGATCTAATCCTGTTCTCGCTTTGTTAGAAAAAGTCGGGGAAAAAAAATGTCGACGCAACGCGATGAAATAGAACAGTGTTTTATATTTCTCCGAAAGAGAATTGTTTGGTGCAGGAGGAACACGATTGGAATGAAAATGACTTAAGGGATTTGTAACAAGGGCCGTTGAAGATGAATTTATTAAGACTAGAAGAAGTTTATTGTCTCTAATTTTTCAATTCTACGTTTCAATTTAGATTATAATTATGGACATTGAACGAGATGTATTTTCATTATATTACGTAGGTAAAAAAGAAATTCTGTGATGCAATCTTTCTAAACTTCTTTGAAAATTTTTCTGTCTGACTTTAGCGTTCTCCTCTGGCACGTTAGAAACCGCACAATTTTTGTTAAACAAATTTCTTTTTATCTTCAACCGACTTTTTGACCTAACTTTTTTCGAGTTAGCTTTTCACCCCTTCAACTTGAGTTACTGCAGCTAGAAAAAAAAAAAGATACGTATCTAATATTTTTGGTTGGCTGTTCTTCGAGCCTAGAATGTTTCATCCAACTGGAAGGTACCATACGCGTCCTTTCTTCCAAAGCGAAGGTGGAAGACAAGGAAATCTTGTTTTCATGACCAGCAAGAACGCTTCTGATGGATGATCGTTAATTAAATGGAGATTTTATTAAATAAAATTTTGACATAATATTGTACAAGGGCAATTGGAATAATTTTGCGCTTCGTTCGTAACATTTATGAGAATCGTTGTTATGCAAATGAATATGAAGCGGGTAAAGGTTCATAACGAAAAAGAAGAAAACGACGAATGACGATGAAAAAAACATAAAATGAAGAACAGAATCTCTATTGACAGCTCGATAATTGTTTCGATTCCAAATTAGGAATTTAAATTAACATAACATTTCGTTCGACGATACTCGACCGATGTCGACAGATCATATCGTTCAATGAAGGCAGTCGAGTTCCGTGAATGGATTCGCGTACTCCAATAAGCGAACCAAGGCTGTTAAAATTTGTATTTTATTCATATTTAAATCAAATACATACCTGAGAATCGTATCGCGATAGTATAAAGGCCAGAAATTTCGGGCATTCAAGGTCGTTCGTTGTCCATGGTACTTATAATTTTTACTTTTACTTTCCTTTCAAACGTGTTTCTACACTCTCGTAACCCTAACTTCTGTCTTTCCTCCTGTCTCTTCTTCCTACGTAATTAATCAAACTAATTATCAGAATTATACAAACAATTGTGCAACAAAACGATACAAAGAAAATGGAAAAAATTTAACAGTATAATATTTGATAGTAACAAGTACAATAACAAGGAAATTGTACAGAATCAGCATAATTGTAAGGAGGACCTCAATTTTGACTATGGTTGATGATTGCACGATATTTTATTGAATAGTATTAGTGAACTGATAAGTTAGAAGTTATAGATTATAGATTTCTCTTCTATAATTTTACAGTTTCGTCACATAGAATAATAAAATGACTGGTAATCTGTAAAATTCATTCGTAAAATATAAGTTATTTTATTATTAAATTTATCTGGTAAGAGAATTCAATAATACTGGTAACTTGTGTCTTACGAGGTTCCACCGATAATTAAGTAGTATCATAATTATGCCAAAAGGGCCTGCATAAATTAATTTGATACCTTTTTTTATCAAACTCGGATATTTATTTACAAAAAGCCAAAATACGCTTGAATTTTCAAAAACGTCGAATTACATGATCTTCTAATTTGAAGAAAGTATTATGAATTCTGTTTATAACAATTTGTTATAAAACTAATAATGTTCTAACTATCGAAACAAAGTATAACGTAATTAAAATTCTCGAAAATGACGTAAGTGCAACAGAAGTAGCAAAAATATATAACGTCGAAAAAGCTATAATTACAGTCAATAAAAAACACGATACTATAATCAATATTAACACGTATATTTCTCTGGTGCTGACAACAGTAGAGAAACTTTAAATATCCTGATGTAATGAAATGATCTCAACGCGATAAAGACGATAATAACGACGATTTTACAGAAATGGCAACAGCAAATGAAAGTGGTAATGAAGTAACTTCTCGGCCGAAGCGTTCGTGGCATTCGGATAAAGGCTTCGACGCTTCGAAACACAAAAAGACCGTATTTGAATTAAATGAAATTTCGTATCAGAAAAGCGTTTTATTCTACTATCCGAAAATTTCGTTGTCCCAACAATTTTGTCTCTCTATTATTTCGAATAAATCAGGCGATACCGTAATTACCTATTAATTGCCAAGTACTTACATTTTTCCAACGTGTATTTCATACGACTACAAACATTTGATACTATGAAAACGAAATGTTACATCTAATGAAAAGACGCTTCGAGCTAACAATATGTCCAGATACTTTCAGTAATCACTGTATAATCGATTAAATATAAAGTCATTGAACGTGTTTATACATATAATATAATAAAAATAATATGACTTATCGAGTACACGAGAACTCAAGTGTCCCTAACACTGGAGGGTTACCCTTTGTTATCCTTTGATTGTCAGACGGCCTTGAACGACCGAAAACTCGTGACCTCCGCTTCGACTGTTGGAAACCAGTCGTTGTCACGCGTCACGATCGCAAATCCCGGAGGTGATAATTTCCAGGAATGCCGGATCTCTCAGTCAGTTTCCAGATCGTAAACACCCGGGAAACCGCCTGCGATCGCCTTCACCTTTGCGGCCCGTCCACGCCGTGTCGCAGAAAAATATCGTTGGATCCGGTACCCGATCGGTCAGCTACCTATCGCGTACTGCCTCCGCTCGATCCTTCCGTCTTACAGTCAACACACTGTCGTTCTACACATAGGAGGGGGCTCGTTCTTTGTTATTCGTTATGATCGCTGATCGGCCATTGAAACGATCGTTAATTCCCTTCAATGTGCACTTGTCATCGTTGCTTTTATTTCACGAGTGGTCCGAATCAATTTTGGCGATTTTTCGTTCAATGTCTCTGCCAATGTACAGTTGCGTATGGAAGAAAGTTTAAATTTAATTTTTAATTTTGTACCGAAAGTTTGTTATCGTGTTGGTAAGTGTCACCTATTCTGTGGTATATAGTTGTTGTGTCTATTAATTACTCTTATCAAATATAAGGCTGCTTTTGTCGTTAGATCATGGTGTCTTCTTTCATGTTACCATATTGGTAACAGTCGTCTATT
Organism: Bombus difficillimus; assembly: GCA_014737525.1. Taxonomy (NCBI): domain Eukaryota; kingdom Metazoa; phylum Arthropoda; class Insecta; order Hymenoptera; family Apidae; genus Bombus; species Bombus difficillimus. The sequence goes on along the minus strand of JACXIT010000193.1, from coordinate 480,077 downwards.
CCATGGTGTATAATATTTGTATCTCTTCTATGGTCTTGTTAAATGCAATTTCGTTTTGTCAAAATACGATGTCCTTTTCTACCTGTTTTATTAAGATTCTTTCGTCCGGTGCTTATCCTATGAACATTCCCTTTTTCCCTACGACTGAAACACGCAAATGCGAGTGCAATGCGAAATTATAGAATACGAAGATTTAAATCGTAGAATCGGGTCATTCTATAGCGTTAGCTAGAGTTACGAATTGCGTACAACTACGTTGCAGCGAATCGCAACTTTGAAACCCTCGAAGCGATGCATCAGCGAATTGAGAAGTCAATGAACGGGATAGCGCAATGAATTAAATTGATCGGCTGCGTAATGGAGATAAATTGAAGAAGCACAGGCGAATTAGAAGATGCGCGTCTCGTTTGTAGGACTTATATATCGTTTCGAGCTCGAGTGGATGCAACGCGCTTCTTGTCTTTCGACGGATTCATCTTACGAACATGAAATTCAAAGAAAGGTAATTACTAATTTAGAAACATAGTAACAATTGTAGGCAAATTCGTATTCACGAAGACTGTATATTGGCAAGTTATACAGGTTGTATTATTTAATAAAAAAGAAACAAAAATGTCAGATTTAAAGAGGTCGACATTGTATTATTCATTTTCAAAAAACTATGGATCCAATACTCGTCGAATTAACGAGTCTTTATGCTTTTCATCTCATCCGACAAATTTTTTTACGTATACCAAATCGTGTAGCAAACAATAATAAATATCCTTACCTTTGTACTTTTAAAATAATTTAATTTAATTTAACGAAATCAAGATTGCGTTAACCGTTCCCAACAAACTCACAGAATCAAAACTCATCGAATGGACGAGTCTTCGTTCTGCTTCTACCTCGTCCAACAAATTGCGCGTAAGATTTGTATTTTCAATTCCAAATTCTAACAAGCAGTTTGTCTAATTTAACCCTCTATGAACCAACAGAATCTTCTATCGAATTAACGAGCGCAGAGTATCGGTTAACTCATCACGACCATAAATATACCTGGCCAGGTTGAGCTAATGAATCTTCTACACCGCTGGTTCGCCGGATTTAACAAGAATAATAAACGGCAACGGAGGCCGCTAGTCTCTGGCAAGCGTTGTGACACGGTCGCTGGCAGTCGTAACCGCGAGAAAAAAAGCCCCCGCAGCGAGGAAAGAGAGAAGAGGAGACGGTGAACATCTTGAGTGGAATGGAGCGATAAAGTTGGTGCATGGCAAACGAGCAGACCGATTGCGTCCTGGCAAAAGTCGGAATCCGGACCGCGATGAGCACGCGCGTTATCTAACGCGGGTATCACGACCCCCTGTACGATGGACGCCACTATATCGAGGAATTATTCCTCCGTGTCTCACCATTTGTTACAATTTATCGCATCCAATCGAGAGGAAACGTTCTATCGCTCGTTTTCTTCATCTTGGATGCAACAAGATGTTTGTACATTAAATACTTATACACGGTAAATAATTATAACGAAAGGATATATAAGCCTTAATAACGATAATTTTATCTACGACATTTAATTTAATCTACGAAAATGTAGTTTTTCTAAATTTCGGAATTTTTCTAATATTTTCCTTGCAACGTTTGTTCGGTTCGATGGACGGACGAGAGCCAACGGCTGATGGGGAGAATCAGCGACATACAGAAAATCAGCGAATTGAACGTGAATTTACATCGACTTTACAAATTAGCAACTTATTAGTCCTTTATCTCTAGAGAAAGCAATAAAATCTAACGAGTATTTGAAACAACTTGCAACCTTGGATTCGGCTTTAAAGAAAATCAACATCGAAATTGATAAACGTAAATATACACGAGACGGTCTACTCGAGAAAATCAGAAATTCTAGAAATATAACTAACTGAAACATACAGAGCATACTATACGAACAACAGTAGTCGGAAATAAACCAGAAGAATACAAACGCGGAGTCAAATAGCCTCATTACCTATTGACGAGGAACAAGGACATATGGAATGCATAGCAACTTGTAAACGGGACTGTTCAAAGGTCAGAGCGTTTATGGCTCGGACAACATCTACCCTTTCTTTGAGAAATTTCCAAGTATTTACGATTTCCAAAGTCCTATTGTCCCCGAGCTGATGACTCAGAGACCAGAGAAAATCCCAGGTCAGAAATACACAATGGACGGACGAGACCCAACAGCAGGTCAGTCATTAATAAAACATCGTACTGTGTGGGTGAAATATTTCAGTCTTCAATAAAGTGTCGTACTGTGTGGTTGAAATATTTCAGTCTTCAACAGAGTGTCGTATCGTGCGGGTGAAGTACCTCAGTCATCAACAGAGTGTCGTATCGTGCGGGTGAAACACCTGAGTCTCAACAAGATCTTACCACCGCCGTGTTCATAACATCCACTAACATACAACGACTGCAAATAAGGTACCAAATTACACTAACACTTACTAAATATTAGGTTGTCCGAAATAATAGACGTACAATGTTTTTTGTTTTATATTATTTTGTCGAATTACGTACGATCCATTTTGTTCTGTTGAGATAAACACATTTTACAGACTTGGTTTCACGTTTGTATGAAGGTGCACTGTTGTAAAATGCACGTTTGCGAAAGAAAGATACTTTCCGGAACCTAATATTAAACCTCCTCCACCTTGAGCGTTAAGTCATTCAAGGTACGCGATATCCACCGATCGGTTTGACCTGACCGGTTGCTTTTTAATTGATAATTCGCAACAACGTTCGTAACGTTTATAACGAAGGGGGTAATCAACCCTTAAGATAAAACTACGCTCAAAACTCTTAGTATCGTTTAACTTTTTTAAACTTTTTTAAATTTAATATTTAAAATTTTCGTTTTCATTCCAAGATACGTAATAACGAAAGGACATTCGAGATTGTTGTAAGAATAAAACGACGTTTGAAATTGTCGTTATCGTTGCCTAATCTCGACATTTTTCTCGCAACAAGTATGATATTTAAAAGGAAAGGAAAAATAAGTAACCTCTGTTTGCTATCGCGATCCTAAGATTTCTCAATATAACAGATAGCACAAACTACGTGATAGGTATTCTACGCTTTTGACCTATTTTTATGTAAAATAACATGCTCCCTGTGATTGTCTATTCGTATCTACTATCCAGTCATGTGTATTTGACAAGTTTTCAAACTCGATATTCTTGAAAATGAAGCTTCGCGTGAAAAAATATTATTCTAGATTCTCGATTTATTTTTCGATGTAAAGTAAGAGTTCGATCTTTTCGCGTGTCCTGTCACGCTCCGTTCATTGACAGTTTCATAGAACGAGACAGTTTCGTAGGGTTTTAAAATAAAGGGTTTAAACAGTTATACTGGACGATTTAATTAAAATTAGTTTCCTTTAAAAGAAGGAGCGTACCTCCCGTGAGAGAAAGTTGAAATTTTTTAAATATCAAATACCTTGAATATCTTGCGGAGAACTTGAGAGGCGCTGACTCGAAACATTCTGAAAACGTGTGGAATGTTGCGATTAAGCGGGCAAGTCTCTCGTGGAAGATCATGAAGATTTCTAGAGAATCTGTAAACTTACGGCAATTCTATACCAAGTGTTTTAGATTGTTTTTTTAATGCTTCAAATATTCAAAGGCAGTAACAGTGCCCTATGTACTTTCATCTTCTTTATCCTTTGCCAAAAAACTTTAAAAACTTCATCAGTCTCCTTTTCAAATTTTAATGCACCTTTCAGACGTTTCATTTTTACCAAATTTTTACCAACGTTAACAAAACTGACAGACTTTTGCATCTAAATCCAAAACGTTTGTGATACGGTCCTTGACTTAGATATTTTTGAATTTTTCTTTTTATTTCTTTTCTTTCCAAAACAATACCATCTGTCCATGATTCGCTTGTTACTCGGAAGAATGATATTAAATGTGAATATCGTTATTAAAAATCAAAATTAAATGTACCTATATATTTGAAGTTTCTGTTTCACATCGACCAATGGTCGATTATTATAATTCAAAATTATAAATTTGTCTATCTGTAAACGCTCAGAAGCTCGAAGTTCGTTTCACAAACAAAGATCGGAATAATCGAGAAGAGAAACGACATTTGTTGAGAAACACATTGCGTTAGTTTCACCGAAGATTTTAACTTCAGTTCTTTTTCCTTTTTCTTTTCTATCGAATAACGTTGCTCCTTTCGGGTTACATACGAGATTTCCTAATCTTTTACCAACTCAACATCTCCCTCGCTTACATCAACGTATATTATATTTATATCTATTTCTAGTTTAATGTAAACAAACAAGACAAGATAAACCTTTAAAACGATTAACAAAATTAAAGCTATTTTATGTCTATTTTACAACCATAGCAACATTTATAAGTTAGAAGCTTAGACTTTGAATCTTTGCTTGGTTTCGCCACTTTCTCTTTTCACCTGCTCCTTCAGCTTTTACTTTCGATCAGTCTTTTCATTCGCTCTATATTTCTTCCACTATCGTTCATCAATTACTTCACTGATACTTACCCTCGTTGCTTCACGTATTGTCATCATATGCAATGCAGTTTCTTCACGCGTCCCGTATATCCTGCGCATCCAATATCTGCTAGCCTGCCACCTTCGTTTCTTAACTTGAATCTCATCGACATTTTTATCTTTCCTGTCTTCCCTTTCTCCTGCAGATACCTTGATATTCCTTCGTTGCTCCATCTGATCTTAATTTTAGTTTGAAGCTGCTATGGATCTTTGAACGGAGCGTTTTTTTCACGTGATTTATGGGATAGGCAGAGCTGCATTAATGCCAATGCACGATCATTTTAGAAGGAAAGATAGTCGGCGGCGAACGTCAGACGAGGAAACCAGTTGCTCTCGGTTCGTTTCGTAGGCATACGAAACTCAGTCGGCGGCTGATTATTCCTTGTTCATGCAAATGTATGCGAGCGCGTGAAAAGCGAATTTTACGAGTTTCAATCGCGGCCACCAACGCGTTCAAACGCATTCCGTGGACCAACTGACCGTGACGTCCGAACTTTTAACGACATTTAACGTAGATCAGTCGCGCGAAACGCGACCGCCTTCGAAAATTCTGAACAGAGACTTCCACGCAATCGGAAGTCACCGTTCACCCCGTGCCCTTTGAAATGGTCGAGCCACTAGAGAAAACCGCGGATTCGGACAGTGAAGGAATCTTCAAAACGATGGAACGTGTATTGACGAAGTATAGAGCTTTCTATTTATTCCTGAAAGTAAATTGGTAAATAGACGATTCTAGATTTAGATCTTACTGTTCCAGCGAAGTATTTCCGTTTGCTACGATGATTTAGGAGATTGTAAATCCGAGGGACACGAAATTTCTCGATTTTTGAATCGGCGAATCTTTAATTTTTCAAATTATCAAAATTTCGTATCTTTGAATTTTTGCAGATTCGAAACTTTCAATTTTTTATTTTTCGCAGCTTCGAACTTTTCGATTTCGTACTTCTCAGCCTTTGAAATCTCCTTCCAAACTTTGAAACCTGCGAGTTTGCAAATTTCCAAATAATCAAATTCACAGATTAATAACGCCGATAAATTGCAAATTTTTGACAATAACATTGGCGTTACGCCGCATCAAGCGGCCAGCCCTCGCTACCTGAAAGACAATGGGCCTCAGACCGTCCGTCCGACCCGCTATAGACCCAACAAGGACCCACCATCTACTTTAACGTTATCTTCATTGCTAACGCATTTAGCAGGGTAAATTGGTCTATCCTGAACTTAATGGACGTAAAGTCCTGAAAAGTACTTTAAGTTTACAACGGGCGTTTCAAGACGTCCTGAGGTTTATTACGTGCTGGTAACAATCGCGGAGGAAGCAGGTATCTGCCGTACGGAAAAGTAAATACGTCCAAGAACTAGGACATCCATTAGCCACGTTGGCTGTAAAACTCATTAACGTTGGCGATAACCAATGGGCATCGCGGATCGTTACCCTCACCTTCATACCGAAAAGCGTGACCAACGAATCCGCATTCTTAGTTCAAAAGGGCACACCCACATCGAGCTTTCCTCCGTAGGAACACGAGACGTGTCCTCACTGTTCTTCAGTCAACCGTCCGTCACTCACAGTTCATAAGTCACCCTTACCTGTTCCAACATTTCTTGTGAAGTCGTCAGTTCTGTGCAACACCTCCCGGGTCAAATTCGCTCCCAAAGTCACGCGACAATCAACCATTCCTGTAACTATCGGACAATCAGTGTATCTAAACGACTCAATTTGTGTGCGTGTATCAGTTGTTCCAAATATATATATACAATTGGTAAGTTAAAATAATTCACGAACTCTATCGCATCGTAGCTTCGTCTTGAAAATAATTCTAAGGGCTAAAATTATTCTAGCGTAAATAAATTATTTTAATATTCCATGTGGAATTCTACATCTTTTCTTTAAAAACAATCGTGTTTCATCGTAATCGGAATTCTGTTTTGCGTTTGGTAAATTGTAAATCGTTGACAGGAGATATCCTAAATTACAATAAACGATACATACGTATGCGCGTTATTCTATCCGTATAAATAAATTACTACGACAAATACTTTCAGTATCCTTCGCAAAATTTCCAATTTTCTCGTAAGAAAATCATTTTTAAGTTCTTTACTCGCGAACATCGCCGACCATTTAAACTTCTCCGCTCGAAAAACGCGTCGTTCTCTTTCGAAATCACGTCGTTTCTTCCGAAGAAACGAGCGATTCGAAGGCATTTGTCAGTGACAGAGCTGAACGCGGTTCGATTGAAACGGCGGCGGGGACAGATTGGAAGGTTAAACGAAAATTAACGAAACGTTGTCTAGCATTGAAACAGGGAAATTCCTGGAACGCGCGCCGCGGTCGCGTTCGAACAACTGGAGCAATCCAGCGGCGAAGTTGCAACAGAATAATTGCATTCGAAGTTTTGCGGCGACCTTGCGTAACTACGATCCGAAGCCGGCATTTAGGAAATCGCTAGGAGAAATTTATTCATCGCCTTTAGCCTCGATTGTTTCTCGTTCACCGGCTCGATTTTCTCTTTTTGTCTTTCCTTTTTTAACTTTTCTTCCTCTCGTTTCCTCCAGCCGATCATGGAAAGATCGAAGCAACTTGGAGAACATATGGCAATAATACAACGAATTCATTTTTATTCATTTTCCAATTATTATAGAATACGACGAAGCGTATTATTTAACGTAATAAAAGGATAAAGAAGGATAATTTGTAAAACTGGATCGATCAGCTTTGTATTTCGTAAATTGAGAAATTTGATTTTCTAGCTACGTAATTAGTGCCCGATTGATCAAACAACGAATGATTTGCTTATACGATACTCGTACTATACTCCTTACGAGGGGATAATACGAATAATTGTACTTACAATAGGTTTTTAATTTTAATATCGTTATTTTTCTTCGCTTTCCTCTTGCTTCCTTAAAAAAGTGAAGAGATGATTCATTATATTTTTCTGTATAGATGCTTTTTTAATTTAGGTTTAATACAGGTTTCTTTTATCTTCTTTTTTTTTTTTATAAAAAACACTGGTTCTTTATTTGTAGGGATTACTGAATCTTGTAGATTTTTGTTTAGAGACGTATAAAGAATATCTTATGCTTTTTCAACTCAAAGTAGCGATAAAATAGCTGCGCAAAATTTAATCTTCCCACGCGTGAACCAAGTTCAGAACAATATGCATTACGAGATTTTGTTACAGCATATTACACGGTTAAAAACGGTTAAAAGTCCAACAAGAAATTAATAAGATTATTCTTCGATGAAATAAAAATGTAGCGTTTACACGGAAAATTTGTCACGTATCTCGCGACTAAACTTGATCTATTAATGGGAACGTTTGTTAAAAATTCCAATCGAGGAATAATCCAGGCGATATCTGCTTAGGAAGGGGGAAAATTGGAAAAGTTTACAACTCGTTGGAAAAGTTACATCTCGATGAAATATACGAGCGAAAGAAATCTGCATAACGAAGCACAGGATTGTCCGGAAGAAAAGAAAACGCGGTTAATATTCTCGGTGTTTACATGATATTTATTTTCATGTTTTATAGGTAATCCTTATAACATTTCTTACATATGGGAATATATATTCATGGGCAAGTCAGAGAAATAAAAAAAGAAGTAAATCGCCGCCCACTTACGCACTCTTCGAACTCATCCTACAAAATAGCTCTCTCTTTCTCTCTCACACACGTTCTATATTACTTACATCGCATATATGCACATATAATATTTATGTATTTCCTATTACAAATTAAATATTATACGTATATATATATAATATTTCTCCATCTTTTACATTCTTGTCGTTTATTATTTTTCCACATTTACTTCGCCTTTTTTTTTGTAAATTTTCTCCTTAGTATACAAACGGATAATATTAAACTTCGCTATTTATCGCCGCAATATCCTCTTACCAGTTAATCGTCGATGATCGATTAACAATAGCAATCATCATCGAGTCTATTTATTTTCATACGCCGTATGTGCGTGTGTCGTTGTCTCACATTTCCTATCTCTATCGTGTAATCTTTTATATTACCCTCCCTTTTACATCCGTTTTCTTTTTCTTTTTTTTGTTCTTCTTTGTTACACTCGTTCGAAAAACAGACAAGTACAGTTCGATCGGGTCGTTTCCAGGGAAACGATCACATTTTTCGAAGGGAAAACGGATTTTATTGAAGAGGAGAGTAAAAAAAAAAAAAAAAAGCGAATCGCAAACAATTTCGCCGTCTGTAACCGGAAGTCTGTCGAAAATCTCGGTCCGCCGACGAAGATGAAGAGCACTCCCGGTTATTCCAGACTCTAATTGAAAATTTTACTTTCTTCGCGATAAGCTTGTGGTTTCTTCTTTTCTTCTTTTCACGCGCACACTTCGTAATCCGAACAGATATGTTAGAATTTTAAAAAAGAATTTCTATATTAATTATAATATTAATTACGATTTCCGCAATGAATAAATTTGGTTAAAATCTACAAAATTGTATAATAATTTTGGGGGAAAAAAGTTTGAGTAGGCGATCGTTAAGATCAAAGTCTGGTTGAAAATTACTGAAAAATATGCATCTTTGTACGATCGTATTTTCGTAGGAAACAAAGAAACATTTACAAGAAAAGAGTTCGATTATCGTAATTGAGTGCAAATTATATTACGATTCCTCTTGTTGAAGTAAGTTAAAAAGGATCTCTGTTCCAGATTACAACGTACGCATTTACAACCAAAGATATCGTTCGATCATGCACAGAATTATAGTAAATCGAATTCCCGTTACGTAAAAGCGAAAATGAATCGCGAGAGGTCGAACATTTATACTATACATCTGCTTGAGCTTCAAATTGTAAATTCTCCCATTTCAAGTCATTCATCGTTGATTCGAGTATTTTATACAGCTTGTAATTTATTTTTACGCTTCTTTCTTATATTCTTCTGTTTTACATACTAATTTTGATACTTCTTTTTCTTGATTTCTCTTTACTTAATTATTAACCGATTTATACTTATATATTACTACACTATGTTGGCTGAATACGATGATTGCTCAACCTCCCTTTATTCGCTTCTTTTTTGTCTTCTTCTTGTTATATATTCTTTTGGCTTTTCTATCTTTGACATTGTGACAATCAAATTGGGTTTCGTCTTTTTCAAACGAAACTCCACGTTTGTCGATATAATAAAATACACAAGCTTTATACGTAAAGAAATTCAATTTTAAAACGACCAACCCATTGGAATTGCGCTTAGAATCGAAACAACATAAAACTATTTGATCGAATCTTCTCTTCGATCGTAAAAATGTTCATTCTCTGAAAAAATATACGAAACAACGAGGCGTTGCTAGATTAAAAAAATAATACGACGCGTTTCATATAGAAACGTTCGTCATCAGTGTCACCGATTTCATTGCTTGAAAAATAAAAAAAGAGGAAAATGTCATTGCTTGACATCGAAAACTAACGGCTAACTCAACCACGATCTTCGAATTCTTCTATTCTCGTTTCAGTAAATAAAAAGACTCTTAACATTTCGCATAAAATTGAAACGAGAATTCTAACAACGATTCTCTCATATTTTCTTCAAACTTAATCAATTTTTCCAACGACCAAGAAATACGAATCGAATCGAAAACGTCTCGAAGAGCGTAGTAAAGTTAAAAGAGGCTTCCAATGGGTCGAATCGAATATCGATCTTAAATCTAGAACGGCACGTTCTACGCAAGAATCCACGAAACTAATAAAACGTTCTCTTAGAAACAAAAAGAAAAATCCATTTCTCTGAACATATAACGCGAATGTTCATTTATATCTTTGCTAACGATAGACAAGAAACGTGGCATTTTTTTTTTATGAAAACATTACATAGAAAGAAAATCACTTTTTTAACTATCATCAAGCGAACAGATTAAATTCCATCTTCTGCCTTTCCACGCGATTTTTCATTCGTGTAATTATATTCCTCCCCTTTCCATTCAATTTTTCACGAGAAACTCGATCTTCTCCATTTCCACGCGATTTATCAATAAAAATGCGATTATCACCCTTCTTACGCAATTTTTTATTCAAATTCGTAAATCTTTTCCACCTTTTCACGCGATTTATCGTTTAAACTTATCCTCTTTTTTCCGTAATTTTTCAATTCAATTCCGTCCCATCTCTCTTCACGCGATTTCTTCTTTTCGCCACAAAGTCGTCGTTGCTTAAACGAAGCAACGTTCGAAGGAGCGACAGAACGGTGATGTTCACAGTGGAGCAGCGAGCGGAAACGGACACAAGTGTCGTCGCGTTTCCTCGATCTACGTATCTTCTCCTCGTCGAGTGATGCCAGATCGAGAAATGCTTCCCTTCGTTTCGTCCCTTCCGCTTATGTGCTCATCCTCGCACATCGTGTAAACATCCGAGAAAAAACGGTTCGCCTGTACTCTCATCTTCTTTTACGCTTTTTTTTTCTTTTTTTCTTTAATTCTTTTATTCGTTTTAAACAATGTATCTGAGAAGATCGTGCGCGTGTATCGTTTAATCGTTTTGTTTGATTAATTCGCACGGATTAAGTCGTACTTAAGGTGGCTAAATCGCCTGGTACAAAAGAAGTCGAGGGAGAATATCTGGCATCACCGAGGATCCCGCGAAGGAATGAGAACTAAATGATTCGTACACGACGCTAATCGTAAGTGGTAAAACGCGTGTTGCGCGTCCCTCGTGTCCATACAGAAATAGTCGAAGATAGTCTGCTTTAGATTTCTCGCGAACACAATTTTCCTCCGACTATCGCTACCATCTTTTTACCAAGCGTTTCGGATTATCCATCGTTTCGTTCGTTAATCTTCCTTTTCAAATTTCTACGATAAATAGTTTTCTATAGAAGTTCTGTTTCAGGCTATCGATAATCCCGATCGTTAATTTTCTTGTTCCCTTTTCATTCCACGTTGATTCATTTTATAATAAGCTTTACATCATCGATCTTCCACGGTGAATTTTATTTTCTAGCTTTTTCTTTTTTCTTTTTTAAGTATTATGCGATCCTCTTTTTAAGAAGGACCTGCAAACATCCGCAGCGAATATTTCCTATCTTTTTCATCGGCTCTTCCTTTCGATTTAGAAAGAATACAAATTACCGATGTCTCTATCGAAGTCTCAAAGAAAACAACGCACGATACAACGCAACTATCGGAGAATACTTAATAAATACGAGAAGCGTGATTCGATTGATAAACCTCTGTGAGGTTGAAATTGTCTGTTGCGTAAACAATCGCCGATATCTCAACCGTAAAGACAAGAAACTCTTCTTGTCTCATCTGCAACGTGGAATTATTCGATTTCTGAAACAGGCGGCGTTCCTTTTGTCCATGGAATTTGTATACACACGATTATACTTTGTCAATAATTACGCGTTCTTGCCTCGGGAAAAATACAAAATAGTCCGATGGCTGGTTGCATCGCGAATATCGAACGATAGGAACAAGAAAAATAAGTCCGGTTCGACGTTTCTTTCCTTTTCTTTCGATTAATATATTTTGGAGCAAAACGTGTCTCGATTATCTTTCGTGTTCTTCGAGGTTCCTCGGTAGAATTCCGACACGAGCGAGTGACGCAACACGTCCATCAATCTTACTCAATAAAATCTGCGCAATTATTTAAAATACACAAGGATCGTGGCGCGAGCGTCTGGGATTTCGCGAGTTTTTTCCCTGCGATCGAGGATGCTTCGTTGAAATTCGCAGTTCGAGCTTGCGTCATCGAACGAATCCATTGATTCTATCGAGAAAGATTCGTCCTATCATCGACTTCTCGAGGACCATTCCTATCCGTTACTTCGAAACGAGCGAAGAACGCTTTCTTTCAATTTGATTTACCTCGATTTTTATAGTTCCTATCGAGTTATTAAATCTTTTATCTTCTATACTCTTTGTATTTTTAAGTAATCTCAGTTCGTCGAGTTATTGCAACAGCAAAGAATTACAATCTCTGTCGTTTCTTCTACTTTTCAACTAATCTCGATTTACAATTTCTCGCGTTTGCGTAGTCGCAACGATTATCCGCTGTTTCTTCTATCTTTACCATAATCTCGATTTATAATCGGCAAAATTATTCTCTTCTTCCAGATCATCGCGTTCAATTGTTTTGTCAGTTTCAAATAAACGATCGATCGATCGATAACGCGTGAAAATGTAATATACTTGTAAAATATGACTGTAAAAATACACTGTTCAAGTTAAATGCATAAGAGAGGCTCGTTCGAGGATACTTTGAGCATCGTCAGTGTGATATCGATCGAACAGAAAAATCGTCGAGAAGCTACGAAAAGGCGAGAACGTTTCTTTGATTCTTGTTGTCGATTGAACAGATTTCGTACGAGGATACACAGACAAAACGGTAAATTAGGCTTTCTATCGCTTTATGAAAACAGTTTAGGCCGCTGGTATTCCATGATCCTCGATCTTCGTCGTTTCTTTCTTCGAAACTGTTCAGAAATCAACGTTGTATATCTTTCGCGATCAAATATTCTCTATAGAAGGCACAAAGAAATGCACGTTCAACTCCATTTAATTATTGCAAACAATTATTAGAGAGGATTTTCATCTCTTTTAACGAAATCAATGATACAGTCCCCGCGGGGAAGAATACAATTCAGACGAGAAAACAGGAACTTCTACTCTATCGATTTGAATTCTTGCAGAAGGAAATATTTATATATGTACATATCATTGCAATATATCAAGGATTTCGCGACAATACGAAATTTTTTAAGATTCACGGCTCGAACGCCGTTCGTCAGGCCATCGATCGATCTAAACGATCGATCTGTACCTCGATCGCGATTCCTCACCGAAATCCCGGTTTCTTCTACGCGACATACATTCATCCAAGCACACACATCGTATTATCCGTCGTAGTATATCGACGGTAGCGTCTTTATCTTTCTCGCACACGGTTCTCTTACTTAATCCTACGGATCACGTATTTCTTTTTTATCCGCAAAATTTCACCGCTGTCATTGGTGAAATCGTTCTACCGATCGCCAATCTATCGTTACTTCAGCGGATCGTGTCGATGGAGCTACGTTTCGTTCGATTTCGTCTTTGTCTTTTTTCGTTTTTCGATTGTCTTCTTTCTAGTCGTCGTTCTTTTCCGATCGATCGATCGACGAATCGAAACGATACAAACGTCGAAACGATACAAATAGAGGTGGAGCGAGAGAGAAGAATTTCTTTAGCAGGAAAGAATGTAAAATATAAAATACAGGCGAATAAAAGTCACGAGTGGTAAAATAATTCGTTGGAGTTTTTAGAGTTCTGTAAGATAGAGTTAGTGATTATAAATGTCGATTGAAATTTGTTTTTCCACTGTATGTTCTGCGAGGAATAATTTGCTTTAGCGTTTAAAATAATCGTAAAACAGAGCGTGTATGATGGTAAGTGTTCATTGAAATTTTGTTTCAATTCGTATATCGTAAAATAATGTATTTTAGGTTTAAAAATTATTGCAAGAGAAAGAGAGAGAGAGAGAGAGAAATTGATCGTAAACGTCAATCTGATCGTTTTTTCCCCACTTTATTAAAACAGACAAAGATATAACAGGTGTACGAATAAAGATAAAATAAATTTATGCGATTCAGAAAAATTTGTTCGTATTATACGTTTCTGTTTGAAAAATCAATAAAACTGATAAACCTACGAATATCAAAATTACCAAGGAATTTTCATCTTCCACATTTGCACGTTAAAATCGTTTACCATTTCAAGTCCTCGATTCCTCGTTAATGTCATTTTATTCGATTATCTTTTAATATCTGAACGAATGTTTGATCGTTCGTCGTTTTTTAAACGCGTCCATCGACACGATATTATTTCGTTCGCATCCGTGAACCTACGTGCTCTGTTTGCTTTCCTCGAAATACACAGAGTTCTAAAGGGGCGTTTGGCGTTCTATCGTTTAGTATCAAAAGAAGTTACGTACAATATACAGGGAAACGTGGCCGTGGTGATGTTTGTTCGCGATCGAATTCGTTTTCGAATCTAGTCGAGAGAGTCCTCAACTTTGTTGGTGGTGCGGAGGAGAGCGAGAGATCCTGCCATTTTTCTTACACGTAGAACGAATTAAACGGAAGATGTTTAATTATACAGATTAACCTGTTAATAGGGGCATAGTTTTAGCCAGAAGCTACTACAATCGCGGAATTAAGATTCAACAGGAATCAATCAGTTTCAATTAAATTGACTTCACATAACTTAGAAACGCCAATCATATGGTGTAAATGAATTTTAAAAGAATTTGCTTGCGGCTCTAAACTTTCTATAAATTCGCAAATGTCTGCAATGGATCCATGCAAATTAGTTAAATTTTCAATTTTGCCATTTTAAATCTCCTACAAACGCACAAACATCCGCGATGAATTTATTANAAGTTAGTGCAAATTTTCCATCGGATACGTCGTCGATGTTCGTGCGCTTATGGGAAATTTAAAGTTACAAGGATACAGAAGAGCTAGCGGAATTAATATTCAACAGGAATCAATCAGTTTCAATTAAATTGACTTCACATAACTTAGAAACGCCAATCATATGGTGTAAATGAATTTTAAAAGAATTTGCTTGCGGCTCCAAACTTTCTATAAATTCGCAAATGTCTGCAATGGATCCATGCAAATTAGTTAAATTTTCAATTTTGCCATTTTAAATCTCCTACAAACGCACAAACATCCGCGATGAATTTATTAAAGTTAGTGCAAATTTTCCATCGGATACGTCGTCGATGTTCGTGCGCTTATGGGAAATTTCAAGTTACAAGGATACAGAAGAGCCGCGTAATATGCAAAAGTATAGAAAATATCCAGAATATAGTACTTGTTATAACACTTGAAATAAATTTCTGTGTGAATCCCATTTCTTTTAATCAGATTTACAAAGATACGATAATTCATAGACACCTGCAATCTTATCTAACATTAGATAATACATAGTAGATATCTGGATAAAAAAAAAAAAGAAGAAAAGAATATACAATCTAAGAAGATTGACAATTGGTCGAGTGACTCTTATTAAGTAGTTTTCCCCGATTAACAGGTTAAATAACAAGATCGTATAATTAAACGTTAATCAAATATCGATACTTACTAACAACTATCCATAATCTTTCGAAAAATTGATTTCACGAGCAAATGGTATTTGAAAAAGAAAGCTTCGTTCTTCGTAATCGTTCTACCGATCATAGTACACACTTGATTAACAAGTATCGACGTTTAAAGTCCGCTTTAATTCGATATTTAATTACAATATCGTTGCGATACTTGTCTAAACGAAGATTACGTTGATCGAAAGAACTGTACAATTGACTCGCAGACTTTGATTCGTGTTTATATTAATATATATATATATATATTTATATATATATTGTTACAGTGTTTCGTTTAGACAGGTGTGCAGCTAGTTTCAAAGTTCGATTTCATTTCAATGAGATTATTACTGATTAGATTATAAACGATAATTCATGCGATCGATCGATCGGTATGTTTCTAGACGATTTTTCTACGAAGCTACTTCTAGTGCTCTAATTACTCAGCTCGCGAGACTACTACACGGGATCTTTGTTATCGTACAGCTTAACCTAATCAAGAAACATCGCGTTTGTACAGCTTATCGAATATGTATATCTGCGATCAGTCTGCTCCAAGTAGGCTGAATAATTTCCACGACATTTCGATGAACGTTCCTCTTCGAGTCGCGTTATTTATTTCCATGTTTCGTTCATCGTTCGATTGTGCTTTTATACGAAACTCGACGGCGTGAAGACCGTCCGTTCTGATTAGTTACATAATCGATCGATAAAAAAATCTTCCTGTTTTTTTTCTTTCTCGTTGAAAAATAATACGATTAGCTGTAGTTTCAATTTTTATAAAAATTTACGTTGATCTTTTTCACCCTTCGAGGCTACCATAGGCGGGATAAGTTCGTCGCCGAACAATCGCGTACAAATTAAAAGATTAAGAAAATTAAGCACCGGATAATTAATTGTTCTATGGTTGTTCGATACTAGACGGGGGCTAAAAAATTATAATTACAAATAACACTGCGATGGTATCATTTTTCGTTCACGATAGCCTTCGAGAGTCGATGTGATTTCTAAATAAATGTTTATTATATAATTTTATCGAACGATAAATTTAAAATGATAAAGAATCTGTAAGAATTTAAAAATAAGATCCGATTATCCTTAAAATACAAATCGAATGCCGATAAAAGCTATGTGTAACAGTGATAAAAAATGATCTCGAAGCGAAGATTTTTTCATCAACCAGTCGCGAAAATTATGCTACACGCTTTACGCTTTATTCAATGTGCCTCTCTCTCTCTCTCTCTCTCTTTCTCGGTCTAATGAATTATCGTAATAATATCGTGGTAATACGATTATAATATCTACACGATTAAGGCTTGCTTGTGTTTCATCGCGAATCGTTATGATCGTTCATTTACAAATTCAGAGTTGGGTGAGATTCGACGCGTATACTTAAGATTCTTCTCCTTACTTACATTACGTTTTCGTTCGACTAAGATTTCGTGGACGTACGCTGGACGAAAGTTGCGATTGCGTTTCACTGTTTCATCAGGAACTAATGAATTTTGCATCTATGCGAGGAAAACGAAGAATTAGTCGAAATATCGTCGATCTTCGATGTATCTATCTGTGTATTTCGAAATTTCGAGTAATTATCAATGATTACGATACGACGACGATTATCGCGAAAAAGATGATTATCACGGCAAGAATATCCTGTTTTTCTCTTTTCTTTTTTTTTTTTTCTTTTTGGAAAGATAAGAGTTACGCAGAACGATCTTAAAAATGACAATTTTTCTTTTCGGGATGAACACACAATTATTCTCTTTTTTAATAAATGATTACAAACGACAGATGTTAAGAAATCGTTACGATTAGTATAGTGTGATAATTTGTACGCAATAAGAAAATCGTGTACAGGTGTAAATCATAGTCTTTATTATTAAACCTTCCACTTGAATACTCGTACAAGCAAATCGATATTCATACTTTTATCTTGCGTCTGTTAAAAAAAAAAAAGAAAGACGAGAAGGAAAGAAAGAACGACGATCGATCAATCTTTGATGTCACTCCTCGCACAGATACGCCATTTTCTTCCCATTAAAAAATGTAATAATATCGACGCGTTTCTGTTCACACAGACGTAAGATCCACCCCTTTTCGCACATTTATCCTCGATTTTCAATCGATGCATTCCGAATATTTCTTTTACGCTTAAATTTTACGCTTAATTACTTAAAATTATTCTACTTTCCATTTTATCCAAGACGAAGTTATTTTGCGTTAAACGAAATTCGGTGTGATCTCATTTTTATACTTCGTTCAAGGGGTGAGAAATCGTCGAATATCTTTGACTCGAGCGTCTGAATATTCGAAACTGGAACGCGCGAACGATTTTTCGATGAACTCTCACCCAATTCCGTTTCGACGTCGCATTTCTATCGCGTTTTCGACTTGCTCTCTCGATTCATCCTTATCTTTTTCCTTTCACTCTCTCTCTCTCTCTCTCTCTTTTTAGAAAATTTGAAAAAGCTTCAAAACTCGATCTTCGTCCTTTGATTAATTTAATCATCGCGTTTTTCTTTTTTGCATATTATCAATGAGAAAAGACGATCAACGCTGTCTCACTCGCTTTAAAAACCCAACAAACCGAGTAATAGTCGTGTACACGCGTGTATCTGTGTATAGTGTTGTTTTATTTCGTCCACGATTCGGGATTATTCGAGGACGATGATGAATCGACGACGAAAGATGATTTTCCTTTTTTTCTTCTTTTACGACAGAAACTCGAGGGGTCGTGAGACGGTCTTTAATAAATCAAAGAACTAGGAGGTGAATATAAGAAGCTCGGTTCGTAATAATTAAATCGTTCTTTTCTTTACCCTTCCAGCGCTGTCATTGTCTTTTCCACTCTTCCGAAGCTTTACAAATTCTCTTTTCTATAATCTTTAAATTTCGATTCTCTTTCTTCCGTATGCGAGCAACCCTTTCCTTGAAACGAATCACGCTACTATTTGACTACGGAGAAACCATATTGCTTAATCGGTACAAACGCGTTTGACACCAAATATAACTCGTTTAACGCTAGAGAATCGAACAAGCAGGAGGAACGCATAAATTTAAGATACAAAACAATCATCGTGTCTATCGAGCAATGAAAAAAAAAAAAAGAGAAAGAAAAAAGAGAAGAAGTGGAGAATTTTTTATCGAATATCAACGAAACATGTTTGGTTTATCTTTTACAAGTCAAGCTTGGTGTCTGTACAAACTCGAAACGCTTGTACCTCCGTACGAGCACCTGCTTCTCATCCTTTCTTCTGTCATTTCAATCTTTTATTTCGTCAAATATCCCCCTTCTTTCTTGTTTTTTTCATCCATTTATCTGCAATTAAGCTGATCAGTCAATTAACGTATAATCTCGTCGAGTTTGTCAACACTCTGACAAACCGCGACACAGAGGAGGAGGCTCGTGTCTCGTTCTTCAACTCTTGAATAATAACCATGTATCGTGGTGTGTCAGGCAAATGCATTTTATTTTCTCTTCTCTTTCAAATATAAAAAAATCATTGTATATCATATATATAATATATATAAGTATGTATATGTAATATGCGTATGTGTATTGTATAATCATATCGGAGTACAGAGTCGCGCAGAATCGTACAAAATTCGTCCACGTGGCGTTGGCGAGTGATTATGGTTATTATTCACGTTCGATAGAAAAAAAAGATCGCGATCGATGGAGAAAGGAGCGGAAGAAACTAAAAGGAAACGAAGAAAAAAAAAAAA